>CM076579.1:532064855-532423484 GCA_034641835.2 Pinus albicaulis
GTAGGGATAAATAATGGCTGCCAAATTAATAAGCGTTTCTTTGGGAAAAATTTAAATCTTGTATTGGGTGATGAAGATAATAGAGGGTATTGAATCTTGATTCTTGACATCTAGAGAGAACTCTACAGCCTAACACAATCCAATGGAATTGACCAAAAAAACCCAAATAGAGTCAACCCTACTATAGGAGGAAGGGCCTACAGTAAGAACTTACCATTTTGCAAGAGCTGAGGGCGAATGCTGTTCTGCAAGAGCTGAGGGCGAATGCAGGGCGAATGTTGTTCTGCAAGAGCTGAGGGTGAATGTAGGGCGAATGCTTTTCTGCAAGAGCTCAGGGTGAATGCTGTTCTGCAAGAGCTCAGGGCGAATGCTGAGGGCGAATGCTGTTCTGCAAGAGCTTAGGGCGAATGCTGAGGGCGAATGCTGTTCTGCAAGAGTGGAGGGCGAATGCGCGCGTGATATCAGACGTTAATGTAGCACACATGTACATTTGAACACTAATAGATTTTTGTAGTTTAAATGCAATGCTTGTTTTCATTTAAATGTAGGGTTTTTAAAGCAAGGAGAAATAATGGCTGCCAAATTAATAAGCGTTTCTTTGGGAAAAATTTAAATCTTGTATTGGGTGATGAAGATAATAGAGGGTATTGAATCTTGATTCTTGACATCTGGAGAGAACCCTACAGCCTAACACAATCCAATGGAATTGACCAAAAAAACCCAAATAGAGTCAACCCTACTATAGGAGGAAGGGCCTGCAATAAGAACTTACCATTTTGCAAGAGCTGAGGGCGAATGCTGTTCTGCAAGAGCTGAGGGTGAACGCTGAGGGTGAATGTTGCTCTGCAAGGGCGGAGGGCGAATGCGCGCGTGATATTAGAAGTTAATGTAGCTATTGCGACAGATACGAAACAATAAAATCATTTTTATGTAGCGCGCATATAAGTTTTGTATTTTTATGTAGCGCGCATATAAGTTTCGTATTTTTATGTAGCGCACATATAAGTTTCGTATTTTTATGTAGCGCGCATATAAGTGTCGTTATATCGACGACGGAAAAAGCGTCGCTACTGGGACGGCTGCCTCCAAACGTCGCAATTGCGACACTTAGATGTTGTGTCGTACTTGCGACGTTTGGAGGTAGCCATCGCAATAGCGACGCTTTGGGCCATAGTGTCGCAATTGCAACGTCTTCCTCCAAACGTCGCAATTGCGACACTTTGTATAAGTGTCAGTATTGCAACACTTTTCTATAAACATAGGTATGGCGATGGTTTCAGGCGGGATGGAAAAAGTTTGGGAAATTTTCGACATTTGGTCAAAAGCATCGGAACCAAGTGTTGGAATTTCCGCCAAATGTAGTAGTGAAAGGACGCTTTTCAGTGTGCGTCAGCTGGTCTACTGTAATGATTTGATCCTTGTGGGGGAATATCATGATGCAGAAAATAGAGGATGTTATGGCAGACATGGTGTACATGTAACTCCGCCCAAGGAGTATATTTTAATCCAAGTGAGCGTCCAAGACTTCGATGTCTATGTGGACCGTTTTCCCGGCTAAGTAGACTGGTACATTTTGGAAGAGACCGACGGGGGTCGAGGGATGACTATCGTATGCTCTAAGAGTGATGATGAAAGGTTTGAGTTCTAGGGCTCCTAACTTCTTCCATACATTCTTTGACATGATGCACGTAGATGCACCCTCGTTAATGACACATTGGTGAATAGTGATATTTTGTACTGATACTGGTATCTAGAAGGTGACCATGGATGGAAGCCTAGGGGTGGCTTTGTCGAAATCAAAAGCCATCATGCGCGTGTCGATAGGGTCGAAGACGCCTAAGGCGGAAAGTAGGGTTTTCCGCTACTTTGGGCACGACTACAGTACCTCCAAAGCAGACATAACAGCAGGTGACTGGGCTAAATCGTCTATGATGCTGTAATTGTGGGCTGCTTTAGAGTAGTTACCTGCTCGCCTACTAGGCCCTTTAACCATTTTTGGCAATGGTTCCAATGGAATATTTGGAATGGTCAAAGGTGCAGTCGGCGTGGACATACTAGTCCCTGATGTATTGGCATCTGGTGGGGTGTCGTAGTTGCGATTCCGGGTTTGAAAAAACATTTCTTCACCAGCCACGTAAATTTCATGGCTGTTTTTCTTGGAATTGTTGGGGTTTTGCTGCTGAGTGCTGACTGTTCCTTGATGGGGGAAGGGTTCTTGCATAACTGCAGTTGTCTGGGAAGATCCTCCTTGTCCAAGGTTACTCTAAAGCTTTTTAAGCTCATGGATTTCCGGACAGTGGTGATTATAGTGCCCGTGCTCACCACATATTGAACAAGAATGGTTTGTTTGTAGAGGTAACCTTAAGCCTTGCTTTTGAGCACTGCTTGGCCCCTGGTTCTGGTTCTGGTTGAAGTTATCTCCAAGCCGAGGTCACGATGGGTGCTGTTGGTTGCTGCCCCCCTGTCCAGGATTCCCTTTGAGTTTGTTTTTTACCTTTCTTTTGACCACGTTAAGATGGAAATTATCCTGATCATACTGGTGTGGTTGATCTTGGGACGGTTGCACAAAGTTCACCTGTGCATTGTTTTGCGTTGGTGGATTATGTGCTTGGGACTGAGCATACTGCTGTCCCATGTTTGTACCTGGCCGTTGGTGGGGAGTTCTTCCGTTATTTTTTCTTCCTGCGTACTAGGTACCCTCGGCCGGAGAGTAAGGTCCTCCTTGGTGATACGCTGGTGCCTTATTCGTCAAATTTTGTTGCTACATATGATGACTTTAAAATCTGGGTTGAGACATGTTTTGGGTAGACCCATGTGTATAGTTGGGATTCTTACTGCTGCTGCCTAGGTACCCTTGGGTCATTGACCCAATAAGTCCGTTTGCAGAGTTTGACGCGCCTGGAAATTCTTGATAAGATTGCAGGCATAGGGCATTAGGCAGGATATTGTATATGTATCCTGATTGTGTATATATCAGTTCAAGCTGCTAGGCTTTATTGATTGCATCCTCTTCAGATGTGGGGTTACGTTGTGCCACATCCTTTGAAATCTCCGCTGTAAGAATAAATCTAAAAGGACTCGGTTGTCAAGTTGAGCTTTACATAAGCTACGACACCATCTCCACTCCTGGAGATGTTCAGAAATGTGGGTAGAGGGAGATTGTCTTAAATGAGTGAGTAAATCCATTCCTGAATCGTGGTGAATGGGTAGCTGAAAGTATGTAAGGAACACAGTAGCGAGGGTGCTAAAGGTTCTGTGTGAAGCAGGGGGTTGCTCGGCATACCATTTCACGGCCACTCGCATGAGAGTGCATTAAAAAAACCTCAATCGAATAGTATCATCAATGATGCTATTCGATGAGCACCACAGGTGAAAGGTCATTATATGATTCCCTGGGTCTTTTTCTTGCTTGCCTTAAAAATTTGGTACGTCTGAAGGGAGCTTCGTGGGCATGGGAGGCCAATTGGGGTCGTGTGTGATGGGGTAATTGGTGAGCTTGGTTAAATCTGGTAGATTTAACACTGCTAAGAAGGGTGACTGAGAGGTTGACGCCATGACAATGTGTGAAGACATGAAGTTATGGTTCGATTGAGGGTTAGTCTGTGACGTACCTGGTTGTGAATTCAGCTGGATTCCCATATGGGATGCACTCTTCTGCCCCCTAGGAGACGATGGGGGAGTGATGTGCGGTGTGGTGTTGGGAGACCGACTAGGGTTCCCAACGAAGGTTGCTCCAAGAAAGGAGGAACCAACCACTCTGGCAATGTTCCATCTTTGACGCCTAAATGGCGAAAGACCTAGAACCCCTCCCGTTAATGGGGGGAGGTCCAAAAGATGCTTGGACCGACAAGGTTCCGTTGGAACCATTTGAGGGTCGTCCAAGTTAGGTTTTGGAATTTTTTTTTGAGGGGATTGATTTTATGATCACATCAAATTTATGGCCACATACATAAACCAAAGAAAAAATGAAATGATTTTTCCTTTAATTTAATCTATGTGAGAAATCAAGCAAAAAATGGTTTTGTTTTTTTGCGCGTGATACTCAAAAAATCCTAAAATACCTAATAACGTCCTCACAATCTCAAAATTAACTGGGCCTTGAGAGGATTTATTGCGAGTGCTGGCACAACGTCCTGAAAGAACTGGCGACACCCCCAGTCAGCTAAAGAGAATCAACCAAGGTAAGGGTAGAGGGTCTGGCGCTTGCCTGCACTGTCACCTATAGGGTAAAGGATGCCCTAGTTTTGACCACTAAGAACCACCATCCCACATGAGCGTTCGAGTCTTGGGCTTCTTGGTAGTCAGCTAATAGTACCGAGTATCAGACGGGTTAGGTAGCCCCAACTGATACTGCACGCACTGCGTCTAAGCCTAACCCCCTCTAAATCGGGTCTCTGTCGTGCTCAGGTTTTCTTTTCCGTGGGCTGATAGGTGGATTTTAAAGCTCCCTAAAAATGCAACTTCTATGTTTCAAATGTGAAGCATGATCAAGGCGGCTTATTGGATGCCTACCCCCTTGATCCTAACTTAAACTATAATTTCTCTTGTGGCCCCTGTGGGGAGAGTTTAGTGAGTCGATTTAAGTTATTTTTAGGTGGCTTTATTTTCTTAATGGGTTATGTGTGTGAGCGTATGGTGAAAAATCTCATAATTTGAACATATGGATATCAGTGATCCGTTACAAATGTCCCCTAGTTAAACTATGTGACGTTGTTCCTCGCTCAAATAAAAATCATTTGCGGATAATGGACCGCTTCCAAGACCTCCTAATTAGTCTATGTGAGTGACTAAAGGGAGATGGCGAATCAAAAATGTAGAGTGTTCATATGATTTTCTAGGGTCACCCAATGGTGCAAAGACAACAGAGATTACTTGCTCTAACTTTTGATTCAATCCTAGTCCCACAATTTCCTAAATGCAAAAATTGAAATTTAAACTAAACAATTTCTACACTAGCTTATGCATGTGTGGTCATGAGCCACTTACTTGGACTAGTTAGACTAAGTGTGCATACCAGAATTTTCAAAAACATAAATTGTGTAGAAATTATATAACTAATGCGTTATACATCCAATATTCTCCTGATCACACACTATTTAACTTCATTCACAATACAAAATCTCTTCTACTATTGATTAGTACTTGCAGAAATTAAATCAATTGCATGCACACATTAAAACCGTAAAAATTCACACATATGAAAATAGTGATTTATGGGAAAGCTTAAAGCTGAAAACCCCCAACTATATGTATATTATATGTCATAGAGATCATGTAACAATCATCATACAAAGCTCCTCACAAGCTCTCAGTACAATCTCCAATTGCTACACACTAATCAGGTCTAATCTAGCAAATCCCATGCACCAATCTCTGCCACCTGCTAGCGTGCCTCTACTGCGCAATCCCTGATAAATATGGGCTCTAAATGAACTCAAATCCACCTGGCTTGCACTGTGCAATCCTCATTGGCATCTCCATCAATGTGTGGTGCAAACTCATGCACTAGTATAGTCACAACTGATAGTCACACTACTCTTTCACCTACCTCTCCACTGGTCTCCACTGAAACTATCCATGCACTGTAGTTAACTGATGTATTATTTAGTTGATTAATGGTTTAATAATTAGTGAATTAATTAATAATTAATTCACACAACTCTCACTAGTGTATCAATGAGTTAGACTAGATACAACTAGCTCAACTATGTCTAATTGAGTTAAACTGAACACAACTCCATTAACTACTTCTACTAACTCCACCATACTCTGTCACATGAGTTCTAACTGAAGTCTCCATGCAATAGCTCCACTTAACCCTTAGGAATAGTGTAATTCATTCTGTCAGTTACTGTGCCACATCTGTGCACTTAACTGAAGTGCTCCAAGAGAATAAGATAATGTTTATAGTCCAAATATTATTAAGAGCTAATAATATTCGACATATCTATTTTTAGACTGGCAGTCTAAAAATAGATTTCCCAATATGTCTAAAAACATAAGTCCATATATTTTTCCAACTTGACCAACCATCCACAAATAGCATCCTGCAATTCATAGAATATGATCGACATGTCTAAAAATAGACTGTCCGCCAAAAATAGCCTGTGGGCCCACTTAGTGAAGGCGAATTTTTTCCACTAAGCTCATCATATTTTCGCAATCTCAACAAATTGTTCAGAAAGAAATGGTTAATTCGCCCCCTACTTAAACTATGTGAGTATTTTTTGCAAAAAATCAACTTAGATGAAAACTAACTAAATGCCTACAAAAAGCAGCAAAAATTAGTCTTCAGAAGCTGTGGGGTATCAACACAGGTGTTGGCAGATACATTAGGGGCTGCCAAATACACTTACAAGAAGAAAAAATGCAGAAGGTAGGGAGAAAAAATCTCTCTGAAAATTGTGCGCAAAAGCCTCTGACAGGTGCGCTTTCCTGTGCGCAGGTCACTCCTGAACGCGCGCCCTGCACGTTTGTGTGTAAAAACAGTGCGCAAAACTTTTGCAAGTAAAAAATTAGGAGCTTCCTTCTTCAGTATATCACCTTAGTGAGTCTAGGGACTGCAAGATGGGTCAGAGGACTGTCAGCTCCACCCCAGCATAGACTAAGGGTCTTCTACAAACAATGGCACAACCACATAAACTTGAAACACGTCAGTGGAGTAGCCAATCCTGTTGTGGTGGATTCAACACACGGGTGTACGAAATCGCATGAGTTTAGAGAGTGTGGTCTACTCTCTAAACTATAGGTAACAGGCAGTATCTGAGGGGAGCTCAGAAGTATAAGACTTAAAATGAAGTAACATACTTAAGTATGCTCTGTTAAAAAGTAAAACTAAAAACAAAAAAAAAGCTAAATAAAGAGTTCCAAACAATACAAAGGTAAACAACATCTTGATGGCCTTATTCTTATTGAATGCTTGGAATGAACACAAATATTACCCACTTGCCGAAGGGCCTAGGTAGAGGCTCTAGGACCTGACGCAAGGATGTTTGTCCTTTGAGTTATGCCTTCTGAAGCAGTTCAACTCTCTCTCTCTTTGCTACAATGGACTGAAATTGTTGGGTGGCCAACAATTGAGTCCTCTTCTTCAGCTCCTGCTCCTTGGTTCACACAAACATCTGGTGTTGCTTGGGAAAATTTGGCCAGCATAACCTTGTGATCACCCATTTTTCATCTCTTTGAGGGTTTATATAGGTGAGCTTTCAAACCTCCTTCCCTCCCTTGGTACATGGTGGATAGTGACCCAAGGGAGGGGAAATATTCCATTGTGGGCTGAAATAAGCTTTTTTGTGCTCAAAAAAGGCCTAAGGAGGCACTGGTGTTGTCCTTAGGCGGCTTTCACATAAGGAGAAACTGTCATTTGCTTGTGTGTGGTCCCAGAAAGGGACTTTTTTCCATTTCTAGGAATGCGTGCTTATCAGGCTCCAGTGCACATAGAAGGTGCTCTTTTTGAAGAAAAAATGTGCATTTGAGAATTTATGACTAGTTTAATCTTGAATTTCTCAAAACCTTAGAGATTCTTCATTCCATAATGTATCTCTGTCCTGTAAATCCTTAGGATCGACATTAATTGATGTCATTTTCTGCTGTACAATTTTCCAGTGTTAACAAGGGTACTTACAGCATAATATATGTTTGGCCTTGTATTTACCAGACACATTAATGACCCTACGAGCTGCCTATATAGCGTAGGATCAGCCTCATCATCTTCAGATGTGTCAATTTTCTTCTAGTTGGTGATCGTTGGAGTTGTCATAGGTATACAATTCTCCATCTGAAATCTATTCAGAATCTTTGTAGTGTATCTCCCTTGACCAAGGAAGATCTCCCCATTCTGTTGCCAAACATCCAACCCTAGAAAATAGTGCATCCATCCTAGATCCTTCATGTCAAATTCTTCAGCCAAATTATTCTTGTAGTCTTTGATGAGACTTGATGATCCCATCAAGAAAAGATCTTCTACATACAAAACCATATCAAAGGCTCACTCCCTACTCTCAAATAGTCGAGGTTGGGATCTGCGTCACTCTTGATGAATCCCATCTTCTGTAGGTAGCTGTCAATTCGACCATACCAGGCTCTGGGAGCTTGCTTCAGTCCATATAAAAATTTCTTCAATCTGCACACATGAGTCCTTTGATCATGTATCTCAAAGCTCTCTAGTTTTTCTACATACACCTCTTCCTCTATCACCCCATTCAAGAAATTTGTCTTGACATCCATCTGGTGAATTTCCCATCCCATCTATGCTGCAAGGGATATTATGGACCTGATAGAGGTGTACCTGGTTAATGGGGAGAAGGTTTCCTCATAGTCAATTCCTTCCTTCTGAGCATACCCCTTAGCCACAAACTTGGCTTTAAATTTCTCGATACTACCATCTGCAACATAATTGATCTTGTAGATCCACCTAGATCCTACAACTAATCTCTCCTGAGGTCTAGGGACCACTTCCCGAACATCATTCGTCATGATGGAATTGTATTGTTCCACCATTGCATCAACCCATACCTGGTGTTGAGCTACTTCTCAAAAACTAGATGGTTCTCTGACTTGAGCAACCAAGGCTTGATACCTCTCAGGCTGCTTACGTTTTCTCTTCTCAGTTCGGGGAATACTGAAAAAGTCCTCTACATCCTTCATAATATTTTCAAGTTCTCTGCTCATTCTCCCACTGGTAGTGGGTGGATCTACCAGCTCTCCCTCTTGCAAATCCTCGGGAGACACATCCCTTCGACCCCTATGCCTTGGAGAGGTAATTGAATTTTCTATTACTGGTTGTTGGGGCTGAACCAGAGGCTCTTCCTCAGATTGTGTAGTAGAAGGAAACTCGCGAGATCTTCTGAAGGCCTTCTCCTCCATGAAATTCACATCCCTTCGCACCACTACTTACCTATTCTCAGGAAAGTAGATGCGATATTCCTTTTCATTCTCACTGTATCCTACCAAATACCCTTTTTCGGTAGTCATCTCCAACTTCTTCCTCTTCTCAATGGGTATGTGATAGTATGTTGTACTGTCGAAGATCCTAAAGTGACTCACTTCGGGCTTACTACTAGTGAAGACACTTTCTGGCTTGATCTTCCCTAGTGTAGCATGAGGAGTCCTATTTTGAATGTAGACAGTTGTATTACATGCTTTAGCCCACAGGAATTTGGGCATGTCTTGGTCATACAACTTGGCTCTTGTTGCTTCAACAATAGTCTGGTTCTTCCTTTCTGCCACACCATTATGCTCCAGATTGTATGGAGTTGTCCACTCTATTTTGATGCCTTCCTTTGCGTAGGATCCGGTGAACTCTTCATCTATGTATTCACCACCATTATCTGATCACAATACCTTGATCTACTTCCCTATCAGATTTTCTACTAGAGCCTTAAACTCTTTGAATCGATTGAAGATTTCATCCTTGGTCTTCAAGAAGTAGATCCAATTTTTCCTGGAATGGTCATGAATGAAGGTGAAGAAATATTCGGCACCACAAACAACTCTAGTGGACATCAGTCCAAAAATATCTGAGTGTATAGTATCCAATACACCTTTGGCCCTATTGTTTCTTCTCTGATATACTTCCTTGGCATATTTTCCTAATACACACCCCTTGTAGACATCATCTCGTTTAGTGCTCAGTTATGGAACACTTGTGACAGTCTTCTAGAGAGTTTTCAACTCCCCATGATGCAAATTCCCCATTCTTCTGTGCCATATCTCATTCATGTCCATTTCATTTGCGCTACCGACGAGTGCCATTGGAGAGTCAATATGTAGATTGTACAATTTGTTGCTTCTTACGCTGATCTGTACCTTCTTCTTCCAACTGGGGTGCTTGACGTAGAATCTATTTCCAATAAAGTAGACATCATAACCTTGGTTTTGAAGTTGAGACACTAAGAGCAAGTTCATCCCCAAACCTGACGCATGCAACACATTAGTGGCTCAGATTCTATTTCCCACCTCAGTCTGAAAAACTACGGTGCCTTTCCCAATGGGAGTGCATTTTTCTTTATTACCCATGGTTATTTTGAAATTCATCTTCTCTTCTTGCTAGTTGGAAAAACAGTCCTGTACCCCAGTCATGTGAGCAGAGGCTCCACTTTAAATATACCAGACATCAGAAGAAGCAGTGCTCGATACACAAGAAAAATTTTCCTCAAGTATGGATGCCAATACAAAGACATTATGATCCATCTATTTTGTCATGCTTCTTCCCCTTCTTGGAGAACTGTGCGAACCCTTTTGTGTTGTTTCTGGAATAGTAGAATTTCATTCACTTGTTGATTCCCCCTTCCTGTTATTCATCTCTAGCTCTAATACCATGTGAAATTTTCAAATAGGAAAATATGTAGTTGCAGTGATAGATTTATTTCTCTTACTTTCTATTTCAAATAATTTATTATTCAAAACTATTCTGGAAAATATCGAAATAAATACTACTGCAACATTCACAAATATATATTTAGAGAAATAAACAGTAGGGAACATAAGCACAAGAATCAATCACATGTACACAGTTATTTTTGGAGAATTGTCCCTGGAAAAACCCAATGTGGGAAAATCAGTGCAACAGATGAGGGTTTTATTAATTCTTCATAAAATGATATATTTACAGGAAATATTATGGCAGATAAATTCTGAAACACCTGAGACTGAATTTTCAGCTTCCTCGGATAATTCTCTGATACCCTGATCAGCCCCTGCTGACCCCTGTGTCTGTATGCGTGATTCACTACGCAGTCCTAGTGGTGGACTACGTAAGTCTGTGTGGGTTATCTGCACTACAGCCTCAATATTCCTCTAGTGGCCCACTGCTACCCTCCGTCCCTAATCTCAATCACTGCTGACTCCCTCCTCCTTCTACTTTTGTAAAATCCTCGCCCTGCAACTCTCCCACTGAAATCAAATTCTTTTACTTCAGAATCAATCTCCTTCAGGTACTGAGTGTATTCCATTCTTTCTTTACAAATGACCCTCAAGCATTCTTTTATAATCTTCGTGTTGGAGAACCAATGACCTAGATTAAACAATTAATCAATGGCTAAGATTAAAACTTGACTTGATCCAAGTTTTCTAGAAGATTCACACTTTGAATGATTAATATCCTTTAATTATTTTATTTCCCTAAGTTTATACTTAGGGTATCCATTAAAATAATTCATTATTTTAATAATTCATGAACTGAGTGGAATTTTCACAAATTGTTTATGGGTTCTTTGGAATTATGTTGTCCAAGCCTCCTTGCAAAGTTTGAGACTTGGAACACTTCTGAATGCTACAAAATAAACATCTTCAAGGTTAAGCATGTAGTAGATGGAAGCATAGAGAAGTATAAGGCCAGATTTGTGGCCAAGGGGTACTCTCAAGTTGAATGAATTGACTATGAGGAGACCTTTTCTCATGTAGCAAGTTACTCATCCATTATATCAATTCTTGCTTTGGCTGCAAAGATGGGGTGGAAGATCCACCAAATGGATGTAAAAAAAATGTTCCTCAATGGTGTTATTGAGGATGAGGTGTACATCGAGCAGCCATAAGTATTTGAGGCTTTTGATCGAGAGTCTCATGTGTGCAGACTCAAGTGAGTGTTGTACAGTTGCAAATAACACCTCGTGCATGATACGCCAGGATCGATAACTATCTCACTGGTTTGGGATTCACCAAAATTAAAGCGGATGAAAAACTATATCATATTTTGATAGAAGGTAAAATATTGATTATTGTCTTTTATGTTGATGAATTGATTTTAACTAGTGATGAACAACTGATCAAATCTTGCAAGGATGACCTAGCAAGAGAATTTTAAATGAAGGACAAGGATCTCATGAATACTTCCTCAACTTGGAAGTATGAAAAGGTGATGGGGAATTTTTTCTCTCTCAAGGAAATTATGCAAATGAGATACTACATAGGTTCTGCATGGAGAGTTGCAAACATATGGAGAGACCTCTAGCGACCAACTGGAGGAAGGAGGATGCCACTTCAGGTGCAGAAGTGGATGCTACCATTTATCGGAAGCTAGTGGGTTCACTAATGTATCTTGTGAACACATGAACAGAATGATGGGCTATGAAGTCAACTGGCTGATCCAAGCTATGGTTAGGCCAACCAAATTATTTTGGAAGGAAACTAAGCATGATGTATGGTACCTCAGAGGCACTACCTAGTTTGGAATATGGAACAAAAGGATAGAGGGAGTGAAGTTGTGTGGATTCACAGATGCAGATTAGGCAGGGAGTCCATTATACCGAAAGAGTATATCAGGTGGAATTCTCACTGTTGGGTCTACAATAGTTACCTGGTACAACAGGAAACAAATATCTGTGGTGCTTATCTCGGCAAAAGAATAATACATGGTTGCAATTCAAGCAACATGCGAGGCGATCTGAATGAGAAAGATACTTGTTGGATCTTTGGTTAAATGATATATCCAGCTGTGATATACTGTGATAATCAAAGTTGCATCAAGCTCTCTAAAAATGTTTTTTTTCATGATCAATCCAGGCATATATATATCCATTATCACCATTTGTGGGACTGTCTGAAAAGGTAAATATTGTTGTTGTAGTACATTCTGATAGAGGAACAAGATGTTGACATTTGAAAAAGTCTTTGTCAAGAGGTAAGTTCGAGTTACATAGGTGCAGGATAGGGGTGGTTGATAATTCCTTTCTTGCTGAGAGGGAGTGTTGAAAAGTGCATCAAGAAATTATGAATTTGATTTTTCCTTGATTAAATTGAGAAAATTCGAATTTACACATTAACAGACAACTTGGATGATGCTAAATTGTGTGACATGGATTGTGTCACCTAGTTTACTCAGTAAATTCGAGTTGGAGGAGTTAGAGTTTAGTTAAGCATGTATGATTGCTAATTTTTAGCAATCAAGGTCAGTGATCTCAAGTTGTTTTTAGTTAAACTACTTCCAACTATTGGAGGAACTAGTGGAGGGTCAAGTTGTGCAGTGGGACTTCAGTCAAATTTAGTGATAATCTAGTTAACTGATCAATCAATCCAAAATAGCTAGTGCATGTAGGGAATTCAAGTTCCCCAGGCTTTGTGGAGATTTCAAGGCATTGTTGCATCATCTGTAGACTAGTCTTGAGTGCACATGTGTTGCATGCAGTCAAATGATCATCCTAAGGAATTGTGAAATACATTTTGGAGAAATTCCTAAATAATAGGAGCCTAATTTCTCAATGAAAAACACAAGGAAATAGGAGATCAAGCAGAGGCATAAATTGACTAATTCTGGGTCAAAGCTTCTTAGTGAGTAGAGAGATAGGTTATGTACTTGCAGGAAGTGCTTAGTTGATAAAATAATTTGTAATACATCTATATTCATCATATTAATGTAAGAAAACATTGGGGTTTTTAGCAGACTGATTTCTCCAGAAAAATACCATTTTCATGTGCGTGATTTCTTATTGTATGTCTAAATTTTTTGTTCTAAATTGTCAATTAACGTCCGTAGAGGAGTAGAGTAGATTTTTTTCTCGTGATTTTGATTAAAACTTCATGAGAAGTTGTAAATCTAAATCATAATTTCTACGACTAACTTATCAAAAATATTTAAATATTCTTCCAGAAACTTGCAGTAAAAAAATAATGGATACTTTCATCCAATAGTCTCCTTTTGGGTAAAGTGACGACTTCAAAATATCTCGATAGTTTTTCGATGAAAGACTAGTCACACGTCCCTGAAAAAATAGTCAATAATAACTCAATTTAAAAAAAATATTTTGTGGATGTTTTTCCCTAGGTTGCTAATTATATAGTTTAGTGAATTATTAATGGAAATAAAGTTTGAATTGGAGAGGCTAATTATGTTAGGGCCAATGATTTTAATCTATAAATATGAGCTGCTATCCCTTCTACATGAACATATATCTCTTCTACATGAACATGACATCTTTCTTCCATGGGATGTTGAGTACCTAGATCACAATAATCCTAACATGTTTGCCTTGAAATTGGTAGCAAATATTGGTTTGGTATATCATCTTGCATTTGAATGGAATTCATATATTGATATGCTCTTTTATAATCTCATTAAGCTCATTAATATCATTACCTAATATCCCTTTTAGGTAATTTCAATGGATTCTTGGGACACTATAAATGTTCCTTTTCAATCAATCCTAAGTATGCTTATTACCCTTAAATTCTCCTTAGATCCATTTCATCAAACACTTGGAAAAATACATTTTAACAAATTGTTTGTCATGCCCTTGTACCAATACTATAACAAAGATAAATCCTTAAGGATTTTCACAACAATACTGTAAGGAAAATCAAACAAATTCCCACTTTATTAAGGAAATATCAATGTTTACATGCAATGGAAGGAACACAATGTTGTTTCATAAGATTTTCTAGACCAGTTTATGGCTTCTGGTGTTCAAGCCACACTAAGGCTTGACTGGCGATACCAAGAAACACTATGGCCCTAAAGATGATAGCCCCAACTAGATTCTTCAACCTATGAGTGCATTATACTTCTGCCGCAAAAGGTAATTGTTTTTATACCTTACTTATTCGAAGACACTTCCTTGTAATCACCCAGTATGAATATGTAATTCAATCCTCAACAAGGGATTCAACCCATGATAGCCAATGCCAGAAATACATTTTGGGTTCCCCAAATCAAACTCTGAATTTTCCCTCACACTAAAAAAACTAGGCTATTTCACTGTGTAAACTGAGTTGGGGAATATCCTACCTTACTTGCCAATATTATATTTGAACCAACATTTCCTTGAACCCTCACCTCTAAATGAGATGGAAATTAGGCCCTCTGTAATGAATTTTCTCCGCAAACAATATTTTGGCCCGATGATTGGGCTCAACCCTTTAGATATTAATTTTGTGCACCGGCCTTAATGAATTGAACTTAGGCCATAATTATCATCTCATTGTCACATAGGGGAAAGTGCACCACATTATGATGCTATAGGGTTTGATTCAACAAATTTCTTGGCCTAGTAGCTAGACCTCATGATTTATTTACCATTCCCTTATGAAATCAACCCAAGAGAATTACTTTTGAATCCTCAGATAATAACAATTAGGCCCATAAATAATTTGAAACCTAATAGCTACATAGGTAAGGGATTAGGCCCAGATGATGGAAATCAACCCCCTTGCAAAGCTATCTATAGAGATATGCATCTCAAATTCACTTGAAAATTTGACCCTATAGATATAATGTCACCTCCTCGATCAAATGGAACCTCGAGCTCTCTGTCTTAACCTAAGTATAATATTCAGTTCATCGCCATGTTTCCAAGTTGCATCACTTGGCCTCTTCCCGAATTGAAAATGTCCACAAACACTTGCAACAATTTCTTCAATTCAACACAAATGAGAAACCTGGATGACTCCTCCATGAATTATCCTACTAATTAAATGTTAATGAGGAATATGTTTGATCCCTCCAAATGACGAGCTATGGTGCATCTTAAACACCAAAAATAGTTTTGATCCCTAGGGAGTATAGTTTCACCCTCAAATAATATCTACACTTAGGGTTACAAACTCTCACATAAAGCTCCAAGAGCCCAAGAAAAACAATTCACCAAATATCCAATCACACCCATTAATGAGCTCCTCCTTTTATTCTATTGAGGTGGCCATCATAATACCATGGGTTATTTTTTTCTATTTATTAAAATGAATTTTATGAATTTTTTTTTTAGTCACTTTAGTTAATTATTCCCTGGTATTTCTCAATTAATTCTAATTTGTATTCCATGGGAATTGACTGGGATATTGAGTTGTTATCCATTCCCCACTTTCATAAAAAGGAACATCATAGTCCTCCCTTCTCAAATTTGATTTTCTTCAAGAAATTTGTATTCTGATACCAATGTCCCAAACAATTATGTGGAATGCTTCAACGCACAATTGTTGTATCACCTCTATGCTGCTAAATTCAACATCACTGCCATATGTTTCCATTCCTTGAAGAAATTTGTGTAACCCATCTTTAATTAGAATTCGTGGTGAGATTGAAGAGCATGGATCATCATGATCCCTATTCATAGCATATCCCTTGGCATCCTGTGGAATACGTTGCTTCACTATTGAACACCAATTCCAAAGGAATCAATTTTTACCAAATGTTTCTACGTGATCCATTGGTCCTAGTGTAGAGAGGGATTTTAAAGTGGCCTTTGACCCCTATAGTGTTAACATGGCCAATAAATTCCTCCTTTCTTCCACCGGAGATGCAATCATGTTGCCTTTTCTAATATTGCATAATTGAACTAAGGTGGTGATTAGGAGATGAAATAATATGAAAATACCTCATCCACCTGAAAAGCATGTCGATAATGTATATGGAGACACTAGAACTACATTTTTTTCTTACCACCCAAAATTCTCTCCATGGAATAGTTTATTACGGAATCTCAACTCTTTTTAGCTCAATTCTCATTATCAATATTTTCTCACCTAACATATGTTATTGAAGAAGTCCTCCAAACTAAAATTAGCTACCTTGCTCTATTTCACATAGATTCTTTGAGCATAAATCCTACACTAATGATTTCTTATTAATTCTATTACCTATTTGAGTCATGATTCTCAGGCTAGGTTGTAAGTTGCTCCCATTTGTAGGAAAAAGTTGAATGATTTTATGTTGATTGTGTTATGTTATAATCATGATTCTTTTTGGCTCATATATGTGTTCATCTCTACTCAGAAACTTCATTTTTTTGGTTGTATTGATTTTTGGGGCACCTTTCAATCATTCATCTTTATACTATCCTCTAACCATTCTTTGAACTGAACCCCATCTCCATGGTCTGATAATTGTTCTAATGCCTTCTTATAATTATAAGCCATTGGAAAACTAATGTAACGTTATTGCATAAAAAATTCACCAAATATAAATTTCCAATCATGGTGTTATTTCCCATCTTCATTTTTTATTAGTGAAACCTTCTGGTTCCACATCTTGTTGAATCTAATAACCATCTCCACATTAAAACCTACAAAGTCCCTGGTAGGGATGGCTCTACTCACTACAAATGATAAGTTGATGAAATTGTGGGTTAACCCACCGTTGAATAGGAAAATGACCCATTACCCCTGTATGATTCCTTTGACTCTGAAAGTATTGTACCTTGGAAGTCATGAAAGTGTGTCTATGATGCCACCTCTAATTTCCAATTATAGTTTCTTATCATCTAAACAACTAAGCTCTTTTCCATGTACCATCCTTTCCTATTTCTCCTTATCACTCCTGAAAAACACCTCAATGTATTGAACCTTACCCTTTCCCTTGCATCTATTTCCTAGCTCCTAAGGTTCCATGTAACTAAAACAAAGCTTCTTTCTCCTTAACTCATCTTGAACCTCTCCATCTAATATACTTCTCCCAACTTCTTCCTTATGAATGGGTTTCTTATCCTTAGGATATTAAGCAAGTGATGGTTTGGAAGGTTCTTTACTTTTAGGCATCGCATCCTCAATATCTCGCATCATAATAATGGCATCTTGTGATGACTTTGGCTTGAAGGCCTTAACAAAAACCTATATATGTTTAACTAATCACTCTATGATGAGCATGAACAGCCCACATTTCGACATATCAGACACCATGAATGTTATTCGATGGAACCTAGAGATATATGTATTCAGAGTTAATATTTACTTGAGTTGAGCTAACTCTTAGAAATGAATATCCACATTATTATTTGAACCGAACGATCAACCTTCGTGTGAACTCCAAGTAGGATGTGATGATGGAATGCTCTAAGGTAGTGAGCCCAAGGTACCACCACTAATGAAATTTTCCTTCCAGATCCAAAGTAGCATATTGGATGGCCTTTGTTTTGGTCATAGGGTTGAGTTGGAAGTATGTGTCCAACTTCTGAAACCATGCCTTGGCAGTACAACTAGATGTACCATCAAAAGTGGCAAAAATTACTTTTATTTCATCTTTTAGAATATCATAGTTATTCAATCCTCGTCCATACTCCCTAGGTTTTTTCTTGTCTTTTACGGTGCAAAATTCATGCAGGGACATAGCCACATGAAAATATTTACCCAATTATTGATATTCTTTTACATAGTCATAAAAAGTCTCGCCCCTTTGTTATTGCCCGTGATTATCCATTGGTTTTTCCTCCAAAAAATTTGATAGAAGTGGCCTATGTGTTATTATGTTGGGAAACTATAAGGTAGAATGGGCTAGATTGGAAGCATTTATTACCTCAACATGCTTCCCATTATGACCATTTGATATTCCAGTACCACTAATATTGTTACTCTATTGATTCCCTTGCAAGCTTGCCATTGATCGATTGATGGCCTACACCAATTCATGTTATCTCTATACCAAATCTCATTGCCCCTATATAAATCGCTCAAGGAATCAATGATGCTTCCTGATGGTTGATCTTCTCGATTACCCATTTCTACTTCATCCTTCTCTTATTATATATGGGTAAATTCCTTTCCTTTCTTATTTTTCATGTATGTCACAAACTCCTTGTCTTCTTGATTCATCAATTGATACAAACTCTCATGTTGTTAGGAATACCGACTTTGATACCACTATAATATCCCCTTTAGGTAATTTCAAAGGATTTTTGGGACACTATAAATGTTCCTTTTAAATCACTTCTAAGTATTCTAATTACCCTTAATTTCCCCTTAAAAAAATTTCATCAAACACTTGGAAAGCATACATTTTAACAAATATTTTTTCATGGTCGTGTACAATACTATAACAAAGAAACATCCTTAAGCATTTTCACAACAATACTGCAAGGAAAATAAAACCAATTCCCACTTTATTAAGGAAATATCAGTGATTACATGTAGCATAAGGAACTTGGTGTTGTTTCATATGAATTTTTGACCCAATTTATGGCTTATGGTGTTCGAGGCGCACTAATTCTCGCTAGTGCTATCAAGAAGCACCATGGATCTGAAGATAATAGTCTCAACCTATGAGTGCATTTTACTATGGTCGTTAAAGGTAATTATTGCTATTCCTTGTTGGTTTTTAGATGCTACACCATAATCACGCGGTATGGATATGTAATTTTATCCTCAATAGGGGATTCAACCCACAGTAGTCGATGTTAGATATATTTTTTGGGTTCCCCAAATAAAACTCCATTTTTTTTTCACACTTATAGACACCGGGGCTAGGGCATTAATGTAAATTAGGTTGGGAAATATATAGCCTTACTTGCCCATATTATATTTGAACCAACACTTCCTTGAATCCTCATTACCAAACGAGATAGAAATTTGGCCCTTTGCAATGATTTGTCTCAACATAAAATATTGATTCCCGATGATTAGGCTCATCCCTTTTGATATTAATTTTGTGAACCAACATCAATGAAATGAACCTTGGCCCCAGTTACCATCTCACTGCCATATAGGGGAAAAACATCACATTATGCTACTATAGGGTTCGATTCAATGAAATTATCATCCTAGTAATTAGATCCCATTATTTTTTTTGTCATTCCCTTATGAAATGAACCCCAAACAATTACTTTCAGATAATATAAATTCAATACTTAAATAATTAACAACCCGACATCTCCGTAGATAAAGGATTGGGCCCAAATGATGAAAATTCCCCCCCTTGAAAATCAATTTATAGAGATATGAATCTTGGCTTCACTTGACAATTTGGCCCAATAGATCTAATGGTGCCTCCTTGATCAAATGGAATCTCATCCTATGTGTATAATTATCTCTGTAATTTTATGATGAAACCTTCTATTTATCAGCCTAGCCATAATATTTAGTTCTTCATCATGTTTTTTGTTTGCATCACTTGGCCTCTTCTGAAATTAGAAACTACCACAAAAAACTTCATCAATTTCTTTGATTCAAAGCTGATGAGAAACTTAGATGGATCCTCCATACATTATCTTTATAATTAAGCACCAATTAGAAATTTGGTTGATACCTCCAAATGACTAGCTAGGGTGTATCTTACAACACTGAAACTAGTTTTGATCCCTAGGGAGGATAGTTTCATCCCAAGAGAATATATACTTCAGGGTTACAAAGCTATAAGATCCCAATAAAAAAAATTCACCAAATATCCAATCATAAAACCTATGAAAAATCTCCTCCTTTTCTTTTATTGAGGTGGGCATTAAAATACCATGAGCCACCTTTTCTCTTATCTTTTATTTAGGTGGCCATTAAAACACCGTGGGTCACCTTTTATCCATTTACTAAAGTGACTTTTATGAAATTATTTTTCATTAGTCACTTTAATTAAATATTCCTTGGTATTTCACAATTAATTTTAATTTGTATCCCATTGGAATTGACTAGGATATTGAGTTATTGTTCATTCCCCACTTCTGAAAAAAAGTGACATTACAGTTTGGTAGATCATATTGGATTTGAATGGAATTCATATATTGATATGTTATGTTCTAATCTCATTAATCTCATCCAGGATCAAGATGATACTCTTTTCTCATAAAAGAACCCTATAATAGGATATTTCACTATCAATATTGGTTATATGGTATATGTTGAGGATTAATTTCATGGTGATAAATCCTAGCGATCGGATCACCTATAGAAGCTACATGCTGTTTTAAAAACTAAAATAATTTAATGGATAAATTTAGAAAACAAGATATTAACATGGGAAAATGGTATTAAAAGAGGATGAGTTGGTCATAACATGTGCATGCTTTGTAGGAAATACTCTTGAGTTTTTGCATCATCTCTTTTCTTTCTTTCTCTTTTGATTCCTAGGTCTTGTCTCTAATTCCATGTAAGTTCAAGCCACAGGATGGGTGGAATATCCCAAGCCTAGAATAATTTGTTAAATCTTGGCTCTTAGATGTAGTTATGGTCTACTAAATGTCATTTTCTTTCTTTTTTTATCTATTTTATCTTGTCAACTTGTAATCTTGGTATTTTTCAAGATCAATAGGTTCTAGTTGAAGTAGTGAAATGTATGACTAAAAATAACACACTAGGATTCAAATGTGAGCATAAAAATGCTAATCCCCACAAATCTTCTATGTTAGCACTTGGCCTAAACATTCTCTGGGGCTATTTTAATAATGCTAGTTAAGGTAACCCTCCGATATGTAGAATTGAAGTGGTTTTATATTTAAATTATTCACTAATGGATTCAAAAGCAAGCATAAAAATGTTAATCTAGAAAAATATTCTATTCTAACACTTGACCTACATATTCCTTGGGGCTATTTTAATGGTGCTAGTCAAGTCAAGGGAACCCCCCATATGTGGAATTAGAGTTTTTTTGTATTTAAATTGTTCACACTATTTTAATGTTCACTATGCCATTGGGAAGGAATCTAATGCTAAAGTCAAGGTTACTACTCTCTAGGCTTTGCTATACATCCAATCACATGGTGCCTCAAAACTATAGGTCATGGGTGACTCAAAGGTGGTCATTGATTAAGGTCATACACTTACAATCATTGCTCAACCTAATCCATAAATCAATAGGAGGCTTTAATGGTCCTCCACTCATATCTACCACGAACTTAAAAATACAATTGATGCACTCTCAAAGGATTCCATATCACTCCACAATGAGTCCCTAGCCTGACATGATTTTTTTTAATGGCAGGTGATTAATAGCATACCTTTTCTTTTTAGTTTCTTATTTCTCTCATGTAGCCATGTTATGTATGCCTCACTTTTTTCCATTTGTGTAAAGGTTCGAAGACGTAAATATGTCTAATGATAGATAAGAGTCACTTTCTAAGATATTGTAGGTAATTTTTGGTATGAAATTATACACTGGGGAGCAAGTTCTCTTTCTATATTTTGATGCTTTTGAGATTCTCATACTCATGTATATTCTTTCTAAGGAATATAAAGATTTTTTCTTTTAGAAAAATATAATAAAAAAATAATATACATTTTAAATATTTTTTTATACAAATAATTAAATAAAAAATAATGAAATATATTTAATTTATTTTAATTTTAGAAATTACTTTTTGAATGAATTGTGTGAGATTTATGTTTTAGATTTTAAAGTTAATCTCTTACACGGATTTTTTCTAATGAAAAAATTACTCTCTAAGTATAACTATATTAGTTTAATACTCAAGAGTCCCTTTATTATTAGGTCAATTTCTTAAACTGACTATCTCTATTAAATCTATAAAAAATATTCTGTAATAATAAGTAAATAAAATAAAATAAAAATAAATTTAATTTTAAAGTTTATTTTTCAAAGAGATTGGATTTAATAGTGGAAAGTGAGTTTTACACCCATAAAAAAAGTTCAATTTATAGGATGGCTTCATTTGGAGTCATGGTGCACTTTGAGGTAGTGATATGTCCTCCACAACCTTGTTGAATTTGGATAGTCCCTTGACAACCCAAACACCTATATTCCTCATATAAAATATAAAAATATTTCTAATTTTAAAAAAATGAAAATAATAATGATAAGTTTGGAAAAATTATTATTTTATATGTAATATTATAATTTAATAATATTAAAGCATTGTTTTTTGTTAGTCAACATTTTTTCTATTATAAAATCTTGAAAATACAAAATATACGATGATTTTCAATAGATCTTCCTGCTTCACTCCGACCGTTTTTGTTAGCTAGGAGATCCAGAATGTAATGGATAAGATCTTTCCATTTAACCTTTAATTATGGTGGACTAAACAAACATACACATCAAAAAAGAAGAAAAATTAGTAAACAACCAATAGAGTGCATATCAAGGTGGAAGTTGGGGAGGATGCATGGGATGAATTACCTATGGACCATGTCATTCATGCATATGAAAATTATTGTTCTCCATTCTAGCCTAAATTTCATCCAGGTGATCATTGGTCCGTTGTTGGCTTCTACGCACATTAGTAAGTTAGATCTCTGATAGGCTATACTGAATATCGCTCATATAGGACACTAACTCATTATTTTCATCATATCTATGCTCAAGGAGGATATCCAGGGTGGCTTGAATTCCCCTTAATTGACCAACTATCAAGTCCAAGGTGGGAGTTTGGTCGACATGGCCAGGTGAGTAGGCCGCATTATGGGAAATTTCATCCTCTCTATCCATGTTTTCGAAATATTCCTCACTGGAGGTGGTCTCCCTACTTGCTCATACCTTTGGCCACCCTTGTTGTTTGCCCCCTCTACGAGGTCTTCTGCACTGGCGAGGCATCCATGCATGTAATAAAATAACCCGGGCCTGGACAATAACAATATCAAATGTACACTCAGTTATTCCCACCAGACTCTTACACCACAACACCACCGAAGAAAATATCAGATGATGAGGGGCCAACCCCGCAAGGAATGAGGAAGGCTTAGACAATTCGAGACTCAAGCCCAACTAACTGGAGACTCAAGAACCACAAAGACTTATTAGCCTCCCATTCCAACCAATTCACCAGAACATTTTCCTCACAAAAAATTCCCTGAACCCAAACTAACATGAACCATGGTGAATCAACTTGAGAGAGAGACTATGGAATATACTACACATAAGAACATAAACAAGAATAATTATAGACCTCGGGGGTCCATGGACTTCCCTATACCATAACACTACCGTAAGGACTGGAGGGTAAACCTAAGAAAATCTATCATGGAACTCTTCCTCAAAGAAAACACCTAATTCAGAACTTGATAGGGGAGCCCTACCTCCAACCAACGAGAATCACCAGGATGGAGACCGGGTCTCCCTAACCACCCATACTCATTTCCAATGCCTAATCCACAAGATGAAGAGAATATATGCCTAGAATTTGTAGCACTCTTTTCAGGTCAAATACCAACCCTCCTGAGAGATGCCTCTACTATCAAAAGCTATTGCTAGGCCGAGAGGAAAATTCTCTTGAAAATGCAGCAAGAAAATCTAGTTTTGACTTTTCCTTGGTCAAACTAGGTTAAAATTTGAATTTGAATTTTAGCAGAATACTTGGAGGTATTTATTTGAGGTGAAATGGATCTTGACACTCAGTTAACTTAGTTAATTCGATTTCAAGACACTTGAGTTCACTTATACATGATTGATTGCTAATTTGTAGAAATTTAATTTAGTTAAGTTGATTTATTGTCAATTAAACTATTTCCAATTATTGGAGAAACTAGTGGAGGTTCAAGTTGTGCAGTGTAACTTCAGTCACACTCAGTGGTCATCTAGTTAACTTATCAATCAAATCAAAATACCTTATGCATGCAAAGAATTTGAGTTACCTAGTTAATATTAGAGTTCAAGGGTAGTGTACTATCACTTGTAAACTAGTCCAAGTTATATAGGTGGTGCATCCACTCAAAGGATGGGCCTACAGGAATTGCAAAATCCAATTGAGGAATTTCCCTAAAAAATAGGGGTTATTTCCTCAAGGAACATCACAAGGAAATAGGAGCTTAGAGGCTTGAAAATTTTGCTAAGTATTGGTCAGGTTCAGTCAGTCAGGAAGAGGATATAAGATACAAGTGTAGGTTGTGTTCAAGCTTGAGAAAGGATATTGTATTCATAAAAATTATTTAATTAATGCAATACATATAGTAAGGGGTTTTGAGCAGCTGCTTTCCCCTAGATAAATCTATGTGTATGTGTGTTGAATCTTGAAGCATGTTAATGATTTTTGTTCTAGATCATGAATTTGCTTCCGCGGATCAGTAGATTAGCTTTTAGTCTTGTGATTTAGTAAATTTCATGAGAAATTTAGAATCAACACATTAATTTCTACATGCACTAGAAAATTTGGTGGAAATTTCGATGGCCAATTCGTCGCTATTCCGACACATAGTCGTCGCAAGAGTGACAGTTCGAGGGCGGACAAAACGTGGTTTGTCATGCCGTCGCAGTTCTGACGCACCTAAAAAGTGTCGCACTATCGACACTTCTTCCGTCGCTTCCGAACAAGCGTCACTCATTCGACGTCTTACGAACCGTCGCGCTTTCGACGTTCCTAAATGGTCGCACTTCCGACGAAATGTGGTCCGACGTTTTGAACGTCGCTCTTCCGACGTTTGTAAACAGTTGCAATTCCGACGCAGTGTGGTCCGATGTTTTGGACGTCTCTCTTCTGACGTTTGTAAGATGTCGCAATTCCGACGAAATGTGGTCCGACGTTTTTAACGTTGCTCTTCTGACGTTTTGGATGTCGCTCTTCCGACGTTTGTAAGCTGTCGCAATTCTGACGAAATGTGGTCCGACGTTTTTATACTGTCGCTCTGCCGACATTTCTGATTTGTCACAATTCCGACGTCTACAATGTGTCGGTATACTGACGGCGGGTTCAATTTAAAAAAAAAAAAATGAAACTTTAAAAGACGAGAAACGCTATTTTGAATATATTATACGAAGTAAAACAGTCCATGAAGTCATTACATTTTCACATCTGAAGATTGGAACCCAAATATCCATCCAGAAAATGGAAGTCCCACCCCAGACAATAATAGAAAAATACCCCATGTCACATACAGGGACATGATATAAAACCCAATAACGATCCACATGGAGATTATCTACAAATCTGAGAAAGCATCCAAATATGCCCGAGGCATCTATAAGAAAGTGAAATAGCAGTATGTAGAATAGTAAAGCAACAGATAGAGTACCGACGTCCATTGTTCCAAATACAAATTAAAGTGCCCAAAATCCTTGAACAGAGAAAAACGCTAATCATGTGAGGAGTGTGATATGTCCAAAATATAAAAAGACCATCAGACCATATCAATAAACCAGCAACATAGACCAGCATCGCTAGTTTTGAAGGCAGAGTGATAAACAATAATCATTTTTTTTTCACAAGAGAAAAAACGTTGTTTTGAATATATTATATGAAGTAAAACAGTCCATGAAGTCATTACATTTTCACATCTGAAGATTGGAACCCAAATATCCATCCGGAAAAGTGGAAGTCCCACCCCAGACAGTGATAGAAAAATACCCCATGTCACATACAGGGACTTGATATAAAACCCAGTAACGGTCCACATGGAGATTATCGACAAATCTGAGAAAGCATCCAAATATACCCGAGGCATCTATAAGAAAGTGAAATAGCAGTATGTAGAATAGTAAAACAACAGATAGAGTACCGACGTCCATTGTTCCAAATACAAATTAAAGTACCTAAAATCCTTGAACAGAGAAAAACGCTAATGATGTGAGGAGTGTGATATGTCCAAAATATAAAAAGACCATCAGACCATATCAATAAACCAGCAACATAGACCAGCGTCGCTAGTTTTGAAGGCAGAGTGATAAACATTAATCATTTTTTTTTCACAAGAGAAAAAACGTTGTTTTGAATATATTATATGAAGTAAAACAATCCATGAAGTCATTACATTTTCACATCTGAAGATTGGAACCGAAATATCCATCCAGAAAAGTGGAAGTCCCACCCCAGACAATGATAGAAAAATACCCCATGTCACATACAGGGACATGATATAAAACCCAGTAACGGTCCACATGGAGATTATCGACAATCTGAGAAAGCATCCAAATATGCCGAGGCATCTATAAGAAAGTGAAATAGCAGTATGTAGAATAGTAAAACAACAGATAGAGTACCGACGTCCATTGTTCCAAATACAAATTAAAGTACCAAAAATCCTTGAACAGAGAAAAACGCTAATCATGTGAGGAGTGTGATATGTCCAAAATATAAAAAGACCATCAGACCATATCAATAAACCAGCAACATAGACCAGCATCACTAGTTTTGAAGGCAGGGTGATAAACATTAATCATTTTTTTTTCACAAGAGAAAAAACGTTGTTTTGAATATATTATATGAAGTAAAACAGTCCATGAAGTCATTACATTTTCACATCTGAAGATTGGAACCCAAATATCCATCCAGAAAAGTGGAAGTCCCACCCCAGACAATGATAGAAAAATACCCCGTGTCACATACAGCGACTTGATATAAAACCCAGTAACGGTCCACATGGAGATTATCGACAATCTGAGAAAGCATCCAAATATGCCCGAGGCATCTATAAGAAAGTGAAATAGCAGTATGTAGAATAGTAAAGCAACAGATAGAGTACCGATGTCCATTGTTCCAAATACAAATTAAAGTACCCAAAATCCTGCAACAGAGAAAAACGCTAATCATGTGAGGAGTGTGATATGTCCAAAATATAAAAAGACCATCAGACCATATCAATAAACCAGCAACATAGACCAGCATCGCTAGTTTTGAAGGGAGAGTGATAAACATTAATCATTTTTTTTTTCACAAGAGAAAAAACGTTGTTTTGAATATATTATATGAAGTAAAACGGTCCACATGGAGATTATCGACAATCTGAGAAAGCATCCAAATATGCCTGAGGCATCTATAAGAAAGTGAAATAGTAGTATGTAGAACAGTAAAGCAACAGATAGAGTACCGACGTCCATTGTTCCAAATACAAATTAAAGTACCCAAAATCCTGAACAGATCAAGAAAAATGCTAATCATGTGAGAATTCTAAGTAAATTTAATCTATTAACATTGCGAATAAAATTACACCGAAGTCAAAAACATTGCCTGGCCAGACTCATGGCAAATTTGTCATCAAAAAATCAAAAAATTAAGAAGACCGCCCTCATACGGGGAAACCAGTCTTGAACGTTTAATTTACAGAATTCAAAAATATTACAAAGGTCCAGCACAGTAAAATAATCTAAAAGCAGCCCAATTAAGTGGGCCTGCTAAGCAAGAAAAACAAATTAACCAAACTACTCCTTCGGTGGTTCCTCCATGATTCGGCACCATCCTTCGGAAGGTCTAGGATCGCTAGGTGCTACCTCCACATGCATGCCACGGCTCCCCTCCTGAAGGCCCAAATGCTGGCCGGCTTTTTCCGAGCTCAGACCCGCCGAACGGGTGCATTCTTCCTCTGTTTGGGCCTCCTCGCGGAAGACCACAGTGACTAAAGCCGTGATTCGCGGGCAGTTGAGAGAGAAATTAAAGGAAAATTGCGCAGTGCGTGTCGTGGGAGAAGGTGAACTAGCGGTGGGGAAGCGAGGAGCAGGGGAATCCATACGGTGGCCAGATCCTACAACCCGACCCCGCCCACTCCTAGTATTTGGATATCGACCTGCATAATAATCACTGGACTGGCCGAAAGTTGACTCTGTTGAGGGGCTGGAGGAAGCCCGCAGGGGTTGACCTCTAGTGCTCCCCCTGTGGCAACGCATCCTATGACGCACGCGAGGCATGGGTGCAGTCTCAGGCGCAGTGGGCACAAGAGGAGACGGCGAAGCAGAATTCTAATTAACAGAGGAAGATAGACAGAGACAGAACCGAGAGAAATGCAGATAAGCTGCAAGGTCTAGGCAACAGTTCAGCTGGCCACTTCTCCTTATCGTCACAGTTAGCAGGCAGTGTAATCCAGCAACCGGCTCGTCTGAAAAACCATAGCTAAAAGCCATTTTCTCGACCCGACTGCAATGCAATCAAAGGACGCCCGTCATAATTAATCTTTGATCATTAATAATGAGAGCCGAAGGCCGGATCATATTGGAGCGTGCGGAATCGAGGAGTGGAGGCCGATCTTGAACAGTGTTAAAAATTAATTAATGCGGATTTGATGTGAAAACTTAATTGAACAGTGTTAAATGTTAATGCGATTGATATGAAATCGCCATATCCATGTCCCATCGCCTTAAACGCCATCGAATGCACCTGCAGCCGGGAGCAGGGCAAGTTTTTATTGAGGACACGTGGCAGAAATTGATTAGAGCGGATCTTTGTTTGGGCCGCTCGCGCAGTGGAAATCCGGACCCGAAAAATATTAGGGCGAATTTGATAAGAAATTCGCGTCACAACTCTCCCTCCGTACGCCAGCCAACTTCGGACCCGAAAAAGATTAGGGCGGAATTCATTTGGTTTTCGCGTCACAAAATTGGCCGACGTCAGCAAGCTATTTTGGAACGCGAATTTGGTTTGAATTATGGTTTATCACCGTTTGAAGTCCGGCGGGCTCGACTTAAGAACAATTTTGTTTGATCCCATCTTATAAAATTTGTGTTGGTTTTCTTTGAAAATACACATATTTATAATAAATCATGGGAATACCACACTAAACATGTGGAAAGTTATATAAATTATTGAGAACAATCATTTTTATGTAAAAATATCCAAATGTGCTTTTGGGAAATAAGAATTCGAGTATTTGGTTCATATTGTTTTAAAGGAAGGAGTGAAGTTGGAGCCTTAAAAGATGCAAGCTATTACAAAATGACCTATTCCTAAGAAAATCAAGGTTCTTAGAAGATTTTTTAGACTTACATGATATTATTGATCATTTGTTAAGAATTATGCATGCATTTCAAGTCCACTCACATTTCTCTTGAAGAAAATATCATTTATATGGCATGATGAGGCTACTTTGGCATTCTCTCTTTCAATGGATGCCATGTCTTCTACACCAACATCGATTGCACCTACTTTTGGTAAAACATTCATAGTAGAGTGTGAGGCACTAGGACAAGGAATTTCCGTAACATTAACACAATAAGGGATATCATTGGCTTTTAAAAGCAAGGAATTCAAAGAAAATATTTGGTGAAATTCAAGGAATTCACTTTTGTTAATAGTTTTATGTCACACGATGATGCAGGGGCATTAGGCACTAGCCAGTAATGTAGGAGGTTTTGTCCACGTGTTGTGGCTAGGAGGGTTCGAAAACATTTGAGTTGTAACAGCTAGGTGTCAATACCTCAGCTGACTGTATTACTTAGACTAGTTAGAGTTGTAGGAGTCGAACTGTTTCAGTTAGTTGAATTATTATAATTAGAACTTTTGATTTCTAGAACGGTCCTCTCAGAGGAACCGAAGAGCCATATGTTATGTATATAAATTGTAATTCCTCGGATGAATAAAAGTAGAGAGGGAAGAGGAGAGTAGAGAGGGGATTTCTGCAATAAACCTCCGTGTGTGAACAATTGTTTCCAGTTAAATGATTTCCAAGCTTAGTTGCCATTGAATTATCTCGAACTGCTAATTGTGAAGAATTGTTTAACTGTGAGGCGATTGGGTACCGATAATTCCATTCTTCTGTCTTTGAATTCCCGTAAATCGTTGGATAACCCTGTGAACTCACCCCACCCGAAGGCGAGGTCTGTGTAGAGAACTGGGGTCGTGAACACTGTTCAAATATAAAAATCCCGCTTAATAAAGAGACAAAATTGTTGTGATTTCGGAACCTGACCCGAGGATTGGACATGAGTTAACAAACAAAAGGATAGCGGAACCAGACTTGCACCCGTGGTCAAGCCCTCTACCAAAACCATGAGCGGAATCACAAAAGCGGGTTGCCCATATCGCACCGCTTTTGCGGAGTAGGCGGTATTTCCTATTCGCGAGCGATTCCATAGGGAATGCGACACGTGGCGAAGTGACCCCCGGAAAACCACCGTTTAACCTGCGCCATTGCACGTTAAAGCCCGATGTTGGAAGCCGAGCGAAATTGCCAAGAGTCGTTGATTTGGAGAAGGGCCATCGGACGGTGGTCGCACGTTGAACTTGCCCGGAGGTTAACTAAGGTGTGCGGAGGATAGCCAGGTACGATACGAGTGTTTGATTGGTTATTGATATATATAGGTGGGGCCGGAGTATAATAAAATTGTTTAATTAAACGATTGGCGGATAATTAGCATAAGTCTGGAGCGTGATTGTTGTAAGGCTGGGTGGTGAAATATAGAGCCGAAAGTTCATTACAAGTTATTTATTTAAAAAGAAACGTGGAGTATAAATACAAAGCGTTGAAAGTTAAACATTGGTTATAAGGATTGGAGATAATATAAAGTCGGGAATATAAATTAAAGTCCAACCATTGTGGATAGTATTTATTTATCAAATTCTACGAATTTGATAAATAAACCCGAAGAAAGAAGAAGTCAATTAAGACTCAGGCTGGAGGAAAGGAACGGGGTAAACCAAGGGAAAATGCTAACAGAGCGATGGTAGACACACCAGCTCTCCTTGGGGGTCCAATTTCAGTTTTTTTGCGTCACGCGATGATCTCTCTTCTCTGGCATTTACTTGTATTGAAGATCACTATTCTAGGAATAAGGAGTTATTTTCTCCAAAAATAACCCTAGCCAAACATTGACAATGCATCAAGGATATCTTTCTATGCTTCATAAGCACATTTGTTCTACTTCTAAATCATGTCTTGGAAGTGGTTGTTGTGCCGGAAATTATTCACCAGTTGGTTTCATACCAAAGTCTTTTTCACATTTTCAGCATCCAATACATGAAAAAGATAATGGTTTAAAACAACATAAATATTTGAAAATTTGCAAGAATTGTCTGGCACACTTTGAATATGAATTTTGAAGTCAAGTGCATGATGCTATATAGGATCAAGTGTCATTTTGAATACCAAATGTTTCACATGAAACTTCTCAACATGCTACCATGCATTAAGGATTAAATGACCATATTGCATCAACTATTTCCATAATAAAAGTGCACCTCGGCCATAAGACTAAACAACTACAAATGTTGTAGATCTAACAAGACCACACAATCAAATGTATTCCACAAGGCCAATACTGTATGAAAAATGAAAAGGAGTTTGCAACCAAAAATACCTTAGGCAACTAATTCAATTAGATACACTAAACCATCAGCAAAAAGGAAAACCAGCCTACTCAAAAGGCAAGCGTTTACCTCCTTTGACAAAATTTTGAGTTCTGAAACAAGGGCCTTTATTGTCTTGTCAATGCCCCTAGTAATTTGAACGGGGTTTGCACCTGCTGCAACAACCTAAAAAAAAGGTTTCATTTCAAATTATTTTCCACAAATTTAAGATACAACCATTGTCAGTTTTGTATTTCCTAACAAGCTCATAAATTTTGACAAAAGAACCAAAAAATTTTAATACCTGATAGCAATTTTTTCACTCAAAAACTATCTTAGACTCAATAAGCCCAACCCAAAACTAAAAAACCAAACACCATAAGACCCTACAAAATGAATAGATGATCTTAATCCAGTACTATCGACAAAAATTTACCTTTACACCCTCACTTATTAAACCCTGTGCTGTTGAATTTTAACTTCAACTGCTGCAGCAGAAGGACGGATGCAGCAGCAACATTTTTTTTTGGAGGTTGCTTGCATGCCATCCAGAAATTTAATTCAGCATTTAAAATTCCTGCAATTTCTTTTTGTAGACGGCCGCAGCCATATTTCTGTACAGGATTGTATTTAAACACAACAACCAGCATTAACGCAATTCATTAACCAGAAATTAAACAAACAGAAATTTACCCAACGGTTTTGTAAATTCAAAAGGAGGACACGTGGAGCATTAATATTGGATCGCATAAAATTGAAGGGAATCTGAAAACCTGAAAACCGGACCCGAATTTTTTATAGGGCACATTGGATTGAGAATTCGAGTTAAAATTAGGCAGACGTCAGCATCCCATTTTGGAACGCGAATTTGGTTTGAAATTCAATCTATTCAGACTTTTGAAGTCCGACGGAAAGGGTTCTTTTATGTTTTGATAGTTTAATATATACATATGTTTTAAACATATGTTATATATATATCATATGCAAAATGAAAGGTGGGCCATAGAATTTAGTTTTAATTTTATTTTTTTTTAAAGAGGGTTTATTATAATATGTTTTATATGTTACGGCATATAAAAATAAAAAGGACGAAAAAGCTTGGTAGTTTTTTTTATAGACAGTACGTAAATTTTTTATTACACAACAGTGTGTAAAAAGTGAAAGACTGAGTGTAACTTTTTAAGTGTGTATGCACAGCAGTGCGAAAGGGAAAAACACAGCAGAGTGTTTTAGAGACAGAGTATGTTTGTTTTGAATAGACAGTGAGTTAGTTTTATGCACTGCGTTTTGTAGCAGTCATAATTTTGGAATCCCTCTCAATGAGGAAGTAGTGTAATAGTTTTTTTTTGAGTTATTGAAGGGAATAGAAGTTTGTTTTCAAAGTATTGAAACTCTATCTCCTGTCAAAGAAATTTTTATTTTCTCTGTGTTAGAGGAAGGGAGATTTATTCTCCATTCATTGTTCTGGAATTTTTCATTATTCCATCCCCAGCTAAATCATTTGTCTTTTCCGCAGCTTGCCTTACCAACTTGGCCCCAATATTTTCAACTGGGTCCTCTAATTCAACCAATAAAAAGGCCAAAACCATAGCATTGAGATACATTTCATTACACTGTCAATAACAATAAAATTTGACTCAGCCATAACCCTTTCCTTTTATTGTTGTGAAAAGCTTTATGCATTACTCTAATGTGGCTAGTCCATAGGCCAAGTAGACCACCGGGTAACAAATATGTTTCCTTTCACCTTTGAGTTTTCAAATTATGCCTACCAAATCTAAGACATTTAAGAGGGGGAACTAATACAACGTTAAAAAGAAAACCAGAGCACACATCTACAAATTACCTCCTTAGCTACCGTCACACCATCATTAACTATTTTCGGAGAACCATGCTTGCTCTCCAAGACAACATTTTTCCCTTCGCCCCAAGGGTGACTCCAACAAGATCAGCAAGTTTGTTCACACCGCCCGCAAGACAAATTGACAATGCTTTCAGTAAGTGTGCAATTGAATGCCAGACCATATGCCAAAACAACCCTCCATGAAAAATTAAAATAACACATTAAAATCGAATATAAGTGGACAAGGAAAGATCCACCGCAGTGAAGTTTCACGTGCAGGTGACCTTCCTTTAAACATAATTTTTTCTCCGACCTGCAATTTTTTTGTCACTGAGCCATCCTTGTTGAAGTACAACTCCTTTTCCATAGCTCTTGTATTAACTACCTTCTCTCTGTCGCGTAATCTCAGAGTCCCTCTTCTGCTCGAGCGATTAAAGGAAATGGGTGAAAAAACTGAAAGAGAAGACAATTGTCTGCCATAATTATCAAACATTGCACCCAACTTCTTCCCCTTTCCATTGTTACCCAATGAGGTAGATGTGGCAATTGTTGTCATACTTCCCAAAGAAGAGGCCATCTTCTCTTATCCTGAATATAGAATTACAAGATCTTCATATTAGTATGAACCTTAAAAAACATGACTCTCATTGCTAAAAACCACTTTTAAGTTGTAACAGGCAAACTAAACAACTATCGCAACTTTTGGCAACTTCTGGAGCATTAAGAGAGAAACAACCAAAGAGAAATACAACCACAATCCTCATTTTAATGAGACCGTACTATATATTTGCATTAAGATAATAGAAAGAAATCACGACTATATTAAGGCCAGCACAAAACAATCTTTAACCAGTGTCTCTCACGGCCTTCAGGTTGCCATGCTAGAGGTTGCATATTTTTAATTTAAATTTTTGACCTCTCATGCCCATCTATGAATGCATCCAATGGGATATCTACATCAAATTCTCCTTTATATCCCCAAAAACAAATTCCCTACTACAAGAGCACCAGTATTGATGGATCGCACCACACCATCCCACCCACTAGAAACGGTGAAAAAGGAAACCCGAGAAACCTTCTGAAATATCTCAAGATGACTATATGGGTGGTTCTTATGAATCAACCAACCATTCATAACATGCTCATCAATCCAAACCATAAGTATTATGTGACAATATTCAAGCAGGCACTGAATCGGATTTCTGAAGCTATGTTAGAGAAACCATAAACTCTCACTGAAAATAGGTGAAATGTGGCACCACTCAGAGATTGACATGTGCCAATTGGTACAAGTGGTAGACAATTGGCATGCTCAAACAACGATGTGATGCAGGAATGACATGAGGGAGAAAATATCAGAAAAGCCCCAAATCTGGAGAACTAAAGCTCATCACCAACCTGAGATTGACAACTTTACATGATGTAACCTATGAAATCGTAAATGGAGAAATCATAGTAACAATAAAGTAACCTATGTAACAATAAAGCCGGATTCATCTTGGGAGTGGTAATGGGAGAAATCATAGTGAACAACAGGAAACATGCATAGTTGCTTACAATCAAATAGATGAAAAAACACATACAAAAAACCTAGATAATAATCGTGCACAAGCTTAATATTGAATTATGAACCGTAAAGGAACTTACAAAATGTCAAGCGCACAAGCAAAAATATCCTGGACATGACCCTGGTTGACAAGTTGTATTGCTCATGATGCAAGAGGATTTGTACCTGCACTGCTAAGTCAATCAAAATCCATCATTATCTATACAATAAATACAAGTAATTGATGTAGTATTTTTTACTCTAAGGTGCATTCTTATGATAATGTTAGAACATATGTTGAAAATGTCAAAACATACCTGAATAAGCTCCTCTTCATTTCAAGAACAATTTATTGGAGTCGCATGAACTTGGAACAAGCCTCCCACGATCTGAAAGAGTAGCAACTAAGTCAACAGTAACTTTTTTGTTGCTACACTGGATCGAGGGAGGTTTGCTCCAAGATTAAATCGCTCCAATAAATTATTCTCTACTAAATAGGGCCAACCACGTGAAGGTGGAAGCTCTTATGGCCCCTCCCCCCCCTCACATCACTCTCAATTCCCCAATACCCAATCTATATTTCATTTTTTACTTTCATGAGCATAAAAAAAAATATTCAATAACTAATAAAAAAACAATTCAACAAAAAGTACGCAAGGAAACATTGTAATTAATGCTTGACATAAAAATAGTATGATAAATGAGTTTTTTATATAACGCAAAAAACGTTTCAAGTATGGTAACGTTTGTCTTATAATAATACAATATTTTACATTGTCAAATTTTCTTTTTCTTCTTCCTATTTTTAAAGCTCCTAATTACATCATCAATATCATCATGCTTTGCTCCTGTTTCGTGCCTTTCGACCCGCACTGCTGACCTAGTTGCATATTCACGATGTCTAGGCTCATCTAGTGACGGGGCATCGCCTACAAAAATAGATAATATTAAATTTTAATTGTCAGTTTTTAAATATCATTGAACTAGTTCGGTAATATTAATAAAAAAAATTGCAATGAGATTATTTACCTGGTGCACCAGTTGTCGCCGCTGACCTAGTTGTGTAGTCACGATGTCCGGTCTCATCCAGTGATGGGGCATCGCCTACAAAAACAGATAATATTAAATTTTAATTGTCAGTTTTTAAATATCATTGAACTAGTTCGGTAATATTAATAAAAAAAATTTCAATGAGATTATTTACTTGGTGCACCAGTTGTCGCCGCTGACCTAGTTGCGTAGTCACGATGTCTGGTCTCATCCAGTGACGGGGCATCGCCTACAAAAACAGATAATATTAAATTTTAATTGTCAGTTTTTAAATATCATTGAACTAGTTCGGTAATATTAATAAAAGAAATTGCAATGAGATTATTTACCTGGTGCACCAGTTGTCGCCGTTGAGACTATTGCCCTGTCTTCCTCTCTGGTGGTAAGATCCTCAAGGGAAAAATTCTCTGTCATTTAAAAAAAAAACGTTATAAGGACAACCATCAAGGTATAATTAGAAAAAATTATAAGTGGAAATTAATTACCGTCACGACCCTCACTGATAGCAGCATTGTCGGCCTGGTCCCCACTACAATGATCAGGTTGCACGAGAGGATCATCTACATCTGGCTCTAAAACTGGGTTATTTGCCTCGTTGGTAGTGCTGCTCCCCTAATTTAAACAAAGTTTTTAGACATTAAATTTATGGACGAAAACAAAAATATTCAAAGGTTAATTTTTTACCTTATCAGGCATTCTGGATCTTGGGACCTACCCCAAGCTTCTGCGACGTTCAACTACAACTTGATAGCCAAAACGGAAAGCGATATTTTTATCTTCCTCTGTAGTTTCTGTTCCAAAGTCATCACCTTACATTACATATGATTGTGTATTTTTAATCATATCTGATAGGATTACAAAAACGTTGGAAGGCGATACAATTAATTATAAGATGTTTAGCTACTTAATTACAATTCTTGCAGCTAATTTCAAGTAGCCACCCTGGCCGAGCTTGTGATGGCCCTTTTTCTCAATCCTAGCTTTGGTTTCCTTTGAGGTGTCAAGCAACCTAGCATCAAAAGATTGAAGTCAGATATGACGTAGCACACTTTTATTTTAGACATAAAGAAAATTAAAGCTATTGAATTAAAGTTGTAATTTACCTTGCGGGTCCAGTTGGCATCTTTCCTTCTTTCTTTGCCCTTTTCTCTTTTCCGTCATGGATGAGTGCTCTCCACTCACTCTCTGAAACTGCGAGAGGACGCTCATATCTAGGGTTAAATTGCAATTTCGTCCTATAGGTGTCCCTGGTATATTTCAAATATTTGCCGGCTACTTGAGCCACCGCTTTTCTGTCAAATGTGCCGACCCCAAAAAGGGCTTCTAGATAATCTAAAAGTTCTTTTTTCAGGTTGGAATTCTGGGAATTCCACCCCGTACGTATGGTTGGGCCAAAAATTACCAACGCATGGCTCTCCAGAATCCTGTAGAACTCATTGTTTCCTACACAGAATAAAACCAAAAAAAAGAAGAAGATATTATCATTAATTTAAAAATAAAAATCATGATAAATATGTTTTAGATAAAGTACATGAAATAGTTAAAATATTAAAATTTACCTGGGAGTTGTACATGCTTTATAGGGACACCTTCATCGTTCACCAAAAACGTGCCATTAATGGTCCCCGTGGAGCTGACACGTGTAGCTCCAGGAAACGCAATAATGTAGTTGGCCATATCAGCCTCATCATTGCCAACACGTTCAGCAGTTGGCTGGGTGTCAGCTTGGGCAGGGTGTGTTTCTTGGCTAGCACCTAAAGGAGTAGAAGGTGTATGAGAGGGTTTTTGGGCAATCTCTTGCCCTTGTGTCCCACTACCACCAACACCGGGTTCAGCAAATGCCAAAAAACGCTACATACAAAAGAACTTTTTGTTAGTTTAGTCAATGTAAAAATTAAAAATCAAAATATCACAATTCATCTCATGCAGAACAAAAAAAATATCCTTTTGAATTTTTATTATTACCTGATATCTTTCTAGCTGCCTGATAAGATGTTGTATCCTCTCTTCTGTTTCAGGTGTTTGAGGTGCGTCTATCAAAGTATTAAATTCTGACCTTGCATCTCATGCCTTTTTTTGCAACAAGAACACTGGAGATAGGGATGAAGAAAGCTCTTCCTCAAAGAGGGAATCATCAGGCGTACCATGGCTAGGTGTCTGCATATTTGAACAAAATTAATATTATTTCAATTATGTAAATAACTAAAATACCTGAAGATAGAGCAATGCCGGCACTTTACATGTTCTTCCGCTGGCCTCTTTCCATGATCATCCCGTCTCGGGGTTGTTCCTGCACTGCTCTGATCAGTCTGCCACATTGCAATAAAATTATAAATGTAAAAACTTGAAAACAATATCTAACTTGAAAACACAAAATGAAAACCGAAATAATTTCTAATAAGACACCAGAAGACAGAGTTAGAGTTTCAAATATGCCTTGCATTGAATTCAGTCCTGGAAACATGTCATTGCACATTAAGGCACCCAAACATTCAATCCACGAATGATATATTTAAGTAGGCTTCTCCTATTCTGGGGAAACACCATACCTATAATGCATTCACTTACATGTATAAAGGGAAAGGAAAACATGTTTTCATACAACGGTGACAAAGGCATCTTGGGGAAAGGTATCTTCACTTTTTATTTATGTTGTTCACCCACACCACTCTCATGTTTTCACTAATCCTGTTTTGTCATTTTTTGATTCAAATTAAGTTAAGGCCTTAAGTATTTTTTGACCTTTCGGTGTAGTTTTTATAAGTGGCATGTATGGATTTTCCATTAATTCTGCACTTTTTCTCTTCATGCACATGTTTCCCTGGAAATCAAATGCATGATTTAGTCCCATACATTTAACAAGTTGTTGGATCAACTCCATTGGCAATATCACGTTTCCTATTCAATCAAAATTTATCTCAGTTAGGGTAGGTAGGAAGGTTTTCCCTTTGTATTAATAGGGCACTTCTAGCTTGCATTTTTATTATATCTTTCAAATTTAGTGTCGTTTCAATTAGGGCATGAATTTTTGCAAATTTCAAGGTGAGAATGAACAAAGAAAATTTTTTGTGATGGATGACTATATATGAATCCATGGCCAGAGGAAAAGGCACTAATCTAATTCTTCAAATATCTATAGTTCTCATTCACCTCATACGGAGATGGTCCTTGATTTTGAGCCAAATGTTGCAGCAAAAAGTCCCCCCCCCTCCATAATTTGATATTCAATGGAAATTTCTTAAATTGATGATGGGGCATGATTATGGAACATTGGCACATACATATGTAATGGAATTCCAAGATCGTGATATATGTTTGCATATGTTTATGGCAATGTTCCACCAAGTCCCCTGGAGGTGGGAGCGAGGGGGCAAGGGAGCGGCCTATGCAAAAGCTCCCTACCAATTTTCAAGAAACGTGGGGGGACGTCGGGGTCATAAAAATTATAAAATTTAATATTTAAAATGTAACTATATTTTTGCAAGGAATGTATATATAGTCATCATACACTTGCATCATGAAAGATAAATCATAAATGATAAAATTACAAATCGATGAATGATGAATCATATAATTGAAACAAATTGAAAAGTTAAAAGTTAAAACATACATCATACAATCATGCATGTAAGTTTGTAAGTTTGTAACTATATAATCATTAATGTAACTACTAACAATGTACAATGAAAATAAAGTTTAAGATATCATATGACATATTATATCAAGATTCAAAATAAAGTTTAAACTGAAGTTTACAACTCAAGTCTGAAACATAAAACTTAAACGCAAATAAGTTATGTCTGAAACATAAAACATAAAACATAACATATGAATATCAAATGATATCATCATAATGATAAATGATCATAAATGCTCAAGTTAATGCCCCATTAGTCTCTGCATCCAACTTCTGCACGAATATATCAGGATCAACCATGTCACCATATGAATCAGAATCACTTGGATTCTCAAATATGCTAAGTGGCACATCAACTTTTAACACGAAACCATAAACTAAAAGGGGCGGTGAGGGGACGTGAGGGGGCGTGAAGGGGGGTGTGAGGGGGCGTGAGGGGGCGTGAAAGGGGGTGTGCGGGGGCGTGAGGGGGCATGAGGGAAACGTCCCCTAGAAGTCCCCAAGACCCCGGAGCGCGAGGGGGCGAGGAATCTAGACCCCTAGGTGGGGGGGCGAGACCCCATGTAACACTGGTTTATGGAGGTGGTGGAGCAAAAAAGAGCTCAAATAGAGCCGAAATTTTTCACATAAAAAGGACTGTGGGCTTGACTAATGGTTCCATTTAAAAAATGATATCTAGACAGAGAATAAGTGTAGCATGCAAACATGCATTGAAAATCCATCTGAGTTTGCATTTTATTACTTATGATGGATTCAAATTTGGGTTTCAAAATGCCAGGTTATGGCATGATTTTGTCGAGAAACCCTTAGTTGGATTCTCATGTTGGTTTAATTTATATTTTAAGTTTGTTTTACAATCTTTGGGTGATAGTAACTCATGAACTAGGTTACCAATGTGTAACAATCATATTTCAAGAATAAAGTTGTGATTTTTTTATATTATTATTATTATCTATTAGCTACGAGTATTGACACCTAATTCCTAGAATTTTGACATCTTGATAGCATGGATAATTTCGAAAATGTTTCTAGTAATGTTAACATAATAACTATCATTACGTGTCTTCACTTTTGTCACCATAATAGACCAGTGATATGGACTCATCACACAACTTCATATGCTATGTCCCAACAAGTTCAAAATGGTTGAAGCTACCTCATAGTGTGGTTATTAAGGACAAGTTGCTTGATATATAACTCGATAGCATAGACCGCATTGCAGTTCTAAAAAGAATCCTCAAGTGTCAAAAAAACTTCACAATATGTTCTACTATAAAGCCTTTTGGGATACCCGAAATAATATATGTATCATTGATGACTTTTAAAGTATGACAAGATCCAGAGGGAAAGGAAATCAATGGAAGAGTGATCCACCAATGAGAACCTAGAATTTAGCATCAGATGAGTTAGAGTCTAGGAAATTGAAACCCTATAATCTTAATTAGTGATGAAGGACATCACATAGGTAATTATATTTTCATGTAGAATAATCTGTTAATTCAAATTTAAACTACATAATATGAAAGGCATACCATAAATTTTTCCACGTAAGTCCAAACAACCTATAAAAAGGGAAAACCTTCTTTTTCCATGGAAATAATTTACCTTTCCTTTTTCAAGACAATCTAAATCACAAAAAATATGAACTATACTGCACACATTCTTGGATAATGTGAAAGTGGAAAAGGAATACCCTACACAAGTGATGCACACATGTACATTTGAACACTAATAGATTTTTGTAGTTGAAATGCAATGCTTGTTTTCATTTAAATGTAGGGTTTTTGAAGTAGGGAGAAATAATGGCTGCCAAATTAATAAGCGTTTCTTTGGGAAAAATTTAAATCTTGTATTAGGTGATGAAGATAATAGAGCCTAACACAATCCAATGGAATTGACCAAAAAAACGCAAATAGAGTCAACCCTACTATAGGAGGAAGGGCCTGCAGTAAGAACTTACCATTTTTCAAGAGTTGAGGGCGAATGCTGTTCTGCAAGAGCTGAGGGCGAATGCAGGGCGAATGATGTTCTGCAAGAGCTGAGGGCGAATGCAGGGCGGATGTTTTTCTACAAGAGCTCAGGGCGAATGCTGTTATGCAAGAGCTCAGGGTGAATGCTGAGGGTGAATGCTATTCTGCAAGAGTTGAGGGCGAATGTTGTTCTGCAAGAGCGGAGGGCGAATGCACGTGTGATATCAGACGTTAATGTAGCACACATGTACATTTGAACACTAATATATTTTTGTAGTTGAAATGCAATGCTTGTTTTCATTTAAATGTAGGGTTTTTAAAGCAGGGAGAAATAATGGCTGCCAAATTAATAAGCGTTTCTTTGGGAAAAATTTAAATCTTGTATTGGGTGATGAAGATAATAGAGAGTATTGAATCTTGATTCTTGACATCTAGAGAGAACCCTACAGCCTAACACAATCCAATGGAATTGAACAAAAAAACCCAAATAGAGTCAACCCTACTATAGGAGGAAGGGCCTACAGTAAGAACTTACCATTTTGCAAGAGCTGAGGGCGAATGCTGAGGGCAAATGTTGTTCTGCAAGAGCTAAGCACGAATGCTGAGGGCAAATGCTGTTCTGCAAGAGCTGAGGGCGAATGATGTTCTACAAGAGTGGAGGGCGAATGCACGCGTCATATCAGACGTTAATGTAGCTATTGCGACGGATACGAAACAATAAAATCATTTTTATGTAGCGCGCATATAAGTTTCAAATTTTTATGTAGCGCGCATATAAGTTTCATACTTTTATGTGGCGTGCATATAAGTGTCGTTATACCGACGGCGGAAAAAGCGTCGCTATTGCGACGGGTACCTAAACGTCGCAATGGCGACACCTAGACATTGTGTCGCACTTGCGACGATTGGAGTCGTCTCAATAGCGACGCTTTGGGCCATAGTGTCGCAATTGCGACGTCTTCCTCCAAACGTCGCTATTGTGACACTTTTCTAAGTGTTGGTATTGTGACACATTTCTATAAACGTCGGTATAGCGATGGTTTCAGGCGGGATGGAAAAAATTTGGGGAAATTTCCGACATTTGGTCAAAAGCGTCAGAACCAAGTGTCAGAATTTCCGCTAAATGTAGTAGTGATGGTATCAGAGCTACACTCATAGTAGAGAAGAGATTTGGAATTTTTCTTTGCAAGAGCCTGGATGATCCAGGTGGATATTGGTGGCCACCCATCTATTCCATTTGGACCCCCACCATCGGTTCTTTCAGTTTTGCACTTTCAACACATCTTACTATTTTTAGCAGGTTTTTGGGTCTTGAAATTCTGGAGCTGTTTTGGGGCCCTAATGATCCAGGTGGATATTGGTGGCCACCCACCTATTCCATTTGAAACACCACCGTCAATTCTTTTAGTTTTTCAGCTGCATCACAACTTACTATTTTTAGCAGTTTTTTGGGTCCTGAACTTCCGAAGCCATTCTGGGGCCCTAATGATCCAGGTGGATATTGGTGGCCACCCACCTATTGCATTTGAAACACCACCATTGGTTCTTTCAATTTTTCAGCTGCAGCACAAATTACTATTTTTAGCAGTTTTTCGGGTCCTGAACTTCCGGAGCCGCTTTGAGGCCCTAAACGACGTTTTTTGGGAAAACTGGGTGCAACATGGGCCCATGGATCAATATTTGTCACAGAAAAAGTTTTACTCCTCGGATAGATCTTTATAACGAGGTATGATGTGCGTCAAATGGAGATCATATGCCAAAGTTACGTCCTCGGGAAGTTGAAACACCAATTTACCCAAATGGGGCCCATAGTTTTGGTGCTTCATCTCCTACAATCAGGTTTTTGGATGTTTAGGGTTTTTCATTATTCTCAACAATAAATAGGCCTTCGAGCCTCATTGTAACACAATTCAGAGGCCTGTAGCCACCACATCTCTTCTCAGAGATAAGCTACCAATGCCCTAGCTAGTTTATTTCCATTTTGTCTGTAAGCAAATTTCAGTTCTTTGATATTAACGAAATGAAGTGTTATTCTTACTGCATCTTTGTATTTATGGTCATATGTCTATTTATGTATTTTATTGCGTTCCTGCATAAATCCATATCATTGGTATCAGAGCAGTATGCTCTTTCTCTGTTTTTCTATGCATGTCCCCAACGTGGTCAGGGTATAAGGAGTTAAGGCTCGATCTAGTTGAACCCTTGGAAGATTAGCCTCGCAAACCCCAACGACCTCCCATGGTGGAAGAAAAGAAAGACGAGGGAGCAGGAGATCCTATCAAAATATTGCTCGAGGAGGCCCTTGAGAAACAAATGAATGTGATGATGGATAACTTTTCTTAGATCCTTCAACGGCTTCCCACCTACGACGCATCTGCATCCAACAGCCACTCTGGAGGTGCCACTCCCTTCAAGGTATAGGTAAACTTTGACATTCCTGTATTTGAAGGCCAGATAGATGCAAACGTCGTAGATAGATGGTTGAATTTGCTGGAAGGGCATTTCTCGGTCCATGATTTCTCTGATCGAGAAAAGATTATTTTTTCACTCCTCAAAGCCGCCCCCCATGTCAAGGATTGGTTGGAAATGTACTGTGAGAAAAAGGACGAGGGTGAACCCTCTCTGTTCTTGGCTACACCCACTTGGAATTCGTTTCGAGACGAAATCAAGTAACAATATTACCCTGTGGGGAGCTATGAGGACAAGTACATCCAATGGACCATGCTGCGGCAGCAAAGGGATCATGATGTGCATGAACTGACAAATTTGTTCCATACCCTATGCACAAAGTTGGGTATTAAATATTCAAAGAGACATTTGGTGCTCAAATACCACAGTTGTCTGCACAGATACATTCAGGAGGAAATGGAGTTCCTCGAAATTACATCGCATGGCACGGCATATCGCTATGCCGCCAAGATCAAGAAAAAATTTAAGCAGAAGAAGCAAGACTTTGGATCCGAAAATTTGAAGCCAGGGAAAGGCGTCCCCGAACTGTAGAAAAAGGAGCAAGGCCAAAGCAAGGAAACTTAGAACAACACCACAAATCAAAATAAGGACACAGGGAAGTGGTGTGAATTTCATAACAGCCCCACTCACAGCACAAACGAGTGTCAGGCCAAATAGTCATTAATGGCCGAAATAAAGGCACGTGAATCGGATGCATGTTTTGATCCTGAGCCAGAACTAGACAAGGGAGATGAAAAAGGGAAGTAGATCATTGATCTGGACTCCAGTTCCCTTGTTTCCACCATAAAGCTCTAGAGGGAGGATCCCGAGGATCTAGAGGAGGGGGAGTGCCTCTTCCATTCGCAGATGTGGGTGAAGGGTTCTCCACTGCAATTTCTTGTCGATAGCGGAAGCCAAAAGAAACTCATTTCAGCAAAGGTCATGAAGCAGCTTAGCCTACCGAATATAGCACACCCGCAGTCGTATACCATCGGGTGGCTTCACCTAGGGAGAGATCTGTGCGTAGGCCAACAATGCCGCCTTCGGTACAGCATCAAGCCATTCACACATGAGGTATTGTGTGATGTTTCTCCTCTTGATGTAGTTGATGCATTATTGGGCCAACCATACTTGTGGAGGCGACATGTTGTGTATGATTCTAGGCCTCGTTCTGTTATTATTTCTTTGGGAAATAACTTGTACATAATAATGGAGGTGGTATCGCCTCCTGTTATCTCTTTCACTACTTCAAAACAACACAGTAAGATTGTTTCCCAAACCAGGAAATTTATTTTCCATACAACTCGCTCATAGGGAAAGAAGAATTTTGTGGCCACAACCTCAAAACAGGGTTCCCGTACATGACTGTAGCAGATGGACAAAGTCATGGAGGAATACGAGGACATTTTCTCCTCACTCACAGAGGTTCCTCTACACTGTCAGGACAAGCACTCCATTGAGTTGACCCTTGACGCATCACCGCCTGATGTTTCCATACCTCATATGAATACACAGAAAAAATCCACACATGTACTTCCCGAGGCTGATAAAGAAACAAAATTTCCTAAACGCATCCAGGATGTCCACCCACAGGTCCATGACATCTTTGACAAATCTAATACCTAGTTCAACAGAATTTTCCTCATCTCATGGAGGATCTAAACACAATGGGGGGCACTGCTTCCTAAGGGAGGAGGAATGATCCAGGTGGATATTGGTGGCCACCCATATATTCCATTTGGACCCCCACCATCGGTTCTTTTAGTTTTTCCCTTTCAGCACATCTTACTATTTTTAACAAGTTTTTGGGTCTTGAACTTCCGGAGCCATTTTGGAGTCCTAATGATCTAGGTGGATATTGGTGGCCACCCACCTATTTCATTTGAAACTCCACCATCAGTTCTTTCAGTTTTTCAGTTGCAACACAACTTACTATTTTTAGCAATTTTTTGGGTCCTAAACTTTCGGAGCCGTTTTGGGGCCCTAATGATCCAGGTGGATATTGATGGCCACCCACCTATTCCATTTGAAATGCCACCATTAGTTCTTTCATTTTTTCAGTCACAACACAACTTACTATTTTTAGCACTTTTTCGGGTCATGAACTTCTAGAGCCATTTTGAGGCCCTAAATGACGTTTTTTAGGAAAATCAAGATAGATACTTCTAACAAGGTATGATGCGCGTCAAACGGATATCGTATGCCAAAGTTACATCTCTGGGAAGTTGAAACAACAATTTACCCAAACGGCGCCCATAATTTTGGTGTTTCATCTCCTATGATTAAGTTTTTGGATGTTTAGGGTTTTGCATTGTTTCTCAACAATAAATATGCCTTCAAGCCTCATTGTAACAGAGTTCAGAGGCTTGTAGCCACCACATCACTTCTCAGAGATAAGCTACCAACGCCCTAGCTAGTTTATTTCCATTATGTCTGTAAGAAAATTTCAGTTCTTTGATATTAATGAAATGAAGTGTTATTTCCGTTGCATATTTGTATTTATGGTTATATATCTATTTCTGTATTTTATTGCGTTCCTGCATAAATCCGGATCACTCGAATTTGAATATCATTGTTGCAGATTTTCACCAAGACTGAAAAGATGAATTTCAATGGACATAGGCTCGAGTATGATTTGGAAGGAACCACAAAATTTGTGGCATGGAATATATGCATGGAGGAATTATTGAATGATAATGGGCTGCTAGAATACATCAAGGCAAATGTAGAAAAAACCAAAGCATCTTAAGCTTAGAATCTTGCTAAGTGGAAGAAGGATGTGGCTAAAGTGAGGAGAATCATAATGGAGGGAGTATGAGATCATATTTTCTCGAATATCTACGGGAAATAGACTTTGTTTGTGACTTGGAAAACTGATCAGGAGCTCATAAATTTTGCTCAAAAATCAAATTTACAAGATTGGTTTGGAACCAGAATGGTTGTGTGGAACTCGTCTTCTTGATTCTAGCACCGTGAATGGTTCAAAAAATCGATGTCGTATGAGGAAGATATCACGTTCTGATTGAAATGCCAAATAGGTAAAATTGTGACAGGTTTGACTAGGATGCACAGTCAGCAGGGTGCAGGTACAATCAGCAAAAGGGGAATATTCTGAGGAATATTCCTTTCCACATAACCAACCATAGGATGACAAGTGTCCAATTCCTATTGGTCAGTTTTTAAATTGGTTGTACGGGGTTCTAGAGGAGCCAATCACAGGGTGACACGTGGCCAGCCCTGAGGCTGCCATGTGTCCCTGCAGCAACATATTAAGATTTTGGTGAGGTCCGCAGGGCTCGACCCCATGACCTCCCTTCGGGCACGCGGGCAAGTTTCTAATCACTCTACATGTTGTTGCATAACCTTCATAGGTCTCAACTTTATGTTAAAGTTTAATGTGATGGCGTGTGGGGGTTGGGGACCGCCGACGGTCCTAACCCGCCAGTGGTCCCCACATTGGTGGTCACATATAGACATTGCAACCATAACTTTAAATCTGCAGATAAGCCTTAACCCACAATCCGACAACGTTAAACCATCTGCAATGGTATTCACATGGCAACGTTTAATGCTAACTCTCTGCATGGTTATCACTTAACCCACAACATTTAACCTAGAGTTTCGACATTTTTAGCCAGGGTTTATAACATAGGTTCTGCCCAACCGCTGACGGTTGTTAACCGCGAGGTTTGGGGGACATGTGCCCAAAAATACATTTAATGCCACGGTTTATCCGAGGGTGGTTTAGGCAAGCACGCCATTTCTGGTGGGAGTTTCTAATTTAACTCCAGATAAGTGGAGTTCTCTACTTTTGGTGGAGTTTTTCTAGGTGTAATTGGGCAAAAGAGTAGGAGACTCAATTTTCACCCATTCAGAGTGAATGAAGAGTCATTTTCACTACTGGGAGCATTCTGGAGCCATTGGTGCAAAGAAAACAACCATTAGAGGCCTGTAACTACATGTATTTGCAAAATTTTGGGCATAACGAAAGATGGACATGCCATTGGGAGCTAGACCAATAGATGTATCCCAGGAGAGGTGAATTGCTTCATCATGTCTGCTGTGTAAATTTCATGTGGTGACTTATTTCTATGTTTTACACTGTTTTCAATGTTATTTTAGCTTGTTTTATGCTTCTAATTCACCTAAAATTATCTACAATTCATGGTTAAAATCCTCAATCCTTAAGAAAACTAATGAGACAAGTATGCACATGTTTATAAACTGAAAATAAACTTAGCACAACAAAACTAATACACTCATTTTAGATCATATTGGTCTCAGAGCTAGAGTTTATTCTCTGGTGTTGTTTTGTGCAAAGAATTTTTTAACTACTTGAAAGTGTTTAGATGCTTACAAGGCTCAAGCTCAAAAGAGGAGAAGGAAAATTGGTGGGAGCAGAAGGGTCTCAAGAAGATCCAAAGCAAAGGAGAGCAAGATTGCCACAATCTCCACCACCTATTCACCTTCCGTTAGGGGAATTTTGAGGTCTAAAATGGGCCTCATAAGGAAATACTAAAATAATAGCTAAACCAATAAAATAATATTTATGAATTTTCAATTCACTTTTTGCACCATAATCAATGTAACCATAGTTAAATTCAATTCAAAAGTTGTACCAAAATAAAATTAATAAAAAAATTGTATTGATGTGATTATAAATAAGAATGGTCTTTTAAAGAAAAAGTCATTATCATTGAACAACTAATGCATTTGTCCTTTGTATTTAAATAACTTAAAATAAAATATAAATACAAATTTATAAATTCTTAATTATATTATATGCTATTAATTAAAATTTATATTATTTAAATTGTATAATAACATGTAATTAATATACTATGTGAAAATAACATAACATAATATAATATAATAAATGCATAGGGATATGCATTGTTTATTTCGAGAAATATGAAATGACAATAATATATCTTTATTTAAAAAGTGTGAAATGGCATTTACTATGAGTAATTTACTTTGACTTTAAAAGTACTTAGAGCACTACCATGGTTAACCGAGTTTTTATCCACCATTGAGAATGTGACAAGTAAGTATCTTTAACTCAAGCAATGCCACCTCAACCATTATGGATGATGTCATCCCCTAAAATGTGATTTGTTCTCATAAAGTGAATTTTGATTGTAAATTTTCCTTAGGAGGCCCATTTTAGACTTCAAAATTCCCCTAATGTAAGGAAGCATAAGCTACTTTAAGTATGCCTCATGAGGAAGGAGAAATCCATGAAGAAGTTGATCCAAAAGAGGAAGAAAGAGTGTTCAGGAAAGCATTTCTTGACATGACTGAGATGGTTAGAATCCTTTATCAAGAAAGGAATGAGAGACTAGAAGGAGAAGGATCCAAACTTCACAAGGAAGGACAAGGATCTTTAGGAGGTCACAATGATGAAGATAAGTCAAAGAAGGGAAATGGAGGAAATGGAGGCAATGGAGAGCCATCATCCTCACCCTCATCATCATTATCCTCTACTTCTTCTTTAGTACATCATCCACACAATTCAAAGAACACTGGTAAAATTCATTTTTTAAAACTTGATGTTAAGTTTGAATTGCCAATGTTTAATGGTGAAATCAATGTAGAAAAGCTTGATAATTGGATTAGAAAATCGGAGGTCTATTTAAGAATCCAAAACCTTCAAGATGATGATGCAAAAATTCAATTAGCTTCATTGAGAATGGAAGGTGCGGCACTTGTTTGGTGGGAAGCCAAGACAAGGGAGGAGATCAAGAAACATGGTAAGATTATTCTATCATGGACAGATTTCATTACTTCTATAAAACAACAGTTTTATTCATTAACTCATATGCAGAAAGCCATAATGAACTAGCAAAACTTTAGGCAATTGAAGGGTCAAAGTGTGAAAGAATACACCCAAGAATTTAGGAGAAGAGCTCTTTTATTAGGGGGTATATTTGCAGAGCCAAGATACTTTTCTCAAGTACATAAGAGGCTTACATAGCTACCTAAAACATACTATTCTCATGTTTAACACCACCAGTCTAGATGAAGTATGTGTTCAGGCCACACATCTAGAAGCTAGAGGGAAGAACATTTTTGAAGAGGGTAGAAAGAAACCTTTTAAGGATAAAAACAAAGAGAAGACCTCAAAAGGTAAAAGCAAAAAGAATGAATATGTTAAGAAAGAGGGGAAAAAAGTGGTTTGTAAACATTGTTCAAAAGAAGGCCGTGATGAAACTCATTATTGGAAATTACATCGTGAAAACTACTGTTACAACTCAGCATGATTTAGGAGATGATTCAGGTGATGAATCTAAGATTACAACCATGGGATTGAAGAACATAAAGGGAAAATAAATGGAAACTAAACCCAGTATTAGTACATCAAACTATCACATAAACACTCCAAATGAAGAAGAAAGAATTGAACTGTTTCATGTGAGGGTCATATCCAAACATACCAAGATTGACACATTGTTTAATAGTGGGTCACAAGAAAACTTAATCTCTAAATACTTGGTCAAGAAACTTAACCTTGAGACCATAGCACATCCAAAACAATTTCCATTAGGTTGGATTTGTAAGGATGCAAATCTACAATTTTCAAAGAAATGCATATTGCGGTTTGCAATCACTGCAAATTTTGTTGACATAGTTGAATTAGATGTGGTTCCGCTTGACATAACAAGTATTGTGTTGGGGATTCCTTACTTGTATGACAGGAAATCAATCTTCTATCGCCTTGAGAAAAAATATCATTTATTCAAAGATGGCAAGGAGTACGTTGTTAGAGCACATCACAAGAAGACAAAAATTGCTATGGTAAATGATGGATAGCTAAAGAGGCTGGTAAATTCAAGTAAGAATTTTTTTTTTCTTATGATTAAGCCTAAATCTGATGTTAATCATGAATCATTTGAGGGATGTGATCCTAAGTTGAAATCAGATTTATATGATGTAGTTAATGCACATCATGAGATGTTTCAAGAGCCAATAGGATATCCTTCGAAAAGAGAGATTCAACATGAGACTCAGTTGCAGCAAGATTGTCCTCTTCCAAAAATAGGTATGTAGCATTTCGATAATGGAGAATGCTGAAATAAAGAGGCAAATCAAAGAGATGTTGCACAAAGGAATCATTAGGCCAAGCACCTCACCATGTGGTTCACCCATAGTCTTGATACCAAAGAAAGATGGGACATGGCGAATGTGTGTAGATTTTCGATCTTTGAACAAGATTACGGTAAAGAATAATTACCCACTCCCAAGAATAGATGATTTGCTTGATCAACTGAAAGAAGAAATTTTTTTTCACTAAGTTAGATTTACGAAGTGGACATCATCAAGTAAAAATTGCAAAAAGTGATATATGGAAAACTCCATTCAAAACCAAACAAGGACTCTTTGAGTGGCTATTTATGCCATTTGGTTTGTGTAATGCACCGACAACTTTCATGCATGTTATGGATAGTGTTTTGCGTCCATTCCTTGATGAATTTGTTATTGTGTACTTAGATGACATATTGATTTTCATCAAAGCAAGAGAAGAACATGTCTTGCATGTGAATAGAGTGCTTGATATTTTGAAGAAAGAGAAATTGTTTCTTAAGATGTCAAAGTGTGAGTTTGGAAAGACTTCTTTGGTCTGTTTGGGACATATTGTAGGAGGAGGAGAATTGAGGATTGATCCTTCTAAAGTGGAAGCCATTGTGAATTATCCCACACCCAAAACAAAAACCGAGGTAAGAATTTTCTTAGGTGCAACTTAGTATTGGAGAAAGTTTGTTGGTAACTTTTCTTCCATCGTAGCTCCTATGCATGTAGTGACAAGTGTGAAGAAAGGCTTCCAATGGGGAGGCAAACAACAAAAAGCTTTCAAAGCTTTAAAATACAAGATCATTTCAGCTCCATTCATTGCATTACCATATTTGAGACAACCAATCGAGATTCAAACTGATGCTAGTGATTATGCCATGGGTGCAGTTCTTTTGCAGCATGGTAATCCTATTGATTTTCATTCTGAAAATTTTAATGGTGCTGTGAATAATTATCCTACATATGAAAAAGAACTATATTCATTGGTAAAAAGTATCAAGAAGTGGAAACACTACTTGATGGGGTAAAGAGACTCTTGTGCATACCGATCACCAACCATTACAATACTTGCAGTCATAAACAAAATTACAACAATCAAGATATTTCAGGTGGATGGGATTTCTTCAATAGTTTCGCTTGGTTATAAGGTACAAGAAAGGTATTTTCAATAAATGTTTCGATATTCTTTCAAGACCAATCATTAGTGCATCTATTTTACTAAAAAATGATTATGTTGTACATGAGAGTTACATAGAACAATATGTTGAAGATTGCAACAAGAAATAGTGAAAGTGGTATCCAGAAACATCATTCCTTGATACTAGTGAAAAATAATCACCTAAACTAGGTGGGGCCCACATGGGCTATTTTTAGGTGTATGTCTATTTTTATAATGGTGAGCATATTCTAAAATTAGCAGGAGGCTGATTCTAGATGCTTGAGAAAATTCTATATTTAGATGAGTTTCTCCTTTTAGAAGATGTGCGCAGTCTATTTATAGATCACAAATCTAAAAATAGAATGCATGTCGATTATTATTAGCCCTTAATAATAATCAGACAATAAATAGTAGCTTATTCTCTTGGAGGACTTTATTTCAGTGAACATATGTGGCACATCAGTGGGCTGAAGGAATTACGCAATTCCTAGGGTCGTTGGTGACTCATGCATGCAGGACTTCAATATAAGGATAGTGGCAAGTTGTAACAGAGTTGGAAGAGTAGTTATGTGAGTTGTTATTTAGTTTAACTCAGTTCAGTGAGTTAAACTCAGTTGTGCTAGTTGTAACTGAACATACACTAGTGATAGATGAGTGCATTAATTATTTATTTAATTAATTCACAAGTAGTGTCTTACTTGCAATTGAAGAAATACAGAAGTTAACTACTTGCATGTCAGATCCAGTGGAGATATAGGTGAAAGGGTGAGATGGACTATCTGTTGTGACGTGGAGCATTAAATGCATCCACACACACATTGGAGATGCCTATGAGTATTGTGTAGTCAAGGAAAGGTAAGGTCGAATTCATTCAGGGTTCATCTTCAGCAGGGATTGCGCAGTCGAGGCAGGCTGTCAACAGGCAAGAAATTGGTGCATGGAGGTGCAAATTTCTACATGACAGTGTGAGACGATTGTATATTGTACTGGGAGATCTATCAATTGAGCTTTGTATGAGAAATATGAGATTGTTTCATGATCCATTGATATACATAATATATGATGGTTGGGGCTTTTAGCTTTAATATTTCCCAGTAAAACATCTTATTATGTGTGATTGATTTTTCTTCATGTGTTTGCAATTGGCGATTTAATTTCCGCAAAGAATTAAGTAGAAGGATTTTGTATTTAACATAAGGATTAAATTGTTAGATCAAGAGAATCCGGTAATATACATGCATATTGTATAATTTATACACAATATGCACATGACATTGATTTTCAAGATGTGTATGCTAGTTTGAGTGAAGGGAATCAAGTTGAAGAAAAAGATTATCACATGCATAGCAATTTGCTGCTTCATTTTGGCAAGCTGTGTATACCACAAGAAGAGAGGCTAAGTGTCATGAGAAAAGCTCATTCATATCTTATTTCTAGATACTTTGGGGTAAGAAAAATAGTGGCGCATCTACAGAGGTATTGTTATTGGCCTCACATGATAGATAGTGTGTCGTGTTTTATAAGATGATGTTCTATGTGTGCAACAAGTAAGCCTAGTAATAGGAAGCTTGAGTTGTACACGCCACTAATGGTACCATCAAGGCCATGGGTGAGTGTCTCCATGGACTTTGTTGTAGGTCTACCTATGTCAAGAATACAACATGATTATCTTTATGTGGTTGTGGATAGATTCAGTAAAATGTGTATAATTATGCCATGTAAGAAAACCATTACTGTTGAACAAACTACTGAACTTTATTTTCAACATGTTTTGGTTCATTTTGGATTGCCAACTTCTATTGTTAGTGACAGGAATTCCAGGTTCATTGGGAATTTTTGGTCAAATCTATGGAAGATGATGGACACAAAGTTGAAAAAGAGTACCGCTTTTCATGCACAAACATATGGAAAAACCGAGGTGGTGAACTCAATCGTTGCGCATCTATTGAGAGGATATTGCAACAAACATCCTAAGTTTTGGGATGAAAAACTACATTACATTCAACATGCTTACAACTGGGAAAAACACTCTTCAACTCAAACATCACCTTTTTAAGTATGCTTTGAGTATTTTCCAAAATCGCCATTAGAATTCATCTTTGGGAAGGATGTTGTAATTGATTGCCATAGTGACATTGACAAGGCTCGAAAGTTCATTGAGAAAATTCAGATTATACATCAATAAGTTCAAGAACAACTTGATAAAAGTTAAAGAAAATACAAAGAGAGGCATGATAAACATAGATTTGATCACAAGTTTCAAGAGGGAGATGAAGTATGGTTGCACATTAGCAAAGAAAGGATGCAAGGGGAAGGTAAAAAGCTCAAACCCATTCGCTATGGTCCATTCAAGATCATAAAGCAATTTGGTAATAATGCATTTCAACTTGACTTGCCTTCTTATATGCAAATGTATTCAGTTGTTAATGTTGAAAACTTACATTTTTATGAGCCACCTTTGATCGATGATCAAGGAAGTGATGTTCAGCTACTTTCTATTGAATATTTCTCACCAAAATTTCTAGATGAGCTCAAAGAAGATACAATTCTTGATAGGAGGACAAGAGTATCCTAGAGGGGAAGTGTTGAATACCTTCGAGTTGGGATCAAGGGCAATAAACCAATCAAGGAAAATTGGATGGAGGTTGGAAAGGTGAGGGCGCTGTACCCTCATCTACTGAACTAGAAATCAAGTCTTTTCAGGTCCAAAAGCTTCCCAATGGGGAGGAGTGATCAAGAGTTCATAAATTTTTCTCAAAATTAAAAGTTATAGGATTAGTTTGAAACTAGTATGGTTGTGTAGATATCGTTTTCCTGATTCCGATGCCGTGAATGGTTCAAAAAACCGATTTTGTATGAGGGAGATAACATGTTTTGATCGAAATTCCAAATAGGTAAAATTGTGACAAGTTTAACTAGGATGCACAGTTAACAAGGTAGAGGTACAGTCAGCAAAAGGGGAATATTCTGAGGAATATTTCTTTCCACAGAACCAACCCCAAGATGAAAATTTTCCAATTAATATTGGTTGGTTTTTCAATTGGTTGTACGGGGTTTTGGAGGAGCCAATCACAGGGTGACATGTGGCCAACCTTGAGGCCACCACGTGTCCCTGTAGCAGCATATTAAGATTTTGGTGAGGGTCGTAGGGCTTGACCCCCCGACCTCCCTCCGGGCACGCAGGAAAGTTTCCAATCACTCTACACGTTTTTTCTTAACCTTCATAGGTCGCAAGTTTATGTTAAAGTTTAATGTGATGGCGTGTGGGGGTTGGGGACCGCCGACGGTCCCAACCCGCCAGCGGTCCCCGCATTGGTGGTCACATATAAACATTGAAACCGTAACATTAACTATGTGGATAAGCCTTAACCCACAACTCTGACAACATTAAACCATCCGCAATGGTATTCACATGGAAACATTTAATGTTAACTCTCTGCGCGGTTATCACTTAACCCACAACATTTAACTCGGAGTTCTGACATTTGCAACTGGGGTTTATAACATGGGTTCCGCCCAACCATCGACGGTTGTTAACCGTGGGGTTTGGGGGACATGTGCCCAACAATACATTTAATGCCACGATTTATTCAGCAGTGGTTTAGGCAAGCGCACCATTTCCTGCAGGAGTTGCTAATTTAACTCCACATAAGTGGAGTTCTCCACTTTTAGTGGATTTTTTCTAAGTGTAACTGTGAAAAAGAGTAGGAGACTCAATTTTCACCCATTCAGAGTGAATGAAGAGTCATTTTTGACTATTTGGAGCATTTTGGAGCCATTGGTGCAGAGAAAACAACCATTAGAGGCCTGTAACTACATGTATTTGCAAAATTTTGAGCATAATGAAAGATGGTCATGCCATTGGGAGTTGGACCAGCAAATGTAGCCCAAGAGGGGTGAAATGCTTCATCATGCCTGCTTTTTAAATTTCATGTGGTGACTTATTTCTCTCTTTTACATTGTTGTTCAATGTTATTTTAGCTTGTTTTATGCTTCTAATTCACCTAAAATCATCTACAATTCGTGGTTAAAATCCTCAATCCTTAAGAAAAATAATGAGATAAGTATGCACATGTTTATAAACTGAAAAGAAACTTAGCAAAAGAAAAACAATACAGTCATTTAAGATCAAAAACGTTGATAGAGTTTTTCGAGAACAATAGTGACCATAAGAAGCTGGAACTCAAGGAAAAGCTTTGAAGCATCAAGATGCAAAAGAATGAAACAATTCTATAGTATCTGAGCAGGTTTATACAATGTTGTGATGAATTTTGCGAGGTCGATGTTAATGTCCCTGAAGAAGAATTGGTAGCTCTAGCTCTTTTGGGCCTTCCCAAGAGTTGGCACAATGATCAAGATTTGATAAATGGTAGAGAGAAACTACCAACTTGGGAGCCGTTATGGTCTGATATAGTGCTAGAAGAAATAACACAGAGTAACAGAGATGAGACTTAATCCAAGGTTGAGGATGAGGAGAACCGTGCATTGGCTAGAAAGGACAAAAAAATGAAATGGAAGAAATCCCACTACAGAGAAGAATCTAGTAAAGCGGGAAAGAAGAAATTCTTGTCCATAGTAAAATTATTTAATTGTCATGAATTCAGGAACTATGCCATGAAATGTACACACAAGAAGACAAGTACTAAGACCTCAGGAGGAGTGGTAGGTGAAGTTCTAGCTTCACAATTAGAGCTTGATTTTACTCTCATTATATGCATAGAAATCACAATGATGGGAAGTTAGTCGTATCTCATCATCGGTTCCTCGTTCCATATGATGGGGAAAAAATATTTTTCCAGTGACTTGGAGGAGAAATATCTCTAGATGCACATCGATATGGGATATGATGGAAGGTACAGTGCGACCGGGATCGACACCGTCACCTTTCATAGGGAGTCAATCTCCCCTCTCGGGCTCACGGATGTGATGTTTGTACCGGGTCTAAAGAAGAATCTGATTTCTGTCACAGTGTTGGAAGCTACAACATGATATTCACCAAAGAAAATGCATTCCTGAGACACATCGCCATGAGACAAGTGAAGAAAATCAGGGTTTGAGTGAATAACCTCTACAGGGTGGATGTGGAAGACTATGTTTCTTTGAGCACAAAGGAAAAGAAGGTGAAGATCCGAGATGTTAGAGAATTATGGCATAGAATACTTTTCCATTTGCATCATGGATCTTTGAAGATCATGCAACAAATCACCACAGGCCTCTCCAAAGGAGCACTAGAGCATCAAAATGCATGAAAAGGGTGTCCCTTGGGGAGGTACACAAAAACCACCTTCAATGATCGAGATAGCACGATGCATGCAATCCTTGAAAGGATACACTCTAATGTATGTGGACCTTTCTCGACAACCTTCATTTCCAGGTAAAAGTATTATGTTATATTTTTATATGATTTCTCATGTAAGTGCTGGATTTTCTTCATGCAAAGGAAATACTTTACATTCTCCAAGTTTTTTGAATTTAAAGCACTTATTGAGAAATAAGTTGGCATGAAAATGAAGGCTCTTAGGAGTGATAACAATGGTGAGTATATTTCGAATGAGTTTAAATTTTTTTGTGCAAAGGAAGGAATTCCACCCCACAACCCACAACAAAATGGGGTTGCTGGGAGGAAGAACAAAAGTATTGTGGGAGAAGCAAGGGAAATGCTGCATGACCAAGGCCTACCTCTACACTTATGGGATGAAGCATGCAACACAACTATCTATTTTCAGAACAAGAGTCCTCATTGTTATGAAACCAAGTCATAAAATAGAAGAAAATATAGATCAACGACTTAGAATTCAGCCTCTTCGAGGGGGAAACCTCCTTTAAATTAAATAAATGAAAAATTCTTGGATGATACAAAGGAAAAAACCTACCTTCTATATATAGGAGTCTAAGGGGTCACAATATAACAATATGGAGACCACATGGGCACAAAAATAATGAGGCTACATCTATGAGGCACAATAATAACAATATGGGGACTAAATGGGCATAACAATAACAATAATGGGGCTACACTAACAACAACAATAAGGGGCTACACTAGTATTATAGGGACCTAACATGCCCCTCTCCTTAAAACAAGTGTTCTCCTCAACACTTGAGTAGTTCTGGATGCTTGTATATAAAATTCTCATCCTCCCATGTAGAATCTTCAGTGGGTAAATTCTTCCACTTGATGAGATACTCTGAAATTGATCGATTTCGTAGTTGTCATGTGCTTGTTTTTGTGACTGCTTCAGGTTCTAATATGATTTTTCCTTCCTCGTCAAGTTCTGGAAATATTGTTTGAGCTGGGAGCTTGTCACCTATAATCTTCTTTAAGCATGAAACATGGAAAATTGGGTGCACTCGGGAAGATGTCATAAGCTATGCCATAGTACCCATATTTTGCAACACCTTGTAAGGACCATAATATTTTTGTGATAATTTATTATCCTTCTTAGCTTGCTTGAGGGACATTTGTTGTATGGTTGTAGCCGTAAAAACACTGAATCACCTATATCAAAAATTCTTTTTCTGCGATGTTTATCTGCATGTTGTTTCATTCAATTATGTGCCAAATTGAGGTTATCCTTTAAGGTTTTGAGAACTTGTTGTTGATGCTTGATGTGTTCTTCCACTTCTTGTACCTGTAGTGAGCATAATTGTGAAATTACGCCTCATTGTTCCTTATTCAAAAGATTTTTCATGACATTAAAGCTAATTATGTTTCCTGGTTTCCTTGCAATACCTTGTAATTCAACGTCCTTTCCTTTCGAAAAAAATTTCAAGAAAATTTCTTGAAAATTGAAAGCTATAGTCCCCAAGGATTGTAACCATTGGTACAACATTAGCACCACCCATTGGAATCGAAATCATTGGACTATTCAATACATATTCCCCCATAGTTAGCTTGATATTATGGAATTTTCCAGAGAAGTTTATAATTCCTTCATTTGCAGCCATCACTTGACACTATGGTGTTGGATATATGAAGCAATTCAATTCCTTTGCTATCTTGTAATGAATAAAATTATGGGTACTACCTGAATCAATCAACAATATTACCTTTTTCTTCTTGATATGTCCTTCTATCTTGAGAATTTGAGGAGTGGTAATTCCTGCCAATGCATTACAATATATGGTCGGATTCATTTCTTCTTTCTCTATGGTTAGTTCCTCGTGTAATCATATTATTTTGAATTCTCTTATTCCTTTTCTTCCTCCTCTTCACAATATATTTAAATTAATTTCTTCTCGGCACACTTATGAACTTTAGTGTATTTTCTATCACAACAGTAACATAAAAAATTTGCTATTTTTTCTTCCAATTGTTGTGGTGCCAATCTTGTAGGTTGTGGAAGGCTAGGAATAACAAAACTTCCATATTTATAGTTGTGATTGGTATACTTCCTTGTTACCATAATTTTTCATTCAACTTTTCTTGTCACCCTGAATGTATTTTCCAATGACTCAAGCTCCCAAAGGTGAACCTCATGTTGGATTTTATCCTTTAAAGTCCCTATGAAGACATCAATCCTATGCTCCTCTGGAATATCTGCTACCCTGATATTCAATTTTTGGAAGTCCTCAATGTGCTCTTCCATTGAACCCTTTTGTTTGAGATTTATCAATTGGCTAAAGAAGGTGTTTCTCTTTGTATCCTCATAATGTGCTATCATTTCCTCCATAAAAATTGACCAAGTGACAAGTGGTTTATGATAAAAAAACCATTGATACCATACACACTGATTAGGTTCTAAATATAAAGTTGCAATGCATACCTTTTGTGTGTTTTGCACATTATGGAGATCAAAATATTGCTCCATTTGTAGTATCCATGTTACCGAATCCTTGCCATCAAACTTCCTCATATCAATATTTGGAATATGGTGGGTCTTACATCCAACATTAGAGTCTAAGAAAATGTGATTAACATTTCTTTTTTTCCCATCACGAGTTTCATGTACTACCTTTTCGCCATTAGGAATCATTTCTTGTAGCAACTTTGTCAAACCTTCTTTCAAAACTTCCATGTCTACTTTTAGATCATACGTCATGTCTTCCATGTTGCCTTTCATTTTTTCTTCTATACCATCGATCTTAGCTTCCATTCCATCCATATTAGCTTCTACACCTTTCTTCAAACCATCCATTTTAGCTTCCATTTCATTTTTGGTTACTTTTTGTGAGAGCAACATTTGTTGCCCTAGGTCTCGTAATTTTGATATATCATGTTGCACTTAATCCTCTTCATGCGCCATGGTAGAGAATTCTGAGGGTTTAATGGGTGTGTAATTATTTTTAGGAGGAATTATAGAACCCAATACTGATATCAATTCTTCAATATGCCCTTGGAATCACTTCAAACTGATTTTTTAAACAAAACTTATGAAAAATAAAAAATAAAAAAAATCTTGCTTTTAAGGAGCTCGATATTGAACCTGATGTATCTTTGTGATTTTGGATCCCCAATATTTGAAATTTAGTCCTATTGTAGCCCCTGAGTCTTATTTCCAATTCCATAGGTCAGACCTAATTTGGATTCTTTAAGAAAAATTTATGCCCGATCTCCAACAATGACCTAATTATGGACTAGTTCAGTAGAGAGAACTTGTACAACGTGTCACGTGTAACTGCTTTGACCTTTGGCTCTAAAATCGATACAAATGAAACTACAGTTCGTTCGCTTTCTGCTACATTTTACATAATTTCAATATGATGTCTGAAAAGACAGTTATGATGATTTTACCTCGATCACTTATTTTAGATGAAATTCTAGAGCCTGAAAAAACCATAACTTCCACAGATCATATCTCCAAAAATATTTTGAACCAAGGTTTGAATTTTTTACACAAAGTTCATCACGATTTCTGCTCCATGTGGTAAAAATTTCAGCTTCTGAAACCTCATAGAAAAAATGTTGTAGCGAAAATTCCAAGATGACCTATTTGTAGAAGAGAAACCCTAGAATCCCAAGCTTGGATACCAAATGTTATGAAACCAAATCACAAAATAGAAGAAAAGGTAGATCAACGACTTAGAATTCAACCTCTTCAAGGGGGCAACCTCCTTCACATTACAAAAATGAAAAATTCTTGGATGATACAAATGAAAAAACCTACGTTCTAAGGGGTCACAATATAAAAATATGAGGACCACATGGGAAAAACAATAATGGGGCTACACCTATAGGGCACAATAATAATAATATGGGGACTAAATGGGCACAATAATAACAATAATGGAGCTACACTAACAATAAAAATAAGAGGCTACACTAGTATTATAGGGACCTAATACTCATTGGATTCTTGGGATTAGTACACCATAAGAAGCTTTCTCGGGGAAGAAACCAGATGTGTCACACCTCATGGTATTTGGAGAATCAATATATTTCCATGTCTCTAAGGAAGCAAGGAAAAATATAGATCCGGCAACAGATTTGGAGATATTTGTGGGGTACACTGATAAACCTCATAGCTATCATGTATACTTTCCATCTCTCAGGATGATAGTTTTTCGTAGAGATGTGAAGTTCGATGATAAGAAGGCAATGAAGTGTTATTTTCAGAGGGAGCTTCAATTGCATGCAGATTATGAGATTTTGACTACAAAGGAAGAACCTTAAGAAGATGTGGAGCAACCATAAGTAGAGGAGCAGAGAGTGGAGATAACCACTTAATTAGAGACATCCAGGGAAGGAAGGAAATGAACCAAGGAAGCAGACAGATTATTGCATGATGCTAGAGAGAATGTGGGAGCACCCACATCATAGCGCAGGCAGAGGAGGTCGCTATATCGGTACACTAGCTACATGGCTATGATGATTGAGCTAGTAGATACAGAACCAACCTCATTCGAGGAAGAAGTAGAGAAACCTGTATGGGTTGATGCTATGGTAGAGGAATATAATTCCATTGTTGGAAACAGTGTTTGGGAAGTCGTCCCAAGACCAGTAGACAAATTAGTAGTAGGTTCAAGATGGATTTACAAGGTAAAGCATGTAATATACATAAGCATAGAGAATCACAAGGCCATATTCGTCTCCAAGGTGTACTCTCGGGTTGAAGGGATTGATTATGAGGAGACCTTTTCTCCTATAACAAGGTACTCTTCTATGAGATCAATTCTTCCTCTGGTTGCACAGATGGGGTGGAAGATCCACTAGATGGATGTGAAGACACCATTCCTTAATGGAGTTATTGAGGAGGAGGTGTACATTGAACATCTTGAAGCTTTTGGGACCTTCGACAGAGAGTCACATGTGCACAGAATCAAGCGGGCATTGTATGGGTTGAAGAAATCACCCCATGATTTGTACAGTAGGATCGATAACTACCTCACTGGGTTGGGCTTCACCAAAAGTGAATAAGATGCAAACCTTTACCACATCTTGGTAGAAGGTAAATTGTTGATTATTGTCTTATATGTTGATCACTTGATTTTGACCGAGGATGAACAGCTTATCAGATCATATAAGGAGGACCTTGCAAGAGAGTTCAAAATGAAGGACATGGGTCTCATGCATTGTCTCCTTGGTTTGGAAGTATGGCAAGGAGAAGGGGAATTATTTGTGTCTTGGGGAAAGTATGGCAACGAGATACTTTAGAAGTTTCACATGGACAAATGCAAACCCATGGAGACTCCTCTAGTGATAAAATGAGGTAAGGAGGATTCCACTTCAAGTGAGGAAGTGGATGCTACCATGTACAGGAAGTTGATGGGCTCACATATCTGGAGAACACATGACTGGACATGTGTTATGCAATCAAATAATTGAGCCAAGCCATGGTTCGACTGACCAAATTATTTTTGAGGGCTGCTAAAAATTTACTTTGGTACCTCAGAGGCACCTCTTAGTTTGGAATTTGGTACAAACAGACAGAGGGAGTGAAGCTACAAGGCTTTATAGATGCATATTGGGCGGGAATTCCATCAAACCGAAAGAATACATCATGAGGAAATTTCAGTTTTGGACCAACAAAATTTTCTTGGTATAGCAGGAAGCAGAGATCTGTAGCACTCAACTCAGTAGAAGTAGAGTACATGGCTGCCAGTTAAGTAGCATGTGAGGCTACCTGGATGAGAAAGATTCTTGTTGGGTTATTTGGTGAGCTGATGGATCCTACTTTGATTTTATGTGACAATCAAAGTTTTATAAAACTATCTGAGAATCTATATTTTTCATGATTGATCCAAGCACATAGATATCAGGTACCACCATCTACGAGTTTGTGTGCAGAGGCAGATCATGTTGTCGTTGTACATTTCGAAAGAGGAACATGATGCAGACATTTTGACAAAATATTTGTCAAGAGGTAAATTCAAGTTCCATAGAAGCAAGATTGGGGTATTTGATAATCCCTTTCTTGCTGAGGGGGAGCGTTGAAAATGCAAAAATAAAATCTTGTTTTGACTTTTCCTTGGCCAAACTAGATTAAAATTCGAATTTTAATTTCAGCATAATACTTGGAGTTAGTTAACTGAGGTGACCTGGCTTTTGTCACTCAGTTAACTCAGTTAATTCGAGTTGGAGACACTTGAGTTCAGTTCTACAAGACTGATTACTAATTTTTAGCAATCTAATTAAGTTAAGTTGAGTTATTGTTTGTTAAACTAGTTCCAACTATTGGAGAAACTAGTGGAGGGTCAAGTTTTGTAGTGTAACTTCAGTCACACTAAGTGGTCATCCAGTTAACTGATCAGTTGGCTCAAAATAACTGATGCATGTACAAAATTCGAGTTACCAAGTTGAGATTGGAGTTCAAGGGTAGTGCAATATAAGTTGTAAACTAGTCCAAGTTGTATAAGCGGTGCATGCAATCAAAGTATGGGCCTACAGGAATTGAAAATTCTAATTAAGAAATTTCCCTAAAAAATAGGGGTTAATTTCTCAAGGAACATCACAAGGAAATAGGAGCTTGGAGGCTTAAAAAAAATGCTAAGTATTGGTCAAGTTCAGTCAGTCAGGAAGAGGATAGAAGATACATCTGTAGGTTGTACTCAAGCTTGAGCAAGCATATTATATTCATCTAGATTCTTTGATTAATGCAATACAGATAGTGAGGGGTTTTGAGTAGTTGCTTTCCCCTATATAAATCTCTATGTATGTGTGTTGAATCTTGATGCATGTTAATGATTTTTGTTCTCGATCATGAATTTTATCCCGTGGATCAGTAGAGTAGCTTCTAGCCTTGTGATTTAGTAAATATTGTGAGTAGTTTAGAATCTACACATTAATTTCTACAAATTCCCAAGGTGAGGAGGTTGTTCTGCAGGATCCCAAATATATGCTTGTGAGGGGCCCAAGGCTGAAAATCTAGCTCCCTTTCCATTTTGTTTCCTTTTCCTTCTTGGCAACCCAAATAGTGACTCCCCTTCCTGGTTCCCCTACTCATCTCCCAAGTAACAAAACTGGTTCTGCTTCGCATATCATGTATCATAAATATGCCCAGAGACTCTAGAGGCTTCTTCACCCGAACCAACTGCCAATAAATTCCATTTATGGCATGGTTCATATTTGATGCATGGAGAGGGCAGGTGGCCCCAAGGCCTTGTTGTCCAAGGAATGATCACCCCCATCAGGAGGATTATTGTCTTCGTCCACGAGTCTTGAAATAGTAGCCAAGTCCCCTGGGTCTAAGTGTAATGAGCCCAACACCAAATGCCAACTGATAGCAAGATCTTGGTACCCCTCATTGGTACTTGAGTTTGCTAGCCAATCTACAACCTTATTTCCAGCCCTCAGAATGTGAGTTGTAATAACATATGGAAAGTTATAAATCAATATTTTAATGTGTTCTCCCTGAGTTTCTTATCTCCAACTTCATATTAGTTTGGATGGGGGAGATCAATCTACAATATTATGAGCCATATGGATGACTATTCGTGAGTCTCCTGAAATTTGTATTTTAGAGCACCGCAAACTTCTAGCTAGAAGGAGCCCTTTTTCAAGGCCTGCTAGTTTTGCAACATTATTGGTCGTGGCTACACAATAGTCTACAAAAATACCTAGTGGAATGCCACCAAAAACTTGAAGGATTCCTTCGAATCCCATGAGGCTTGAATTCTTCTTTAAAACCTCAGCAAACAAACTAAATAATTTTTATCAATATGATAATGTTATATTAAAAAAATAAATTTTACATTAAAATATATATTTTTATTAATTTTATTAATATGAAAAAAACAACGATTTTCCTTGGAAAATTCTCTCAACTTCAACTAAACCCTCAACTTAAATAAAATACAAATTAAAAATAATAATTTTAATTTACATATTTTAATTTATAATTATTATTTTTTTCAAAAATGTTTGAAATTTCAAATTTATTGACTTTTTATTTAAATTATATTTTTAAATGTATAAATAAATTAAATTTCAGAAAATTAATAAAATATATAAATAAATTCAATTTTATATAAAACCTATAATAACAACCGAAACTTATACTTTCATCTCACTTCATTAGAAACTAAATTGAAATTTATTAATGGAGGTGAAAATACAAAACCCTAAAGTCTTAAAAGCATTTCATGTACTAAATTAAATTCAAGATGAGATTCAATTCAAAAGACAGATAAATAAATTAAATTATATTTTTAAATGTATAAACAAATTAAATTTCAGAAAATTAATAAAATATATAAATAAATTCAATTCATTTGGACACATCCGGTAGGAATTTCCGATTTGAATTTGACGGTTTAGGCAACTCTAACACTCATTCTAATCATTTTAATAAAAGATGGTGAGGGACCAGGGTTATGAAAAAATTTCGGATGGGCAAATTTGCTCCTCAAATTCTATCCCTGCAGAGAAAGCTGCAGAGAACGCGAGGAATCAGATGTGCAGATTGACTGCGACATACAACCTTTATCGGACACATTTAGTTGGTTGGAAGGAGCGGATGCTTAGTGCTTTGTTTATTTGTCTGGATATGTGTATGTGCCGATGATATATGCACCAAAAAACGCGGCAGTATATGTTAGGAACCCGCAGAAAAATAATCACCAACCCTGCTTTATGCCCTGTTGCGCACCCGTTGGATCTAAAATAACTTTAATCCGATGGTGCGAAATCCTACCTTACAAGCCTGCAACAGGGAGTTTCGTGCTGCCCAGCATGTCCGTGATAGTTGGAAGGATAAGTTCGGGTGCACTACGTGTGGGGCTGCAGTTTGGGGCTGCAGTTTCTTGTGCCTTCCTCGACATTGGTTTACCACGGAAGTCGGTGGATTCGATCACACGCAATCTCTTGCTTATATATATATTCTTCTCCACAGCATTGTAATACCCGCTACTGCAATGGCAAAAACTAGCGTGCTTGATCCTGCTCTGGGCGGGTTATATCCTTTCCACACAAAGCTTTTGAGATCAGTCGGTAAATCACAATTAGCTTCCCAAATTCACATGACAAAGAAAAGAGGTCCCATTAAAGCTCAGAGCTCTGGGGGCAGCAACCAATTTTGGTCAGGTACTTTAAATTCTTCATTTCCAGCTTTCTAGTTAAGACGGATTTCTGCAGGTTAGAGTCTCCATCTCCAATCAATAATTTGATTGAATATGGCGATGAAAATCTTGATTTTAAAAATGGCATAACATTAAAATTTGATAAAGAATGGAGATTTTAAAAAATGAAATTTTGTAATTTCGTTAGTTGTTTTTTTTTATTTTCTCCTGAAAAATTTTAAGGCATTTTGATGAGATTATCTATCAATCTTGCGATTTGAGATGTTCAGCAAAATTTCCAAGTAAATAAATCCATTTTCCGTTGTTTACAGGTTCATAAATTATAGGTGGGTTATCCATAATCTTGTGATTCTAATAAATTTTTGTAAAATTTTAGAGAATTTTAACAGGAAAAATCCACTTAAAAAAGTTCCAAAAAATTTCAAAAAACAACTAGATTTCATAATTCTAAATTTAGTTTCTCCCATAATTATTAATTCTCTTCCCAAATTTATAAAAAGATCCCTGATTCTGCAAGTTTCTGATTGCTACACCATTTGCGTATACAATTCTGCTAGAGGTTTGTCTGTGGCACGAAATTCAAAGATCTTTTTGCTTTAATTTTATAAAATGTGACTGCAGAAGGTGCAAGCAGCGTGGACGCAGAGTTGATAGTGTTGAGAAAACGGATGCAGGAGCTGAGAAGACAGGAAAGAAACTACTCTCCTCCGCAGCACTGGATGAAATGGGAGAAGGAATGGTCCCCTACTTATGCTTCAGATGTGTGTGAAGCAATGGGATTGTTGCAGAAGAAGTTGATTAACACCAGACCATGCACTGCTATCGTTGCTCTGGCAATGATATCGTTGAGCGTCCCTGCATCTCTGTTTCTTCTCCTATGTCGTCTCCTCTGAGCACATTTGCAGTCCAGTTTCTGACCAAAACTTCTAAATAGAAAATTTTCTTCTTACCCCTTTAGTGTTAAAACTGAACCCAAAAAAAACTTTGCATATTGTACAGCATCTCGTTCTTTTTAAAAGAATGGAAAATGAAATATTGTATTTTACCATTATTAAATGCATGACAGCAAAAATTATCAGTATAAAATTATATCATGATTTATCATCTAAATATGAGAAGGATAAAGGAATTTTTCTTTATTGAATAAATTAGCATCATCCGACTTGCCATCTGAGAATATTTGATATTTATGTAATGGAGATCTGCCTTTTTTTAATAGATTAGCATTATACTGCAGCTAATTTCAAATTTGAAAAACATATTGATGAACAGCTAATTTCATCCAATTTCATACTTTGGCATTAGATTTAACATACAAACAAAGTATTGAAGCAGACATAATGCGTCAGATTTATCGGCATTATCTTTAACATTTGAAAAAAAACACAGATGGAAGCGTATCTAGTGTACTAGGATCATTGACATTATATTAATTAAATGGTCTCTGAAGTAATCTCAGATAATATATAGGATGTTGAGTGGATTTATCATCTACTCAGCATGCTTATACATAGTTGCTAATGCAGTTGGGCTTTTTATTTTTTATATTTATCCCGTCGTTTATTTTAAAAGTAGAATTACACTGCAATTTTTTAATTTATTGAACTGGAATGAGAAAGGAATATTGAATGATTTTATCATTAAATAATGAAGATATATTATAAATACTTTAGGATAATGTTATCATCAATTAAAAGCATGATTTTTATTTTAATAACCATAAATAATGTAAATATATTATAAATATTTTTCAGCTGTAGTTTAAAGTTAAGGTATATCAAATAATAAAGATAAATTGAAAAGAAATAATGGACCAATAATATTTAAGAAAGGAAGAGAAAATGACGTAGGGATTTGATTTGATATATTTTTTTTGAAGTATAATTTTTTTAGCCTATGTTTTTCTATGAATTTTTTTTTAATTAATTTTTTACTTAAATTTTCTTAAACAATTTTTTCATGATTACTTGAGATGAACCATTTATTTAGGGAATGCATATTTAAAGAGAATATAATTATCTGTTAAAAGATCATTCTTTTCTTTTTCATGGAGCATTCTTTTTCTATTTGTATATTTTTTTCTATATGGGTTATGGAAGACCCTATCAAATCCCATAACTATTATGTTCATAAAGAAAAAGAAAATTCCATGTGCTTGTGGTTCGTAGGAATTTGTGAAGGTTTCAGAATTTTCTCTTGAAATGATGAAAGGAAATGGGATGGTTTTGAGAGTAAGCTTATGGTTTGAATGTCCACAACAATTAAACCAAACACCATGCTCGCTAATTATATAGGACAAATATTTTCCCTCTAGGTTGTTCCCAGAAAAAACCAATGGCCCTCAACTCTCTTTTTTCTACATTGAAATGGAAGAAGATCCCTAGAGGACTACAAAGTAGAGAGGAAATATCGTCCTTGTATTGTGAAAGTGAGGAGAGTGCCATGGTGGATCATTCCTCCATCCTTAAGAAGTAATGGTCCCCATTTCATTGAGATCCTCCATGAGATGAGGCACATTCTATTATTGAAGATGTCATGGACCAGCGGGCAGACATGCTGGATGCAATTAGTAAATTTGGTTTCTTTATTAGCTTCAGACAGTACATGCGTGGATTCTATTTGTGTAGTCACATGAGGTATGGCAACATCAGGTAGCACTGCATCGGGGGTAAGATCAATGGAGTGCTTGTCTTGACAATGTAGAAGAACCTCTGTGAGTGAGGAGAAAATTTCCTCGTATTCCTTCATGAATTTGTCCATCTGCTACAGCCATGCAGGGAAGCCCTATTTTGAGGTTGTGACCACAATATTCTTCTTTCCTTGTGAGCGTGTTTTAAGGAAAATAAATTTCCTGGTTTAGAAAATAATCTTACTGCGTTGTTTTGCAGTTGTCAAAGAGATGACAGGAGGCGATACTACCTCCGGTATCCTGTACAAGTTATTTCCCAAAGTAATAACAACATCACAAGGCCTAGACTCATACACAACATGTTGCCTCCACAAGTATGGTTGGCCCAATAACACATTAGTTACATCAAGAGGAGAAATATCACACAATACCTCATCCATGAATGGCTTGATGCGTATGGCGGCAACTGGCAGCGAGATCACAGTCTCTCCCTAAGAAAGGTCATTCAGGGTTTGCGAGGCGATCTTGCAAAGGTTCACCGAGATCGAGCCCTAACTCATATACCTAACCACGTTGGGGACATACGAAAAACAAAGAAAGAGTAGACCGCTCTGATAACACTGATCCGAATTTATGCAGGAACGCAACAGAATAAACATATAACCATAAATACATAGATGCAACAAAAATAACACTTCATTTCATTAATATCAAAGAACTGAAATTTGCTTACAGACAGAATGGAAATAAAACTAGCTAGGGCGCTGGTAGGTATCTCTGAGAAGAGATGTGGCGGCTACAGGCCTCTGAACTGAGTTACAATGAGGCTCTAGGGCCTATTTATTATGTAGAAACAATGGATAACTCTAAACATCCAAAAACCTAACCCTAGGAGATGAAGTGCCAAAACTATGGGCCCTGTTTGGGTAAATTGGTGTTTCAACTTCCCGGGGATGTAACATCAGCATACTATCTCCATTTGATGCACATGACACATCGTTAGAAAGATCCATCCGAGGACTACAAATATTACTGCAAATATAAATTCCAGAACAGAATCATATTCGCCGGACAAACGATGCCCAAAAAACATCGTTTAGGGCCTCAAAATGGCTCCAGAGGTTCAGGACCCGAAAAAATTGCTAAAAATAGTAAGTTGTGCTGCAACTTAAAAACTGAAAGAACTGATGGTGGGGTTTCAAATGGAATAGGTGGGTGGCCACCAATATCCACCTAGATCATTAAGGCCCCAAAACGACTCTGGGAGTGGAGGACCCAAAAACCTGCTAAAAATAGTAAGTTGTGTTGAATGTGAAAAGTTGCAAGAATTGATGGTGTGGGTCCAAATGGAATAGGTGGGTGGCCACTGATATCTACCTAGATCATTCCTCCCTCCTTATGAAGCAATGGTCCCCATTGCATTGAGATCCTCCCTAAGATGAGGCATGTTACGTTGTCGAAGATGTCAGCACAACGGACATGCTGGATGCAATTAGTAAATTTGGTTTCTTTATTAGCCTCAGACAATACATGTGTGGATTCTGTCTGTGTAGTCGCATGAGGTATCACAACATCAAGCAGCAGTGCATCGGGGGTCATATCAATGGAGTGCTTATCCTGACATTGTAGAGGAACCTCTGTGAGTGAGGAGAAAATTCCTCGTATTCCTTAATGACTTTTTCCATCTACTACAGTCGTGCAGGGAAGCTCTATTTCAAGGTTGTTACCACAATATCCTTCTTTCCCTGTGAGCGAGTTGTAAGGAAAATAAATTTCCTAGTTTTGGAAACAATCTTACTGCGTTGTTTTGCAGTAGTCAAAGAGACGACAGGAGGCAGTACTACCTCCGGTATTCTGTACAAGCTATTTCCCAAATTAATAAAAACAACACGAGGCCTAGACTCATACACAGCATGTTGCCTCCACAAGTATGGTTGGCCCAATAATACATCAGCAACATCAAGAGGAGCAATATCACACAATACCTCATCCGTGAATGGCTTGATACTATACGGAAGGCAGCACTACTGGCGGATGCGGAGATCTCCCTGGGTGGAGCCACCCGATGGTATACAACTGCGGGTATGCTATGGTCGGTAAGCTGAGCCGCTTCACGACCTCTACTGAAATGAGGTTCTTTTGGCTTCCGCTATCGATAAGAAACTGCAGCGGAGAACCCTTCACCCACATCTGCGAATGGAAGAGGCATTCCCCCTCCTCTGGATCCTTTGGATCCTCCCTCTGGATCTTGGTGGTGGAAACAATGGCACTGGGATCCGCATCGATGATTTTATTCCCTTTGTCATTGCCTTTGTCTGGTTCTGACTCAGGATCAGAAAATGCATCTGATTCGGGTACCTTTAGTTCGGCCACCAATGACTGTTTGGCCCGACACTCGTTTGTGCTGTGAGTGGGGCTGTTATGAAATTCACACTACTTCCCTGTGTCCTTCTTTGGATTTGTGGTGTTGTTCTGAGTGGCACCTCTTTGACCTTTCCCCTTGTTCTTCGGTTCGGGGGCACCTTTCGGATTCGCAGATCCAAAGTCTCGCTTCTTCTGCTTAAATTTCTGCTCGATCTTAGCGGCATAGCGATATGCCGTACCAAGCGATGTAATGTCGAGGAACTCCATTTCCTCCTGAATGTGTTTTTGTAGACAACCGGGATACTTGAGCACCAAATGTCTCTCTGAATCTTTAATACCCAACTTTGTGCGCAGGGTATGGAATAGATTCATCTGTTCATGCACATCTTGATCCCTTTGTTGCCGCAGCGTGGTCCATTGGATGTATTTGTCCTCATAGCTCCCCACGGGGTAATATTATTCCTTGATGCCATCTCAGAACGAATTCCAAGTGGGTGTGGCCAAGAACGGAGAGGGTTCCCCTTCGTCCTCTTGCTCATGGTAGGTTTCCCACCAATCTTTGACATGGGGGGCAGCTTTGAGGAGTGAAAAAATAATATTTTCTCGGTCAGATAAATCATGGGCCGAGAAATACCCTTCCAACAAATTCAACCATCTATCTACGGTGTATGCATCTATTTGGCGTTCAAATACAGGAATACCAAAGTTTACCTATACCTTGAATGGAGTGGGGCCTCCAAAGTGGCTTTTGGATGCAGATGCGCCATAGGTGGGCAGTCGTTGAAGGATCTGAGTAAAATTATCCATCATCACATTCCATTGTTTCTCCAGGGCCTCCTCAAGCAATATTTTGATAGGATCTCTTGCTCCCTCTTCTTTCTTTTCTTCCGCCATGGGAGGTCGTCGGGGTTTGTGAGGTTGATCTTGCAAGAGTTCAACCAAATCAAGCCCTAACTCCTTATACCCTGACCGTGTTGGGGACATGCAAAGAAAAACAAAGAAAGAGCAGACCGCTCTGATAACACTGATCCGGATTTATGCAGGAATGCAACAGAATACATAAATAACCATAAACATAGAGATTCAGTGGAAATAATGCATTATTTCATTAATATCAAATAACATAAATATGCTTACAGACATAGTGGAAATAAAATAGCTAGGGTGATGGTAGCGAATCTCTGAGAAGAGATGTGGTGGCTACAGACCTCTGAACTGTGTTACAATGAGGCTCGAGGTCCTATTTATTATGGAGAAACAATGGAGAACTCTAAAAGTCCAAAAACCTAACCCTAGGAGATGAAGCGTCAAAACTATGGGCCCCGTTTGGGTAAATTGGTGTTTCAACTTCCCAGGGATGTAACTGTGGCATACTATCTCCTTTTGAGGCACATGATACATTGTTAGAAAGATCCATCCAAGGACTACAAATTTCGATGCAAATATTGATTTCAAAACAAAATCATAGTATGTTAGACAAACGATGCCCAAAAAACGTCGTTTAGGGCCTCAAAACGGCTCCGGAAGTTCAAGACCCGAAAAACTGCTAAAAATAGTAAGTTGTGTTGCAACTTTAAAACTGAAAGAACTGATAGTGGGGGTTCAAATGGAATAGGTGGGTGGCCACCAATACCCACCTAGATCATTAAGGCCCCAAAACGGCTCCGGGAATGGAGGACCTGAAAACTTGCTAAAAATAGTAAGTTGTGCTGAAGTTGAAAAGCTGCAAGAATTGATGGTGTGGGTCCAAATGGAATAGGTGGGTGGCCACCGATATCCACCTGGATCATTCCTCCCTCCTTAATAAGCAATGGTCCCCATTGCGTTGAGATCCTCCATGAGATGAGGTGCGTTCTGTTGTCGAAGATGTCATGGATCAAGATGTTTTGTGCACAGGGTATGAAACAGATTCATCAATTCGTGCACATCTTGATCCCTCTGTTGCCGCAGCATGGTCCATTGGATGTATTTATGCTCATAGCTCCCCACGGGATAATATTGTTCCTTGATCCCATCTCGGAACAAATTCCAAGTGGGTGTGGCCGAGAACAGAGAGGGTTCCCCTTCGTCCTCTTGCTCACGGTAGGTTTCCCACCAGTATTTGACATGGGGGGCGGCTTTGAGGAGTGTAAAAATAATTTTTTCTCAGTCAGAGAAATCATGGGCCGAGAAATACCCTTCGAGCAAATTCAACCATCTATCTACAGTGTCTGCATCTATTTGGCCTTCAAATACAGGAATATCAAAGTTTACATGTTTCTTGAAGGGAGTGGCGCCTCTAGAGTGGTTGTTGGATGCAGATGCACCGTAGGTGGAAAGTCATTGAAGGATCTAAGCGAAGCTATCCATCATCGCGTTCCTTTTTTTCTCGAGGGCCTCCTCGAGCAATATTTTGATAGGATCTCTTGCTCCCTCATCATTCTTTTCTTCCGCCATGAGAGGTCGTCGGGGTTTGCGAGGCTGATCTTGGAAGGGTTCAACCAGATCGAGCCCTAACTCCTTATATCCTGATCGCGTTGGGGACATGCAAAGAAAAACAAAGAAAGGGCAGACTGCTCTGATACCACTGATCCGTATTTATGCAGGAATGCAACAGAATACATAAATAACCATAAACATAGAGATGCAGCGGAAATAATGCGTCATTTCATTAATATCAAATAACAGAAATATGCTTATAGACATAATGGAAATAAAATAGCTAGGGTGCTGGTAGCGAATCTCTGAGAAGAGATGTGGTGGCTATAGACCTCTGAACTGTGTTACAATGAGGCTCGAGGGCCTATTTATTATGGAGAAATAATGGAGAACTCTAAACTTCCAAAAACCTAACCCTAGGAGATGAAGCGCCAAAACTATGGGCCTCGTTTGGGTAAATTGGTGTTTCAACTTCCCGGGGACGTAACTTCATATCCCTTCAAGGACTACAACTAACGCTGTGAATATCAATTCCGAAACAGAGTCACAATATGCCGGACAAACGATGCCCAAAAAACGTCGTTTAGAGCCTCAAAACGGCTTCGAAAGTTCACGACCCGAAATATTGCTAAAAATAGTAAGTTGTGCTGCAGCTTAAAAGATAAAAGAACTGATGGTGGGGGTTCAAATGGAATAGGTGGGTGGCCACCAATACCCACCTGGATCATTAAGGCCCCAAAATGGTTCCGGGAGTGGAGGACCTAAAAACCCGCTAAAAATAGTAAGTTGTGCTGAATGTGAAAAGCTGCAAGAATTGATGGTGCGGGTCCAAAGGGAATAGGTGGGTGGCCACCGGTATCCACCTGGATCACTTATCCAATTTCCTACATCTAATCAACTTGCCTTGCTTGCATAATTCCTGATGAATACAATCCCTATTCTTTAGGAATTATGGACTTCCAAAACTGCACAAGCATCATGGGAAATCCAATGGATGTTTGGTTGCATGCAGACGACCTACTAATGATACAACTGATAGTTAACCTCCCTTTAAACTTTGTCTCAGCTGGGTCTACACTGGAACTGATATGCATGCAACTATTACCAGTAAATCATCAGTTGCATGGCAGATCACTCATTGTGAATTAAATCTGATTTAATTCACTTGATCTCTCACTCGTGCAACAAACATTTACAACTAGTTCAACTAACTTTCACTCATTTAACTGAGTTAACTGGTTACTCATGCATTAAACTAATTCACTAACTGCAACTCAAATCCATAACTAATAGAATCACTCTGAATGCCTCACCAACCACTCTCAACTCGAAATTCATGAGCTAACTGAGTTTATCACACTCAGTTAGCTATAAAAGTGATTATGAGATAAGATTACATTTTATTGTCCAATTTAATTAAGGGATAATTAAATTAGAAAATGCAACAATTTAATTAATTAAATTGTCTTTCACACTAATGTGTCGCTAGGACCTATGGTCCCACACTAATGTGTGTGGTGCAATTTCTTGTTGACTTTCAACACTCCCTCTCAACAAGAAAGGGATTATCTGCCACCCCGATCCTACCTCTATAGTATTCTAATTTTCTCCTGGTGAGCACCTTCATCAAAATATCTGTATCTTGATCCTCTGTGGGAATGTACTGAAGTAACATAATGTGCCTCTAAACACATACTCTAAGATGGTTGTACCAGATTTCTATGCGCTTGGACCTATCATGGAATACCAAATTAACTGAGAGTTTAATGCAACTCTGGTTATCATAATGTATTACCGTCAGATCCATCTAAGAACCAAAGAAACCAACCAGGATATTTCTCATCCAGATGGCCTCACATGCAGCTTGAATTGCTGCCATGTACTGTGCCTCTGCCAAGCTAAGTGCCACAAATCGCTGCTTCCTGTTGTACCAAGAAACTGTCATCAATCATTTTCTAAAGATCCCTCCTGATGTGCTCTTTCTATATCATGGACTGCCTGCCCAATATGTATCCGTGAAGCCTTAAAGCTTCACTCCCTCTGTCCATCTGTACCATAATCCATACTTTGTAGTGCCCCTGAGATATCTCAATACATGCTTCCCTGCCTTCCAAAAGAGCTTGGTCAGCTTAACCATAGCTTGACTCAACTGGTTAACTACGTAGCAAATGTATGGTCTAGTGTTCACGAAGTACATTAGTAAACCCACTAGCTTCCTGTAAATAATAGCGTCCACTACTTCTTTTGAAGTAGCATCCTCTTTCCTCCAATTTCCTGGAAGAGGAGTCTCTATGGGTTTACAACTCTCCATGTGAAACTTACCTAGAATCTCTTTGGAATACTTGCCTTGAGAAAAAAATAGCTCACCATCTCGCTGCCATATTTCCAAACCAAGGAAATAGTAAAGGAGTCCCATGTCCTTCATTTTGAACTCCCTTACAAGTCTTCCTTGCAAGAATGTATTAATTGCTCATCACCTGTCAAAATTATATCATCAAAATAAAGTACGATAATCAAGAGCTTATCATCAACCACAATCTGGTACAAGTTCGCATCCGCTTCATTTTTGGTGAAGCCCAACCTGGTGAAATAGTTTTCAATCCGAGTGTACCAAGCACGAGGTGCTTGATTCAGCCGATACAATTCTCTCTTGAGTCGGCACACATGCAACTCACTTTCAAAGATCTCAAAACCTTTTAGCTGCTCTATGTACACTTATTTTCCAATAAATCCATTGAGAAACACAGTTTTCACATCCATCTAATGAATGTGCCACCCCATTTGGGCTGATAATGCAAGGATAGATCTATTGGAAGAGTACCTCGCAACTGGTGCGAAAGTCTCCTCATTGTCAATCCCGTCAACTTGTTAGAATCCCCGGGCCACAAATCTAGCCTTATACTTCTCCACACTCCCATCCGCCGCTTGTTTCACCTTATAGATCCATCTAGATCCAACCATTGATTTTTCGACTGGTCTTGGGACAACTTCCCATGCATTGTTTCCTTATGATGATTCATACTCCTCTACCATAGCGTCAACCAAAATTGGTTGTTGTACTGCTTCCTCAAAGGAAGATGGTTCTATCACAATACACTTGCTCATAAGAGACATGTATCTAGTAAACATGTCTGGAGACTGTCTTTGTCTGCGCAATGAAGTAGGTGCTCCTACATGCTTTGCCACATCAAGTATCAATCTATTAGCTTCCCTGGTGCGCCTTCTACCATTTCTGGTGGATGGCTTTGCATGAGTGTTTTCTACCACTCCATTATCCTCCACATGTGGCTGCTCCACATCTTGAGGTTCATCCTTTGGAACCAAGAGTTCCTCATATGCATGCAAATCCAACTCCCTCTCAAGGGACAATCACATGGCTTTCTCCTCATCAAATTTCATATCCCGTCTCACAACAGTCATCTTGTTGTTTGGAAAATACACCCGATACTTATGGGGAGTATCAATGTACCCCAAAAATATCCCAATCTCAGTTGTTGATTCGAGCTTCTTCCTGACGTCTTTGGTCACATGCACGTAAGCAGATGAGCCAAATATTTTAAAATATGAAACATCAGGTTTCTTACCATAAAAATCCTCCTCTGGGGTACTGATGCCAAGTATCTGATGAGGACTACAGTCTGTTGTGTTGCATTCCTCTACCCACAGATGCAAAGGTAGGCCCTGATCATGCAACATCTCTCGTGCTGCACCCACAATTTTTTTGTTCTTTATTTCTACGACACCATTCTATTGTGGGTTATGAGGCACAATAAACTCTCTCCCAATGAATCCTTCTTTGCTGCAGAAGTTCTTGAATTCATTGGAGATGTACTTTCCACTAGTGTCACTCCTAAGAGCCTTCACATGCTTCCCCGTATCTTTATCCACCAATGCTTTGAACTCAATAAATTTTGAGAACATCTTATCTTTCTTCTACATGAAGTAGATCCAACACTTTCTACAAAATCATCAACAGAGATCACATAGTACTTTGTCTTTGCTGTTGAAGCAGTAGAGAATGGTCCACACATGTCTGAGTGAACTCTCTCAAGGATTTTTGAAGCTCGGTTCTCCTTCTCGTGAAAAATGGCCTTTGCATACTTCCCCATCATACATCCCTTGCATGTGTCTAGCTGCACAAGAGTACCCTTGGGAAGACCTATAGAAATCTGTTGCATGACCTTCAAGGCTCCGTGGAGTAGATGGCCCAATCTCCTGTGCCATAACTCACCCTCATCTCGGCTCACCACTTTGTCCGCCTTACCCATCAATGATGCGAAACCATCTACATCAAGTTTATAGAGATTCTTCAAATGAATCCCAATCTTCTTGGCTTGTCCTGTGGTTTTGTGTCGAAGGAAATCTTTCCCTTCACTGAAAACCACATCATAACCTCTATCCTCCAACATTGCGACTAAAACTAAATTTTTCTTCAAGCCTCGTACATGCATTACATATTTTAATAAGAAGGGTTTACTTGACTGTCTCTAGAAGGTAACTGTACCAATCCTGGTAGCATTGTACCTCCCATCATCACCCATTTCGATATGCATCTGGAGGTCCTTCTCCTCCAAGCTACTGAAAAGTTCTTTGTCTCCTGTCATGTGGAAAGATGCACCACTATCCAAGTACCACACCGATCCCATTGCACTTGACACCATGCATGCAATGAGCGAGAATTCAAGCTCAAATTGCGAGGCCAAATCCTCACCAACTGCAAATCCTGAAGCCTTCTTGTTCTTCTTCTTTTGTGCACAATTAGTGGCATAATGTCCAAGCTCGTGACAGTGAAAACACTTCACTCTGGACATGTCGCACTTCTTGTTATCTTTGTCGGACTCAGATTTGGAATATGATTTCTTTCCTTTCCCCTTCTTCGACTTAGTAGCCAAAGTAAATTTTTCTTCATCATCATTCTTAGATGAAGATCCATCCCTAGTATTCCGCCTAAATTCTTCTTGCACCAAATCCGACCAAATTCATTCCCAATATGGCATATTATCCATCCCATTAACAAAGTCTTGATAACTATGCCAACTCTTGCGAAGTCCTAGAGGAGCTAGGCTCACCAAGTCATCACCCGCGACAGTAATTTTGATGCTCCTAAGCTCGTCCCAACATTGGATTTTTTTTTTTAAATATTTCAGAATAGTGTCGCCTGTCTCCATTTTGATTTTCCTGAGCTTGTCCTTCAGTACCAATTTCTATGTTCATTACGGCTCTGAAACAGATCTTTCAAAGCACTCCACATTGCATATGGTATCTCTTTTCCATGGAGACTTGAGACAATGTGGTGTTATACTCCCTCTAGTAAGATCCTCCTTGCCTTTGCAACCTTCTTTTGCCAAGCATCAAGATTTGTGGCATCTCCTGTAGCGGGTTTTGGAATGTCATTGTCAATGAATTATTTCAACACATTATCCTCTAGTATTGCCTCCATCCTATCTTTCCACATGTTAGTGTCAGAATATGCATTCTGCCATCAGTGATCAAAATCACTCTTTTCATTCTCATTTTAGGTGTTCCACTCTAAATTTCTTATTTCATTCCATTAGGTCATGCTAAAATTTGTCTCACTGATGGTAGTCCTAGTCATAAAATTTCACTCTCCCTCACAAAATCTCATTTGTTGGCCCACCTTCATGTCTTGCTGAGCATAAAAACACTTTTGAAAAGCTCATTTCACTATGTCTTATGTCAGTCAAAGTCAATCATTGAAGTCAAGTCATTCAAGGTCCCATTAGGTCATTAGGTTTCATTTTTCAAGGTCCAAAAATGTAGAAGATTATCAGGTCAACAAAGGTGTGAGAGTGACTGAATAAACATTTCATTTTCATTAGCAGAAGATTATCAGCATGTAAATATGATATTTTTAAATTTGTAATTTTGATTTTTTATGATTTTCATATCAAAATGTATGAAAGCAAAGTTGTAATTTATTTTTAATTTTTTATGTAATTTTATGCTTCCTATATGTAATGATTTAAATCCCTAGCTGCTAACTCAAAACATATATGCCAAACTAAAAGAGAGAAGTGTCAAACTCCAGCAACACCATCCTTCAAGAAAGAAAAATCAGATGAAAGGATAACCAACAAAAGTCTTCAAAAAGTTAAAAAAAAAAAGACATTAGAAAAGTGGGTTTTAAAATTCAAATTCAAATTCACTTACCTATTTTGACTAATATACATCAATTCAAATTCATTTTCCTCCTCCAAGTATCAATTCAACACTCCAAGAGATCAAAATTTCAAAATTCTGAGCGAAATTGGCAAAGGCGCAGAATTGAAGGCGCAAATCCTGAAGCGAGGGCGCAAATCAGTTAAGGAGGGCGCAAACGAGTAAGAGCACATGCCATCACAAATCACCTTCTTAAGTTATATGTGTTGAAGTTTTGCAAGTTGAAGTTGTAATTTGGTGTTTTCTTGAATGTGAAACCCTAGATTTTCTCCCTCAATATGTGAGCTTTAATAACATATGGAAAGTTATAAATCAATGTTTTAATGCGGTCTTCTGAGTCATGTGGATGACTATTCATGAGTCTCCTGAAATTTGTATTTTGGAGCACCGCAAACTTCTAGCTAGGAGGAGCCCTTTTTCAAGGCCTGTTAGTTTTGCTACATTGTTGGTCGTGGCTCCACAATAGTCTACAAAAATACCCATTAGAATGCCACCAAAAACTCGAAGGATTCCTCCAAATCCTGTGAGACTTGAATTCTCCGTTGAAGCCTCATCAAACAAACTAAATAATTTTTATAATATGATAATATTACATTAAAAAAAATAACTTTTAAATTAAAATATATATATATATATTTATTTATTTTATTAATACTAAAAAAATTATGATTTTCCTTAGAAAATTCTAGCTACTTCACTTAAGCCTCCAACTTTAATAAAATACAAATTAAAAAATAATTTAAATTTACATATTTTAATTTATAATTTTTTTTATCAAAAATATTTCAAAATTCAAAATTTATTAAGTTTTTATTTTAAATTTTTTCTTATGTTACAAATATTTTTATTTAAATTATATTTTTAAATCTATAAATAAATTAAATTAATAAAATATATAAATAAATTCAATATCTATTAATTTAAAAATTTATTAATCAATAATTTTAATTAAAAATATTTAATATTACTTCTTATTATTGAGCATTGACACTATTTATTCAATAAAATCGACCTCAAGATGAATCACATTAGTTGGTTCGAAACATTAACCAACTCTGTGATTAATCCAAAAAAAACATTTCTCTAAATTCAATTTTATATAAAACCCATAAACTACTATAATAACAACCGAAACTACTTTCATCTCACTTCATTAGAAACTAAATTGAAATATATTAATCGAGGTGAAAATACAAAACCCTAAAGCCTTACAAGCATTTCACCTAATAACTATTAAAAACTAAATTGAAATTTATTAATCGAGGTGAAAATACAGAACCCTAAAGCCTTAAAAGCATCTCACCTAATAACTTCAAGATGAGATTCAATTCAAAAGACAGATGCTAAGACATTCCACTATTTTTGGACACATACGGTAAAAGATTATTCTAAAACATACAAAGAATCAAATGCATCGCAGAGAAGAGAATAAGCTCGCGTGCAGTACGTGTGTGGGGCTGCAGTTTCTTGTGTCTTCCTCGACAACATCGCTGCAGTTTCTTGTGCCTTCCTCGACATTGGTTTACCACGGAAGTCGGTGGATTCGATCACACGCAATCTCTTGCTTTTATATATATATATATATATATATTCTTCTCCACAGCATTGTAATACCCGCTACTGCAATGGCAAAAACTAGCGTGCTTGATCCTGCTCTGGGCGGGTTATACCCTTTCGACACAAAGCTTTTGAGATCAGTCGGTAAATCACAATTAGCTTCCCAAATTCACATGACAAAGAAAAGAGGTCCCATTAAAGCTCAGAGCTCTGGGGGCAGCAACCAATTTTGGTCAGGTACTTTAAATTCTTCATTTTCAGCTTTCTAGTTAAGAAGGATTTCTGCAGGTTAGAGTTTCCCTGGTGGACATTAAAAATTCTTTTTTTTTTCTCTCATCAATAATTTGATTGAATTTGGTGATGAAAATCTTGATTAAATGAAATTTGGTAATTTTATAAGGAGCAGTTTTTTTTATTTTTGTTTTTTTTTATTATATATAGGTCACTTTAATTGTGTAAGGGTTATCATTAAGTTTGCAATTTCAACAAATTCTTATAAAATTCAGCGAAATTAAACAAAATACTAGAAAAACTTCCAAAAATTTCAAAAAACAACTTAATTTCATTTCGAAATTATGTTTCTCAATCATACTCAAAATTAGTAATTCTTTTCCAAATTTATAAAAAGATCCCTGATTCTGTAAGTTTCTGATTGCTACACCAATTCTGCTAGAGGTTTGTCTGTGGCACGATGTTCAAAGAAATTTTAGCTTTAATTTTATAAAATGTGACTGCAGAAGGTGCAAGCAGCGTGGACGCAGAATTGATAGTGTTGAGGAAACGGATGCAGGAGCTGAGAAGACAGGAAAGAAACTACTCTCCTCCGCAGCACTGGATGAAATGGGAGAAGGAATGGTCCCCTACTTATGCTTCAGATGTGTGTGAAGCAATGGGATTGTTGCAGAACAAGTTGATTAACACCAGACCATGCACTGCTATCGCTGCTCTGGCAATGATATTGTTGAGCGTACCTGCATCTCTGTTTCTTCTCCTATGTCGTCTCCTCTGAGCACATTTGCAGTTCAGTTTCTGACCAAAACTTTTAAATGTTTAGGCTGGAAAGCAGTTACCAACTTGAATAGAAAATATTCTTCTTAGCTCTTTATTGTCTCTATTCACATAAAACTGAACCCAAAAAACACTTTGCATATTGTACAGCACCTCGCTCCTTTTAAAAGAATGGAAAATGAGATATTATATTTTACCATTATTAAATGCATGACAGAAAAAATTATCAGTATAAAATTATATCATGATTTATGATCTAAATCTGAGAAGGATAAAGGAATTTTGCTTTATTGAATAAATGAGCAATATCCTACTTACCATCTGAGAATATTTGATGTTTATGCAATGGAGATCTGCTTTTTTTTTTAAATAGATTAGCATTATACTGCAGCTAATTTCATATTTGAAAAACATATTGATGAACAGCTAATTTCATCCAATTTCATACTTTGGCATTTAGATTTAACTTTCAAACAAAGTATTGAAGCAGGTATAGTGCGTTAGATTTATTGGCATTATATTTAACATTTGTAAAAAAACACAGATTGAAGCGTACCTAGTATACTAGATTCATTGACATTATATTAATTAAATGGTCTGTGAAGTAATCTCAGATAATATATAGGATTTCGAGTGGATTTATCATCTACTCAGCATGCTTATTCATAGTTGCTAGTGCAGTTGGGCTTTTTATTTTTTATATTTATCCCGTTGTTTATTTTAATCTATTAAAGTAGAATTACACTGCACTTTCTTAATATATTGTACTGGAATGAGAAAGGAATATTGAATAATTTTATCATTAAATAATCTAGATATATTATAAATATTTTAGAATGCGGTTATCATTAATTAAAAGTACTATTTTTTTATTTTAATAAGCATAAACAATGTAAATATATTATAAATATTTTGAAGGTGTAGTTTAAGGCTAAGGTATATCAAATAATAAAGATAAATTGAAAAGAAATAAGGGAACAATAATATCTAAGGGAGGAAGAGAAAATGATTTTGGGATTTGATTTGATATATATTTTAGGAAGTATAATATTTTTTTCATATGTTTTTTTTGAATTTTTTTTTTTTATTAATTTTTTATTTAAGTTTTCTTAAAACAATTTTTTGATGATTAGTAGGGATGAACCATCTATTTAGGGAATTCTTTTTTTTTAATCATATTTGAATTTTTTTTTATATCTATTATGGAAGACTCTATGAAATCCCATAACTATTATGTTCATAATGAAAAAATAAAATTCCATGTGCTTGTGGTTCCTAGGAATTTGTGAAGGTTTTAGAATTTGTTCTTGACATGATGAAAGGAAATGGGATGGTTTTGACATTAAGCCGATGGTTTGAATGTCCAAAACACTTAAACCAAACACCATGCCCCATGCCCCCTAATTATATAGGCCAAGTGTTTTCCCTCTAGGTTGTTCTAAAAAAAAAAACCAATGGCTCTCAGCGCTTTTTTTCTACATTGAAAAGGAAGAAGATTCGTGGAGGAAGTTACAAAGTAGAGAGGAAATATATTCTGTGTATTGTGAAAGTGAAGAGATAAGATAAGATAAGATAAGATAATTATATCAATGTCTAACGAATGACCACAAAAGTAGGTCAATGGGACCGCAGAGTACATTGATGTCGATACAAGGAGGAGTACCAAAAGGTCTCCTATATAAAGAGCAAGAAATAAGAAATAAAGCAAGAAAAACATAACGCCTTAAAACCAAAACAAGGAGAGTGCCATGGTGGATTATAATCCAGATGGAAATTGGTGGCCACCCACCTATTCCACTTGGACCCTCACCATTGCACCATTATTTCTTTCAATTTCCTTAATTGTAGCACAATATACTATTTTTGGTAGTTTTTCGGGTCTTGAATTTCCTAAGCCATTTTGAGACCCTAAACGATGTTTTTTGAAAAACAAGAAAACATGAATCTTTAATTGATGTTTCGAGTCGGAAGTTGTAGTCCTCATATAGATATTTCTAATGAGGTATCGTACACGTCAAACATATATCATATGCCAAATTTACAACCCAGGAAGTTGATATACCAATTTACCCCAATGATGTTTCGAGTCGGAAGTTGTAGTCCTCATATAGATATTTCTAATGAGGTATCGTACATGTCAAACATATATCATATGCCAAATTTACAACCACATGAATTTGATATACCAATTTACCCCAATGAGACCCATCTCTTAGGGTTAGGTTTTTGGATGTTTAGGTTTTTTCTTGTTTCTTAATAATAAATAGGCCTTCGAGCCTCATTGTAGCACAATTCAAAGGCATGTAGCCACCTCATCTCTTATCAGAGATAAGCTACCATCACCCAAACTAGTTTATTTTTATTATGTATGTAAGCATCTTTCAGTTTTTTGTTATTAATGAAATGAAGATTTATTTCTGCTGCATCTCTATGTTTATGTTTACATCTCTATTATGTTTTGTTCCTACATAATTCCATATCAATTATTTACTATATGAGTGTCTAGAGTACTTTCTATTGAGAACATTGGCTATGCCATGAGAGAATTGAGTTGGGTTGAGTGAGATTAGAGCCTTATAGGTGCTTCCTTTTTCTCAGTGGTATTATGGTCTAGCTTGGGAGTGAAATCGATAGCTGATTCCTATGATTATTCATTCAACCACTCCTTCACAACTAGTTTTTTGAGATTTGCATTGATTTACAACTTTAATTAACAATATGCTTTTTCATGCCTTGAATTTAATGAGTAATGTATGAATTTAAAATGCCCATGTCCATTTTCATTGTAGTTTGTTTAAATTTATGTTGTTCTTAGAGCTTGAATTAAGCATAACAATTGGTTATTGGAGAAAGGAATTTTAATTCAGTGTCTTGATGTCCAAAGGAGGTATACATGTATGTTACAACACTTCTCTCTCTTTTTCCTTTCCAAACACCTTTTTAGCTCAAATTTCATTTGATTTTTCAAATTTTATGTGGAAGGATAACACTTACAACAAAATAAGAGTGGAAATTCCTCTTCACTATATAGAGTCAAAGAGTAACAAACTCATAAAAAAATAATGAGGTACTGAAAGAATGGATAAGACATTTCTGAATGATGAGCTTGAGTTTAATATCTAATATTCAATTGCAAATCTCAACTAAAACCAACAAAAGGAAAAGTAAAATTAACTCAAAAATATATAAAAGAGAAAAAAATAACAATACAGTGCAAAACCTAGAAGAAGTCAAACAGAATTTACATTTACAGCTTACCAATCATGGAGAAATGAAAAAGTTTCTTGAACTTGTCAAACACCAACTTAACAAATGGGGTATTAAACATTATCATATCTAGGCTAGATGTGACAACATTTCAAGATGTTCTAACCAAGCTATCAAACATGCTATAAAACAAATAAATTAAAACCTCATAGATTGTGAAAGTAAAGAGAATTGGCAAAAAAAATTAAAGATAAGAGGCATGAAATTCAAATGAAGATGGAATCAATGGAGAAAAAATAAACACTTGAAATGAAGTTTTATTAATAAAGGAATTAGATATATTTATAAATGAAATTAAACCTTATACTCATGACCAAGCAATGTTGAGAAAGAAAATCCAAAATAACAATCTTTTTTTTTTGGTAAATGAGGCTAATATATATTAATTCGAAAATAGAATAGTACATATGCTACAGGCTGAGTTGGCAGGCTACACTTAACCAATCCCAACCTTTGTTGTGCAAATAAGGGGCTGCCTTCGTGGAGGAAACCAACCCAGAAATAACATGAAACACAAAATTACAAAATGTGTTGTAGCACCAGTGAAAGTAGAAATTCTGTGATAATAGCAAGCATGACAAAAAGCTAGGAAGAGTTGAGTTGTCGCGTAGTCATTAGTCTTCAGCATCATCATTGTTGTCTAGATCTTCCTCCACTATGGGACAGGCGTACGCCTACGCGACAACTTCCTCTTCAACGGTGGGTAGACGCGGAGGCTTGAAGACTGGTGCGCAGAGGATGGATGCCATTGGGTACTTGGCATCCGGGACACGCATCCAGGTACCTTCTGAGTCCATTATCCAAGCATCAATGTCATCCCCATCATCTTCCTATGCCGGAAGGGACTTCCTTGGTCCACATCTGCCTCTCTGCGAAACATGTGAGGGAGCCTCCTCCTCCTGGTAAAGTTCAGGGCTTTGGGGAGCGTCTCTAGCGTGACAACCTGAGGAGGAGCCTTCAACAAATTCCAGGCGATTATTAGGCCCCCGGTGGTAGTGGCCAGGGTGCGTACCTCTCTGGCCTCCTCTGATGGTTCTTTGTCACAGCCTAGGTGCCATGGTTAGTTGAAGCGGAGGAAGTGCAAAGCAAGGGGAATGCACAACAAGGAGGGAGGTGTGAAGCAAGGTGCTAGTGGACAGGGAGGTACGCTAAAGGGGAATGCATGGCAAGGGGCGCGGGATGATGGGAGCACCTAGGCTTATGAAACCAGCAAGACAGATGGAGCTGGATTGAGTCGTGCAATCAGGGGGGAGTGTAGCTCGGGGAATTCTGAGCAGCGTAGCACTAGGGGGGAGGCTGCGCGGCAGACTTGGCATGCAGGAGGGCAGGAACTGAAACAACATATAAACCCGAAGGAACAGACTGTGAGTCTCTTTGTGCTGAGGGTCCTTCCCATGCGAAGTTGCTGAGAATTATTGTGCTTCGCATGCAGCTGCGTGCTGTAACGATTTTCATGAGTAGGCATGTGCGAAGAGTTATGGCCAAGCGGCATGTCAATCCAGGAGATCATTCAAAATGATTGCGGCGAAGAGGTACCCTTGAGGGGGTGATTTTGTCTAAGTGTGTCTTCATTATGCCCTATCTCTGTCATCTCATGCGGATGATTGCAAGGGTGAGGTTCCACATCGATTGAAGACCTGCGCTGCAGATCTTCGTCCTCTTGTGCGTGGGAGAGGCAGTTATCATTCGTACTTCTGCTGTCACCTGCATCCGGGGCCAAAATAACAATGTTATGAAAGCAACAAAATGGACAATAATAAACAAAATAGCACCAATAAAAGATAAATTCAAATTAACAAATGGATATTTAGAAAAATTAAGGTTCATGGAATTGTCTAAGATTTCATAAGAGAAACAGTGCTAAGCTATACTAACTTCAATTGATCTTATATTACTTGTTAAATCATGGGAATATGACAAATATTGAATCCTTGATTTATATGAATATACCCTTTCCACAATTTAGAACAAAAATTCCATGCATAAAGGATATATATTGCTATACCACCAAGGAGCTTAATTCAAATATTAAATTGTACAAAAGTGATCTCTATAACTAATATATTTAGCTTAATATCACTTCCAAATACAAATATATAATTTTCCTTGCTATTTGTTAAGAACCAAATACATTTGAGAGAACACAACGAATCAGTTTTACACATTGACTTTAATGTAAATATAATGTTTTGAGGATTCTTGATTTGTGTGGAAATCTGTATGTGATACTAATATATACAAGGGAAAACGGAAAGCATGTGTTGAAGATATCCGTGCCGTGATGGTTGGAAGGATAATCTTGCGTCCAGTAGTGTGCAGGGTTGTAGCTTCTCGTGCCTTCCTCGACATGGGTTTGCCATGGGAGTCCGTGGATTCGATCACATCCAATGTGCAGCTTACAAATGTATATATTTTTCTGGACAACATCTACCTTCAAGGTAAAGCATTGTACTAGCGCATAGAAACATTATTAATGGATGTAAACTCTTCAAGGTAAAGTATTGTACTAGCGCATAGAAACATTATTAATGGATGTAAACTCTTCAAGGTAAAGTATTGTACGAGTGGATAGAAACATTAATGGATACAATTTCTACTACTGCCATGGAAAACGCAGCATGTTTATTCATAGTTGCAAGTGCCGCTGGGATTTTCATTTTTTCTAATAACACCAATCATTTTTTTTTTCATCTATCAAAGTGTAACTACAGTACCTTTTAATTGGAATGAGAATGGAACACCGAGTAATGTTTTCATTTGATGAAAACATGATTGATAAATAATGTAAATATATTGTAAATATTTTTAGAATAAATAAGAAGAGTATCATATTTGAAAGAGAGGAAGAGAAAATAAGATACAAGCAGAATTTGTTTTGGTGTGATACATTGGGAAATATAATTTTTTTTTAAAACATTTTTTATTAATCTTTGAATTGTGGTTTTTAATGATATTTTTCTCATAGTTAGTAAGGGTAAACTATTTATGTAATGAATGAATGTAATGAATGAATATTTAGGGTGGAAATAAGTATCTACCAATGTTTATGGATTATTTTTTCATTCTTTATTTAACATTTTTTCCTATTTAAATAATTTTCTTCTACATTGGTTAAGGAAGACTTTATGTGAATCCCGTCATTATTATGTCCATAATGATAAATAGAATCCCATGTGCTTTTGGTTGGAAAGAAATGGTGAAGGTTTGAGAATTTGTTCTTGAGATGATGAAAGGAAATGGGACGGTTTTGATAGTAAACCCATGGTTTGAATTCCGCAATGATTGAACCAAACACCATGCCCATTAATTATGTAAGCCAATTGTTTTCCCTCTAAGTAATTACTAGAAAGAAACCAATGACCTTGGGCTCTTTCTGCCTACATTGAAAATGAAGAATATCCTTCAAGGAATGTAGAGTAGATAGGAAATATCTTCCTTGTATTGTGAAGGTGAAGAGAGTGCCATGGTGGATTAATTATTAGATGAGGATCCCTTGTACTTTGTAGTGAGAAAATTGGCGATTCCATGAGAGAATTGGGTTGGGCTGAGTGAGATTAGAGCCTTATAAGAGCTTCCTTTTGTTCAATTGTATCATGGTTTAGCTGGGAGTGGAATCAATAGTTGATTCCTATGATTATTTATCGAACCATTCCTTATAAACTAGTTTGTTGAGATCTCGCATTGATTTACAATTGTAAGTATTCATAATAAAAATTGGGTGGATCACCATTTTTTGGCAATATGTTGTGTAGTGTTTTGAATTCAATGACTAATGTATGAATTTAAAATATGCATGTTCATTTTCATTATAGTTTGTTTTAATTTCATTTAGATCTTATTACGTTGTTCTTAGAGTTTGAATGAAGCATAACAATTGGGTATTAGAGAAAATAATTTTAAATGAGTGCCTTGATATCCAAAGGAGGCATATGGTATGTTAAAATACTTCTATTTATTTTTCCCTTTTCAATCTTTCTCTCAACTTTCACTTTTTTTTCAATTTTTATGTGGAAGGATGCACTTACAAAAAATGGGACAACACTCAAAGGTATGTACCCTTGAAACTAATAGTGGAAAGTCTCTTTCACTATCTAGTGGATCCTTTTTATTTAGGTTCAACCTCTTCATTCTTTTTCCGTGCAACTCTTTCTAAGATTGGCATTGTTTTATGTTTTCTTTGTTATACTCTGCACTTTATTTCAAGTTTTGGTCCTCTATCCCCTTCCTCGGCCCTATATTCTTCAGGGGATACCTCTCATCAACTTCTATCTAATCTTTCCTCCCTCCCTTGCTGGTTGTAGGACCTAGTTCTTATTCATTTCTTTATGCTAGCCCAATTTTTTTTTTTTTTTTACCTTATTGGTTGTTATACTTTCCCATCTCTTGGCCCTTTGCATATGTCTTCTATGTGTTCCTTCTCTCCTTTCCTTGTCCCTTCCTCCCCGGTATCCCATGCAATTGCTCCCTTATTCATAATGGTTAATGTTGGCTTGTTAGACCCTCATTTTGTGGTCGAAGAGGCAGGCCTCGAGCTCCCCCTTCACTCGAATTTATCCCCCCTACCCTAAGAGGTACCTACACTCAATCCTATGCCAGATCCACTATAGAGTGGTATAGAGCTATCATACCTAAATTTTCCTAGAAGGAAATCTTAGATGTAGAAGAGCAAGTCAATAAGGCTCGCAGATTTAACCCAAATATTCACTTGGAAGGGGAGGCTAGAGATTGGATCCCTAATGTCAGCAATTACATCAAAGCCAAAGCATATGCTTATATGCAAACTATTAACTAGTATTGGTAGGTTAAAAATCTAATGGGGAAATTTCTCACTGATAGAGAAAAAATTCAATAGGAAATTATCATATGCATGGTTGAGCTCCTAGAAAAAATGCACAGCGTAAGAGAAAAGTCGCTCTGCTAACCAAATAAATCACTAGCATCAGCCCATTATTATCAAACACTGATGATGATCCTCATTTGCTCAGTCAAGCACAAAATCGAGCTGAATGAGAGTATTAAAGGCTCAAGATTAGGATAATATTTGATTTTTCAATGTGGTTATGTTTATCAATTTATGTAATGTTGTTTATGTAGTCCTTTCTTTCTCTTTTTTGCTATCACATGAGTAGACTAAGAAAAATATAAATAGTCTAAACATTTTAAATTTATGCTACCGGTATGGTTTCCCTAGTAGTTGGCCACTAAAGACTATCAATATTGTAATTATGTCCTTTTTGCAGTAGTATAATATCTCTGATCCTATGTGTGTGTGAAAATATATTTCTTCATTTGGCAATGGAAATTTTTGAAAACTTCATTGTAAGAAGTCAAACTAGCAACTTAAATAAAATATAAATTAAAAAAATAAACTTAATTTATACTTTTCCTCATTTTCTAATAAGTGTATATATTTGATTTGGAATTTGATTGTTTAAGTTTAATTATTATAAATTTTAATTTTTTTTATTGAAACATTACTAGTTTAGATCCATAAATCCATCTTAAGTATAGATCTATCAAGAGCCTAGAGAGGTCAAATCTATTTTCACTTTAAAAAGGATTTGCACCTTAAAATATATGATCCCCTCAAAATAAATCCAATGTTAAGATGAATTTAGGCTAATTTTTAATCTATTAAAATTTATCTTCAGCGACCATAGTTTTGGTAAAATATTTCACAATTATTTTGAATAAAACTAATTTTATTAATTATTATTTCATTTATCAACCCTTATTTTCTATCAAAGTTCCAAAAACATTTTGAAATTCCTTCTATACTTTTATCTCTACAATTGGTACTTCTCCCCTTATTATAATGCCATCCAAAAATAGTTTATGTTTGTAAAAACCCTTAGAAATATGTTGTGGATTTTTCCATCTTAATAGTCATTTCCAAAATCTTAGTTCTAATGATAAAATATAATAGGATAAAACAAAGTTGTGTTCATTACCCATAATCAGTTTAATAGAAATCATCATTTTTCATATGAGATTAGAGTTACTCCCTTGCCTAAAAAAAAGGTTCCATAAAAACATTTTAGATCCCAAGGTATTGTCTTTCAACCTTTGCATAATGGGGTTTTCAAGGTTTGTTTTCAAAAATAACTTGAGAACAAATCTACTAGAAAAACCAATCCCAACCTTTGTTGCGCAAATAAGGGTCTGCCTCCGTGGAGGAAACCAGCCCGGAAAGTACATGAAACAGAAAATTACAAAATGTGTTGTAGCACCAGTGAAAGTAGAAATTTTTTGATAATAGCAAGAATGACAAAAAACTAGGAAGAGCTGAGCTGTTGCGCAGTCATTAGTCTTCGGCATCATCATCGCTGTCTGGATCTTCCTCCACTATGGGACAAGCGTACGCCTGCGCGGCAGCTTCCTCTTCAGCGGTGGGTAGACGCAGAGCCTTGGAGATCGGTGCACAGAGGATGGGTGCCACCAGGTACTCGGCGTCTGGGACGCGCGTCCAGGTACCTTCTGAGTCCATTATCCAAACATCTGTATCATCCTGATCATCTTCCTATGCCGGAAGAGGCTCAATATTGCAGGGCAAGGGGTGATCCTAGTGCACAATAGTGGACTTCCTTGGTCCACATCTGCCTCTCTGCGAAACATGCGAGGGAGCCTCCTCCTCCTGGTAAATTTCAGGGCTCTAGGGAGCCTCTCTAGCGTGACTACCCGAGGAGGAGCCTTAAACAGGTTCCAGGTGATTATCAGGCCCCGGGTGGTAGCGACCAGGGACCGTACCTCTCTGGCCTCCTCTAATGGTTCTTTGCCGCAGCCTAGGTGCCATGGTTAGCTGAAGCGGAGGAAGTGCGAAGCAAGGGGAATGCAAATCAAGGAGGGAGGTGCAAAGCAAGGTGCTAGTGGACAAGGAGGTGCGTTGAAGGGGAATGTATGGAAAGGGGCGTGGGATGATGGGAGCACCTAGGCTTATGAAACTAGTAAGACAGATGGAGCTGGATTGAGTTGCGCAATCAGGGGGGGCAGTAGCCTAGGGAATTATGTGCAGTGCAACACTAGGGGGGAGGTTGCACGACAGACTTGGCACGCAGGACGGCAGGAACTGAAACAACATATAAACCCGAAGGAACATACTATGAGTCTCTTTGCACTGAGGGTCCTTCCCTTTAATAGGCCTGTGACACATGCAGAGTTGTTGAGCATTACTGTGCTTCGCACGCAGCTATGCGTTGTAACGGTTTTCATGAGTAGGCATGTGCGAAGAGTTATGGCCGAGCGGCATGTCAATCCAGGAGGTCATTCAAAACGATTGCAACAGAGAGGTACCCCTGAGAGGTTGATGTTGTCCAAGTGTGTCTTCTTTATGCCCTATCTCTGTCATCTCATGCAAATGATTGAAAGGGTGAGGTTCCACGTTGAGTGAAGACTTGTGTTACAGATCTTCATCTTCTTGTGTGTGGGAGAGGCAGTTATCATTCGTACTTCTACTGTCACCCGCATTTGGGGCCAAAATAAAAATGTTATGAAAGCAACAAAATGGGCAATAATAAACAGAATAGCACTAATAAATGATAAATTCAAATTAACAAATGGATATTTAGAAAAATTAGGGTTCATGGAATTGTCTAAGATTTCATAAGAGAAATAGTGCTAAGCTATGCTAACTTCAATTAATCTTATATTACTTGTTAAATCATGAGAACATTGAATCCTTGATTTAGATAGATATACCCTTTCCACAATTTGAAACAAAAATTCCATGCATAAAAGATGGATATACCCTTTCCACAATTTGGAACAAAAATTCCATGCATAAAGGATATATATATACCCTTTCCACAATTTGGAACAAAAATTCCATGCATAAAGGATATATATTGCTATACCAAGAAGGAGCTTAATTCAAATATTAAATTGTACAAAAGTGATCTCTATAACTAATATATTTAGCTTAATATCACTTCCAAATACAAAGATATAATTTTCCTTGCTATTTGTTAAGAACCAAATACATATAAGAGAACACAACGAATCAGTTTTACACATTGACTTTAATGTAAATATAATGTTTTGAGGATTCTTGATTTGTCTGGATATGTGTATGTGATGCTAATATATACAAGGGAAAACGGAAAGCATGTGTTGAAGATAGCCGTGCCGTGATGGTTGGAAGGATAACCTTGCGTCCAGTAGTGTGCAGGGTTGTAGTTTCTCGTGCCTTCCTCGACATGGGTTTGCCATGGGAGTCCGTGGATTCGATCACATCCAATCTGCAGTTTACAAATGTATATATTTTTCTGGACAACATCTACCTTCAAGGTAAAGTATTGTACTAGCGTATAGAAACATTATTAATGGATGTAATCTCTGGTCCAACTTCAAGGTAAAGTATAATGGATGTAATCTCTGGTCCAACTTCAAGGTAAAGTATTGTACGAGTGTATAGAAACATTAATGGATATAATTTCTGCTACTGCCATGGAAAACGCAGCATGTTTATTCATAGTTGTAAGTGCCGCTGGGATTTTCATTTTTTCTAATAACACCAAACATTTTTTTTTATCTATCAAAGTGTTACTACAGTGCACCTTTTTAATTTATCTAAGTGGAATGAGAATGGAGCACCGAGTAATGTTTTGATCAAATGAAAACATGATTGATAAATAATGTAAATATATTATAAATATTTTTAGAATAAATAAGAAGAGTAGCATATTTGAAAGAGAGGAAGAGAAAATGACAGTGATACATTAGGAAATATAATATTTTTTTTTTTAATGAAACATTTTTTATTAGTCTTTGAATTGTGTTTTTTAATGATATTTTTCTCATAGTTAGTAAGGGTAAACTATTTATGTAATGAATGAATATTTAACATGGAAATAATTATCTACTAATGTTTATAGAGCATTTTCCATTTTTCATGAAACATTATTTTTTATTTAAATATTTATCTTCTATATTGGTTAAGGAAGAATTTGTGTGAATCCAGTCATTATTATGCCCATAATGATAAATAGAATCCCATGTGCTTTTGGTTGGAAATGCCCATAATGATAAATAGAATTCCACGTGCTTTTGGTTGGAATGAAACTGTGAAGGTTTGAGAATTTGGTAATTCCACAATAATTGAACCAAACACCATGCCCATTAATTATGTAAGCCAATCGTTTTCCCTCTAAGTTATTACTAGAAAGAAACCAATGGCCTTGGGCTCTTTTTGCCTACATTGAAAATGAAGAAGATCCTTCAAGGAATGTAGAGTAGATAGGAAATATCTTCCTTGTATTGTGAAGGTGAAGAGAGTGCCATGGTGGATTAATTATTAGATGAGGATATGTGGTACTTTGTAGTGAGCAAATTGGCCATACCATGAGAGAACTGGGTTGTGTTGAGTGAGATTAGAGCCTTATACGAGCTTCCTTTTGTTCAATTATATCATGGTTTAGCTGGGAGTGTAATCAATAGTTGATTCCTATGAATATTTATTGGACCACTCCTTAGACACTAGTTTGTTGAGATCTTGCATTGATTTACAATTTTAAGTATTCATAATAAAAATTGGGTGCACCACCATTTGTTTGCAATACGTTGTGTAGTGTTTTGAATTCAATGACTAATGTATGAATTTAAAATATGCATATTCATTTTCATTATAGTTTGTTTTAATTTCATTTAAATCTTATTATGTTGTTCTTAGAATTTGAATTAAGCATAGCAATTGGTTATTAGAGAAATGAATTTTAATTGAGTGCCTTGATGTCCAAAGGAGGCATATGGTATGTTACAACACTTCTCTTTCTTTTTCCCTTTTCAATTATGATTCTCCTCGTGTCTGATTTGAACCCTTTTCTCTCAAATTTTACTTGTTATTTCAATTTTTATGTGGAACGATGCACTTACAAAAAATGGGACAAGACTCAAAGGTAGACCCTTGAAACTAATAGCACGAAAAGTCTCTTTCACTATCTAGTGGATCCTTTTTATCTAGGTTCAACCTCTTCAGTCTTTTTCCTTGCAATTTTTTCTAAGATTGGCATTGTTTTATGTTTTCTTTGTTATACTTTGCACTTTATTTCAAGTTTTGGTCCTCTATCCCCTTCCTTGGCCCTATATTCTTCAGGGGATACCTCTCATCAAATTCTCTCTAAGATTTCCTCCCTTCCTTGTTGGTTGTAGAACCTAGCTCCTATTCTCTTCTTTATGCTAGCTCATTTTTTTTTTTACCTTATTTGTTGTTATCCTTTCCCATCTCTTGGCCCTCTGCTTATGTCTTCTATGTTCTCCTTCTCTCCTTGCCTTATCCCTCCCTCCAAGGTATCCCATGTAGTTGCTCCCTTCTCCATAATGGTTAATGTTGGCTTGTTAAAACCTCATGTTGTGGTCGAAGAGGCAGGCCTCGAGCTCCCCTTCACTTGAATTTAGACTCGTACCCTAAGAGATGCCTTCACTCAATCCTATGCCATATATTCACTATAGAGAGGTATACAGCTATCATACCTAAATTTTCCTAGAGGGAAATCTCAGATGTAGAAGAGAAAGTCAGGAAGGCTCGCGGATTTATTCCAAATATTCACTTGGAAGGGGAGACTAGAGGTCGAATCCCTGATGTCATCAGTTGCACCAAAGCCAAGGCATATGCTTATATGAAAACTATTAACTTGTATTGGCTAATTAAAACTATGATGGGGAAATTTCTCACTGACAAAGAAAAAATTCAATAGGAAATTATCATATGCATGGTCGAGCTCCTAGAAAAAATGCATAGCATAAGAGAAAAGTTGCTTTGCTAACCAAATAAATCAATAGCATCAACCCCTCATAATCAGACACTATGGTGATCCTCAATTGCTCGATCAAGCACAAAATGCAGTTGAATGAAAATATTAAAGGCTCAAGCTTAGGATAATATTTTATTTTATGCAATGTTGTTTATGTAGTCCTTTCTTTCTATTTTATGCTATCACATTAGTAGACAAAGAAAAATATAAATAATTTGAAAATTTTAAGTTTATGCTATTGGTATGATTTCCCTAGTCCGTGTCCACTAAAGACTATCAATATTGTAATTATGTCTTTTTTGCACATATTCGTTTACAACGGAAATTTTTGAAAACTTCATTGTAAGAAGTCAAACTCACAAGTTAAATAAATTATAAAACTAAAAATAATTTATACTTTTCCTCATTTTCTAATAAGTGTATATATTTGTGGAACTTTATTGCGAAATAAAAGCAGTCATTCATATATATATATATATATATATAACTTGATTTGTAATTTTCTTGGCTAAGTTTAATTATTATAAATTATAAATTTATTTATTGAAATATTACTAGTTTAGATCTATCTTAAGTGTGAATCTAATTTGTAATATATTAAAATTTATCTTCAGTGATCATGGTTTTGGTGAAATATTTCACAATGATTTTGAATCAAACTAATTTTATTAACCATTATTTAATTATTAACCTTTATATTCTGTGGAAATTACAAAAACATTTTGAAATTCTTTCCGTACTCTTTTATTTCTACAATGGGTACTTTTCCCTTTGTTATAATGCCATCCAAATATACTTTATGTTGGTAAAAACCCTTAGAAATATGTTGTGGATTTTTCCATCTTAATAATCATTTCCAAAATCTTAGTTATAACTATAAAATAGAATAGGATAAAACAAAGTTGTATTCATTACCTATAGAATAAAATAAGATAAAGCAAAGTTGTGTTCATTACCCATAATAGGTGTGATAGAAATCATCATTTTTTATATGAACTTAGAGTTACTCCTTCCCATCAAAGAAATTCCGTAAAAACTTTTTAGATCCCAAGGTATTGCCTTTCAACCTTTGCATAATGAGGTTTTTAAAAAAAATAAGAACAATTTCAAAAAGAATATTTGCTAGTAATAGGATCTTCTTAGGATCACTTGTAAGAAGATAGGATCATTGGTGAGGAGATAGGGATCTAAATTTTTTTTGACATCCAATCATAACCTACTATTTTATTATAAAATTATTTTACATTTTGTGGTCTATTTTTTCATAGGATCTTGCTAACCTCCATATCCATGGTATGTTTCTGTGTACTTCTCTTACTTTTGACAAAATGGTCCAGCGTGTGAGCTTCATGATGACCTTTGGATATTAGTGGTGATTAACTTTGCTTCCACGCTCTAGCCAAATTTTATTAATAAAAAAAATTAACAACTAACCATCCTAATTAATTTGATCAATAAAAAAACTCAATTTCTACACTTTCCGAATTCATTAAAACACTGAAGTAATAATGAATGAGCGAACCGTTACCTTGTCGATTATATTGCGAAGGACACATTCACCTTTTAAAAAAAAAATTATACCACATATACGCATGAGTAGGTGGTTTTGTATTAGCAGTATTACGGGACATCAAAACCTTTGAAATTTTTAGTTTATTAAAATTATAAATTTTATCAAAACCTTTGAAATTTTTAGTTTATTAAAATTATAAATTTATGTTATTGAGTAATCCACTGCACGCATTACCAAACTCCAAATTTAATGAAAGTGGTCTGCTTCCCTGAGCCCAGCAACACCTTTCACCATCAAAAGAAACATATTTTGATAAAGTGGTATACTTCCCTAATCCCGGCTGCAAACACTCTTCACACTCAAAAGAGACATATTTTGATAAAGGCTTCATGACGAAGTGACTAGATATTGTTTAAAGGTTCTATATTTATTATTAGAAAATATGAGAAAGAGATAATAATTTAGAATTAATTAATAAAATATTATGAATGTAGGTGTTATGTAAAATATTTTAATGTCAATTGAGTATATTATATAATTATGTATATATTATTAAAAAATTAAGTTTTATGATTATATATTTTATTTAGCATTCAAAAATACAATTTAAATCATAAAAAATAATGCATTGGATTTACATTCTAAAAAATTTTAAAATTACTTTGAAATAAATTGAATTAAAAAAATAATACTTTAAAATGTTTCACCTCACCTCCTTCCATAAATAATCCTAATGACAATTTTTTTATATTATTATAATTATTATAATTTAAATTATATTACTAAATATATAAACATATTTAATTATTAAAATATTTATAAATAATCATATTAACGTTTCAAAATTATAATTTCCACAAAAGCTACAGAGTAGCTATATGTTACCACTTAGTTTAAATATAGCTTAATTCAACTACTAAATAATAAAGATAAAAATTTCATCACAAAAATTAAGCAACTAATTAAAATGTTATATTGTTAAATGTCATCACAAAAAATTAAGAAATATAATTAACTAATATAGTTTATATTAACATATATACACTTTAATATATATGTTTATATATATATATATATATATATATATATATATATATATATATATATATATATATATATATATATATATATATATATATAAGTTATTTGGAAAAACTATAATTCATGAAAAAAAAAAAAAAACTTTTGTGAGAAAATCTTTCGGTAAAAATCACATCAAAATAATTTTGGTAAATGCGTTTTGAACCAGCCAGTGTGGTTCATCATCAGGACAAGATGAAGAATTTGATCAGATAACCCAATTAAATAGATAAGAAAATTTCCAACTAGCCGTTTGTAAGATAACGGCTAATTTGACTAAACCTAGGAAATGAAAGCAAAAATATAAAATAATGATTTCTTATTTATTTAATATTAAATGCTTAATGTTTAAAATTGAAATCTTATTTATTTTAATAAAAATTAACCAATATATTCTTGAAGAATAAATCAAAAAATTTATTTTTATTTTTAAAATAATAATTAATATTTCTATTTTTATTTTTTTAATAAAATATTAAAAGTTAAAATATCAACCAAAATAATAAAATAAAATAAACTAAATAAAATTGAAAATGAAATAAAAATAAACATAAAAATAAATAAAAATATACAAATAAAAATAATTAAATAAATGAATATTAATAATTTTAGTTTAAAAATTATGTTATATTTAATAATATGTTATATAATAATAATCATAAGTTTAAAAATAAAAATAAATAGATAAATGCATAAAAATATATAAAAATATATGCATTTATCTATTTATTTTTATTTTTATTTTTAAATTTATGATTATTATTATATAACATATTATTAAATAAAATATAATTTATAAACTAAAATTATTAATATTCATTTATTTACTTATTTTTATTTGTATATTTTTATTTATTTTTATTTTTATGTAATTTTATTTTTAGGTTTATTTTTATTTTATTTTCAATTTTATTTAGTTTATTTAATTTTATTATTTTGGTTGATATTTTAATTTTTAATTTTTTATTAAAAATAAATAAAAATAGAACAAAATAAATATATTAATTATTATTTTAAAAATAAAAATAATTTTTTTTTAAAATTTATTCTTCCAGAATATATTGGTTAATTTTTATAAAAATAAATAAGATTTCAATTTTAAACATTAAGCATTTAATATTAAATAAATAAGAAATCATTATTTTATATTTTTTGCTTTCATTTTCTAGGTTTAGTCAAACTAGCCGTTATCTTACAAATGGCTAGTTGGAGATTTTCTTACTTATTTAATTGGGTTATCTGATCAAATTCTTCATCTTGTCTTGATGATGAAACACACTCGCTGGTTCGAAACTCGTCGACCAAAATTATTCTAATGTGATTTTTACCAAAAGATTTTCTCACAATTTATGAATCATAGAAACCAAATTCCTAATATAGAAAAAAAACTTAATTAATTACCTCATAAATTTAAATAATAATAAAAAATAACAAAAATTAAATTTTTAATATTAAATTATACCTAGCATCTAGTAAAAACAAATAAATACAAATCAAAACAAAGTTACTTACTCAAATTATTTTAAAATTCTAAATAGTTAAAAATTAAAAAGATCATATTTTACAATTATTTAGGGCATTTAAATGCATGAAATGAAAATAAAATGTGTCAGCATAAAATTCTACATCATGATTTATGGTCAAAATTTATGAGAAGGATAAAGGAATTATGCTCTATTGAATAAATTTGCATTATCCTACATACCATTCGAGAATATTTGGTCTTTATGTAATAAGGATCTGCTTTTTTTTAATACTGCAGCTGACTTGAACAGTTGGAATAATTATTGAAGCACATCTAATTTCATTGGCATTGCATTAAAAATTCCAAAAAGGTATTGGAGCAGATATAACGCATTAGATTTATTTGGCATCATATTTCACATCCGAAAAAATTATGATTGAAGCAGATCTAGTATACTAAATTCATCGCCATTATATTAATTAAAATGGTCCGTGGGGGTAATCACAGATAATAGATAGGCAAGTGGATTTAATATCTACTCAGCATGATTCATAGTTGCAAGTGCAGTTACGGTTTTCATTTTTCTATAATATGTTCATAAATCTTTTTAATCTATTAAAATGGAACTACAGTGGAACTTTTTATTTTTAATATTTATCAAAGTGGAATGTGAATGGAATATTAGGTAATTTTATAATTTTAATTTAATTAACAATATAAATGTAAATATTTTTAAAATATAGTTTAAGGTTAAGGTATATAATAATAAAGATAAAGTCACATGAAATAAGGGAATCATGATATTTGAGAGAGAGAAAAAGAGGTGCGAGGGAGGATTTGATTTGATTTGATATATTTATGGGGAGTATAATATTTTCATTTTCTTTTTCTTTTTTTCTTTTTTAATGTTGAGATATTTTTGTTTTCATTATTTTTTTTTGGGGGTTAATGTTGAGATATTTTTGTTTTCATTTTTTTAATGATATGTTTTTTTATGGACACAAAAAGTTATATAAAGAATATATATTTAGGAAAAATAATTACCTATCAAGTTTGTTTTTATTTGGTTTAAACCAATTTTATAACAATTTCCAAATGTAGTTAAATATTCATTGTTTTGGTTATAGATGATTTTTTGAAGATCAAATCCTAATAATGATTTTTGGTTAATAATGATGTTTTAGTTAACAATTATTTTTGGGTTGTTGATATCATCAATTGAAAGGACTTTGGTAACCTACTCTAGGATCATAGTCCTCTCGACAATTCAAATACTAAATGTGTTGATCTTCATTATTCAAATTTACCATACTTGTGGTAGAGTATGGTAATTTGAGATTTTCAACATTCTTGAGTTCAAAATATTCATATTTTGGCTTCAACTTGATATTCTTATAATTTATCCAAAAGCGTTTGCTATGATCCGGTCCACATATTGATAAAAAAAAATGATACAAATGTTTGCTAGAGTTTGAATTCGAGGAACAATGTAAATGGATTTAAATGAAACCCATGAGAGTTATATAAATTGCAATAAATCTTGAATCCCAAATAAAGTTGGCATATACAAATAGGGTATGGATAAATTCCAACCATTCAAGTTGGCTAGTACTTCAAACATAAGTGTTTCAAGTGCAAATACAAATTTATGTATAACCAAAAGACATTGGTTGCCTGGACGCCGCCCTCACGGCCCCTGTGAGCAAGAGCCTCTCCACCCCTGAGAAGTTTGATTTTGTCGTCAAGCCGGTGGAGCTAGAACTTGAAGCCTCTTTTCAAGTGTCATGGCCTGGAACTTGAAGCCTCCAATTCCAAGCGTTGTGGCCTGTAGGTCGCCTGAAACAACTTGAAGGCCGTTGTTCAGTTCAATGCATGGAATTTCAAAGCTCTTTATTTCTCTAATCCACAAGGTACAACCCCATAAGGAGCTACTATGGCAATCACCATTGTCACTTAAGAAACATATATTCACTAACCAACTTTCCTATTGCTTAATTACCTAATTTATGCTTATTCTTTTGTTTTTAAAGTGAAAATTTTTCTTTAAGAAAAATTATGATGTTATAATAGTAAGTAATATAATCATAATTATATAAATAATATAAGTAGGTTAGAAAAGGGATTCATCATTTAAGGACATCACAGGGAGAATCATTACATCATAATGGGTCATAATTGCATGGATTTTTAAAGTAACTCTCAGTTGAGGAGATGAGTAGCTCAATTTTTTGGGGGTAAATTTAATGAATTTTATTATATTAAGCTTCATGAATTTGATTATAAATCTTTTAAATGCGTTTAAGGAACTTTATTACATTTGAATGTTTCTAATTTTCTACCTCAATTAATCCAGCAACATGTGAACGAAAGGAAATACTTGCCTTTATTTTGTTTAAACCAATTCCATAACAATTCCCAAATGTAGTTGACAAATTCATTGTTTTGGTTATAGATGATTTTTCGAAGATCAAATACTAATAATGAATTTTGGTTAATAATGATGTTTTGGTTAATAATGATTTTTGGGTTCTTGATATCATCAATCGAAAGGAATTTGGTAACCTACTCTAGGATCATAGTCCTCTCTACAATTCAAATACCAAATGTGTTGATCTTCATTATTCATATTTACCATACCTGTGGTAGAGTTTTGTAATTTGAGATTTTCAACATCCTTGAGTTCAAAAGATTCATATTTTGGCTTCAACCTGGTATTTTTATCATATATCCAAAAGCATTTTCTATGATTCGGTCCACATATTGATAAAAAAAAATGATGCAAATGTTTTCTAGGGTTTGAATTCGAGGAACAATGTAAATGGATTTAAATGAAACCCATGAGAGTTCTATAAATTGCAATAAATCTTGAATCTAAAATAAAGCTGGCATATACAAATAGGGTGCGGATAAATTCCAACCATTCAAGTTGTAACAGAGTTGGAAGTGTAGTTATGAAAGTTGTAAAGTAGTTTAACTCAGTTAAGTGAGTTAAACTTAGTTGTGCTAGTTGTAACTGAAGATACACTAGTGAGAGATCAAGTGAATTAATTATTAATTAATTCACAATCAGTGATCTCACATGTAACTGAAGATTTACTAATATTGACTGCATGCATGTCAGATCCAGTGGAAACCCTGTTGAGTTATAGGTGAAAGGGAAGATAGCTATCAGTTGTGACATTACACTAGTACAAAATGGCTAATTAGTTACTAAAAAACTACTAAAATTTGCATATAAACGACTATTTTTCAGTCGGTGACCAATAGTAGCTAATTTACAGTATCTTATAACGCGACCAACTTTTGGTTGTTTTTAGCTTAGTCATTAATTGGTTATCTCAATTTTGTTATCTAGTTGTATATTTGGTCATTGATTTAGTCACTAATTTGGTCACTAATTTAGTCATTCATTTGGTCTTTCATTTGGTCATTGATTTAGTCATTCATTTGGTCACTGATTTAGTCATTCATTTAGTCATTGATTTGGTCATTAAATGTCACAATTAATGACCAAATATACAACAAAATATATTACTATATGATCACCCGAGAAAATCAAGTAATGACCAAAGAACTATGACCAACATGTCGGTCATGTTATAAGATACTGTAAATTAGCTACTAATAGTCATATATATGAAAATTTTAGTCATCGTTTGAAATCAATTAATGACCGAAGAAATGTGACTAAATTTTAGTCATGTTATAAGATACTGTAAATTAGCTACTAATAGTAGTATATATGAAAAATTTAGTCATCATTTGTAGTCACAAATTTATCATTTGAAGTAGCCATTTATTCATTATATAAACGACTAATTTAGTAGTTTATATTCATTTCATTTACTTTCATTAATAATCATTATAAATGACTAATTTAGTCGTATATTCATTTTATTTGTGTTCATTATTAATCAAGATAAATTGATTTGTATGATTTAAAAAATGTCATACAATGTGCATGTTCATCTAATATGAAAACACAAAGTCGCATATTTTAATTACAATACTAAACAACATCAAGTTCAAATATAAATAATTTCAACCACATAAATTACATTATATGAAATGTTAAAGTATTACAATATGAGTTTCCAACTTAATATTAGTTGGACTACAATTTACACATGAAATGATGTTTCATCACTTCAAAACATTATCGTTGTGTTGTCAAGGCATTACAGGTGAGTTCACCAACTCTGAAGACTTGATCATCAGTCTTTATTTGTGTCTTATGCGAGATATTGGCTCTAAGAGTATCACCAGACCAGTTCTCCTTTCTCTTTTTACATTTGTCGCTCCAATGTTATTGCTCTTCTCTTTTTTCAATTCATGCTTCTTACCATCAATACTGATTTCATTTTCTGAAAACAAAAGAAAATACAATGCAGTGTAAGAAATGAAAGACAATGAACACTAGAATATAACATAAATTAGACTATAAATAGTTTATACAACATATACCTTAACATCAACAATGTCAAAGCAATTTTCCTTCAGCATCAATTTCTGCAAAATAAATGTCCCGTTATTCTTTCCCATTTCTCAACATGCTACATACGATAAATTGAAAATCACATAGAACCAAGAGAAAACCCTTTTCTAACCAAAACAAACAAACAAACAGTGCCTCTAATAAAACTTCATTATAATATTAGCAAATGAAAAGAGAGCTAGTGGACCATTTGTGTTGTTTGACTTTGCCTATTTTTGTTATAAAGTGCTTGAACTTCACGAACCAACAAATGTGAGCATGAGCTAAAAACTAACCAACCATTCACTTGTCAACATGAAAGATCACAAATAAACCACAAAATTGATCAGGCATTAAAATTGTGAGCAGACTATCTTGAAATTTTCTTCTTGAGAAATACCTCAAAATCTCGGTAACATCTTAGTCTCAATGACATCACAGTGTTGAAATTACCTCTACCTCAATTCAGTACTACTCTTATAAGATTATTTTGATACCACAGCAGTGAGGAGAATGAGTTATAAAGGTGTATTTACAGTTAAGGCTTGGTGTGACAAAAAGATATCAGTATAATCCATATTACAGTGAAGATCTTCAGTGTTATAATCGCAGGTCAACTACAGTCTCAGTATAATCAATCACATGATAAGTATGACACTACAATTTGGAACTACCACAGTGAAAAATCTATCACTATTTCGTGCTACCACAGTGAGAAAGGTCTCACTGGCTCGGTGCCATCACAGCTTGATGAGAAGTGTGTCATTTCAGTTTGATGGTATCACATAGGGTCTCATAGAAATGGTCAACAGAAGTCAGAGACATGTACAGTGAAGTATTTACAATCGAAGCACAAAATAAGGTCAAAACAGTAATATGTATACACAGTGAAATAGTACATTCGAGGATCTCGGAATAGCTGCTTACAGTTAGTTTGAAAGAATCTGAATTCTTTCCCATGAAGTTGACAGTGCAAGAACCAACTAAAAGAAAGAACAATAATATACCTTTTATCAACCACCATCAAGGCAACCAAGCTAAGGATTTTATCTTCACTTGTCAAGTAAGTATCTTTTATTCTATAATCAAATTTGGTATAATTATCTGGTTGCACAAATGCAACCACACACACATTGGATGTGCCCATGAGGATTGTGCAGTGAAGGCAGGCAGGATTGCGTTCATTTAAGGATTGATATCAGCAGGGATTGCACAATGGAGGCATCTTGTCTGGAGACAGTGAATTGGCTAATAACTTGCCAATTTTTGTATGACAGTGAGATAGTTAGATCATGTACTGAGAGCTCTTGGATTAGAGCTTTGTGCGTAGTTGTTTCATGATCCATGATATAATACATAATAGAAAATAGTGGGGTTTTTAGATATAATCTTTCCCCAATAAAATTATATGTATTATGTGTCATTTATCTTTCTTCGTGATATTGTGATTGGAGACTGTGTTTCAAATTCCGCAAAGATTTGTAGAAGTGATTCTATATTTAACAGTAGCATATTATTGTTAGATCAGGAGAATCTAGGACATAATTGTATTTTGTATTAAATTTCGACATGGTATCAAAGCACAGGAGATTGCATTGGTGAAGGAGGAGTTGAGTTTGTTGGTCGAAAGAATTCGAATTTGCTGAAATACTTTCTTGGCGCTATAGCTGATTCAAGATCGAAATGGCTTTCAATGGCTTGAGGCTAGAGTATGCAATCGAGGGCAGATCGAACTACATTGCTTTGAAGGACGGGATGGAGGCAGTTCTCGAAGATAATGGCTTGAAATAATTCATTGACAATGATGTTCCTAAGCCTACTTCGTCAGATGCTGCTAATATTGATGCATGGAAAAAGAAAGTGGCAAAGGCGATGAGGATCCTGTTGGAGGGAGTAAGAGACCACATTGTCTCAAGCCTCCATGTGAAAGCCACACCATATGCTATGTGGAAGGCTTTGACAGATATTTTCCAAAGCAGCAGCGACCATAGGAAATTGGTGCTCAAAGATAAACTCAGAAAGATCAATATGGAAAAGGGAAACAACATTCCAAAGTATCTCATGAAGTTTGTCCAATGTCGGGATGAACTGGGGAGTGTGGGAATAACTGTTGTTGATGATGATTTGGTGAGCTTAGCTCTCTTGGGAATTCCTAAGAGTTGGTACATTTATGAAGACTCTGTCAACAGATCAGAAAAATTGTCGAATTGGGAACAACTGTGGTCGGATCTGGTGCAAGAGGAGTTTAGGCAGAACACCAGAGATGGCTCTTCATCAAAGCATGAGGATGAAGAAGATTGTTCTTTGGCTGCCAAGGCGAAGAAGGGGAAGGGGAATAAATTCCATTATAAATCCGAGTCTAAAGGCAAGAAGCTGGATATTTCCAAAGTGAAGTATTTTCACTGTCACAAACATGGGCATCTTGCTACTAACTGTCTGCAAAAGAATAAGAAGAAGAAGGTTGTTGGAGCTGCAACTAGTGAGGCCCTTGCCTCACAATTTGAGCTTGACTTCTCTTTTATCGCATGCATGGTGTCAAGTGCATTGGGATCGGTGTGGTATTTGGATAGTGGCGCTTCCTTTTACATGACGGGAGATAAGGAACTTTTCAGTGACTTGGAGGAGAAAGATCTCCAGATGCGTATAGAGATGGATGACGATGGAAGGTACAGTGATATCGGGATTGGTACCATTACCTTTCAGAGGGAGTTTGGTAAACCATTTCAATTGAAATATGTTATGCATGTTCCAGGTCTGAAGAAAAATTTGGTCTCAGTCGCAATGTTGGAGGACAGAGGCTATGACATTTTTTTCAGCGATGGAAAATCTTTCCTGCGACATAAAACAATAAGTCAAGCCAAGAGGTTAGGGATTTGAGTTAAGAATCTCTACAAGTTGGAGGTAGATGGCTATGCTGCCATGATGGGAAAAGCATAAAAAGTGGTGAGCTGGGATGAGGGCGAATTATGGCATAGGCAATTGTGCCATCTTCATCATGGAGCCTTGAAAGTCATGCATCAAATATCTACTAGACCTCCAATGGGAACACTGGGTCAGTTAGATCAGTGCAAGGGTCTCACCATGGGGAAGTATGTAAAGTCCAACTTTCATGAGAAGGAGAACTGTGCTTTGAGGATCCTTGAGAGATTTCACACAGACGTGCGTGGACCGCTATCGGTTGCTTTAACATCAAAACATAAGTACTATTTTATTTTTGTTGATAACTTTTCTCGTAAATTCTGGATCTTCTTCATGCAAAAGAAGGATCAAACATTCTCAAAGTTCTGTGAGTTTAAGGAATTGGTGGAGAAAGATTCAGGGAAGCAAGTGAAGGCTCTTAGGAGTGATTATGGTGGAGAATACATCTTTAATGAATTCAAGAACTTCTGCAGCAAAGAATGAATTCGAAGAGAACTCATAGCGCCTCATAACCCACAACAAAATGGGGTTGCAGAGAGGAAGAACAAAACGATCATGGGTGCAACACGAGCGATGTTGCATGATCGGGGCCTACCAATGCATTTGTGGGCGGAAGCATGCAACACTATAGTTTATGTGCAAAAATGTTGTCCTCATAGAGTACTTGGCATGAGTACACCCGAGGAAGCTTTCACTGGTAAGAAACCGGATGTTTTACACTTTAAGATTTTTGGCTCATCTATTTATTTGCATGTGACCAAGGACGCCAAGAAGAAGCTGGAGCTGACCGCTGAAGTTTGGATTTTTGTGGGGTACACAAAAACACCCCATAATTATCGTGTGTATTTTCCAAACAGTCGAATTAATGTGGTGTGACGGGATATAAAATTCGATGAGGGGAAAGCCATGCGGTTGTCGCTTGAGAGGGAGCTGGACTTGCATGTGGAGGAGGAACTGCTGGTTCCCAAAGATGAGTCTCAAGATGTGGATCAACCACATGAGGAGGGTCATAGAGTGGAGGAGTCCACTCACACGAAGCCAACAATCAGAATTGGCAGAAGGCGTACCACAGAAGCTGATAGGCTGAGACTTGATGTTGCACATAATGTAGGAGCCCCTACTTCACAGCGCAGACAAAGATAGCCTTCTGACTGATTTACTAGATAAATGGCTCTCATGATCAAATGTATAGCGACTGAACCATCTTCCTTTCAGGAAGCAATGCAGGAGCCCACATGGGTAGATGCAATGGTGGAGGAGTCTTACTCCATTGTCAAAAACATTACTTGAGAAATTGTTCCAAGGCTAGTTGATAAATCAGTGGCAGGTTCGAGATGGATCTACAAGGTAAAGAAAGCTGCCGATGGGAGTCTTGAGAAATACAAGGCCAGATTTGTGGCTTAGGGCTTCTCACAGATCGAGGGGATAGATTATGAAGAGACCTTTGCAACTGTCGCAAGGTATTCTTCCATAAGGGCCATCCTTGCTCTGTTAGCACAAATGGGCTGGTGCATTCATCAGATGGATGTGAAAACTGTGTTTCTTAATGGGATCATTGAGGAAGAGGTGTACTTAGAGAAACCTGAAGGTTTCGAGATCTTCAACAACGAGTTGCATGTGTGCCAACTCAAAAGAGAGTTGTATGGGTTGAAGCAAGCACCCTGTGCTTGATACACACAGATAGAAAACTATTTCACCGAAATGGGCTTCATCAAAAGTGAAGTAGAAACCTATACCAAATTGTGGTGGAGGGTATGCTTTTAATCATTGTTCTTTATGTTGATGATTTAATATTGGCTGGTGATGAGCAATTGATACACTCATGCAAGGAGGATCTTGAAAATGAGTTTGATATGAAGGATATGGGCCTCCTTCATTATTTCCTTGGATTGGAAATATGGCAACGACATGGTGAAATTTTTGTGTCTAAAGGCAAGTATGCAAGGGAGATACTAGGTAAGTTTCACATGGAGGGTTGCAAACCCATGGATACTCCTCTTTTAGGAAACTAGAGAAAATAGAATGCTACTTCTAGAGAGGTAGTGGATGCTACTGTCTATCGATAGTTAGTGGGTTCACTAATGTATCTAGTGAAAACGAGACCAGACATTTGCCATGCAGTTAACCAGCTGAGTCAAGCTATGGTTAAGCCTACCAAGCTCTTTTGGAAGACAGGAAAGCATGTCCTGAGATACCTGAGGGGCACATCAAAGTATGGTTTATGGCACAGACAGATAGATGAGGTGAAGTTGCGGCTTCACGGATGCAAATTGGGCGAGAAGCCCATCGGACAGAAAGAGCACATCAGGGGGGATATTTAGCATTGGATCTACAGTTGTTTCTTGGTACAGTAGGAAGAGGAGATCCATGGCACTTAGTTCAGCAGAAGCAGAATACATGGCAGCGAGTCAAGTTGCATGTGAGGCTATCGAGATGAGAATGATCTTGGTTGGTTTGTTTGGTTCTCATTTAGATCCGACAGCGATTCATTGTGATAATCAGAGTTGCATTAAACTCTCGATTAATCACATGTTTCATGATTGATCTAAGCATATAGATATATGGTACCATTATTTCAAAGATTGTGTGCAAAGGAGAATCATGTTGCTTCAGTACATTCCTACGAAAGATCAGGATGTAGATATTCTGACGAAGGTGCTCACCAGGAGCAATTTAGAATACCATAGAGAAAGGATCAGGGTGAAGGATAATCCCTTTCTTGTTGAGAGGGAGTGTTGAGATTCAACAAGATGATCCTAGTGAAAATTAAGCACCTACACTAGGATGGAGCCTCAGGCTAGTTTTAGGTGGATGTCTATTTATAGATACATGAGAAAATTCTATTTATATATGCATGTCTATTTATAGATGTATGTGAAAATTCTATTTATAGATTGTATGCCTATTTATAGATGCATGTCAGCTATTAGTATCCCTTAATATTAGTTGGACAATAAACAATAATCTATTCTCAATGAGCACTTGGAAATAGTTAACTGAAGCGGAAAATCAGTTAGCTAAAGGAATTTTGAGTTAAGAGGTTGGTTGGTGGGACATGCAGGTTGACTTAGTTGTAACTGAGTGATTCGAAGTTGTAACAGAGTTGGAAGTGCACTTATGAAAGTTGTAAAGTAGTTTAACTCAGTTAAGTGAGTTAAACTTAGTTGTGTTAGTTGTAACTGAAGATACACTAGTGAGAGATCAAGTGAATTAATTATTAATTAATTCACAATCAGTGATATCATATGTAACTGAATATTTACTACTATTAACTGCATGCATGTCAGATCCAGTGGAGACCCAGTTGAGTTCTAGGTGAAAGGGAAGATAACTATCGGTTGTGACATTATTTGGTTGCACACATGTAACCACACACACATTGGATGTGTCCATGAGGATTGCGTAGTCAACGTAGGCAGGATTGCATTCATTTAGGGATTGTTATCAGTAGGGATTGTGCAGTGGAGGCAGGCTGTCTGGAGACAGTAAATTTGCTAAGGAACTTGCCAATTTTTGTATGACAGTGTGAGATAGTTAACTCAGGTACTCAGAGCTCTTGGATTAGAGCTTTGTATATAATTATTTCATGATCCATGATATAATACATAATAGAAGATAGTGGGGTTTTTAGCTATAAGCTTTCCTCGGTAAAATTATATGTGTTATGTGTGATTGATCTTTCTTCATGATATTATGATTGGCGATTGTGTTTCAAATTCCGCAAAGATTTGTAGAAGTGATTATGTATTTAACAGTAGTATATTATTGTTAGATCAGGAGAATCCACCACATACATGTATTTTGTATTAAATTTCTACAGAAAAAAAATGATGAGGACGCCCAACTAAAGTATGATTTCTCAAAATCATATAAATAAGAAGCCCTAGCTCCATAGTAAGTAATATGAGAAGATGAACTGAAGCAACTTTTTTTTATGTGAAATAGACTCTAGAGTAACCCAAATATGAATTATAAGAAGAAAATGCATATTCAAATCCAGTAATGTTGATTCATATAAGATGAATGATATACTCTGCAACCAAGTCCTTAAAAAAGGATCCTACAAAAATGGAAATGGGTTCCAAGAAGAGCTGATATATATGAATCGAAGTTAAGGATTTCAAAAATAAAATTATCAATTTGTGCTCTGATTATGTTATCGGATATTGAATAACACAAAGAAACATTCTTTGTAGAGTTTGTTTCCTACACTTTAACAACCATTAGCGATTTTCCCAAGAGAAGTTTATAGATATTCCCAATAGTGGTTTAAAAAGATAAAAAATGAATTGTTGAGTAAGAAGCATTTGGACAGGTGCAAAGGACCTCTAAGAACTTAGCTTAATTTATGTGTCAAAGGTGAGTGCTAGCTTCGACACTGGAAGAGACATCTTCAAGCACATTCGATTGGCTCCAAACGTGACCCTGCAAATGATATCAAATGTAAATCGTTGTAGAATGTTCTGCAAATCCAACACACTTCCAAAAACAAGACGATTTGTGCCTCTTCCACGACTTCATAATAAAATTACTTAATAAATGAATGAATGAATAACTAATATTTTAACGTCCACCAGACTAAAAATAGTCTATAAAACTATAGAACTACTAGCTTCTTTGTTTTTTTTGCCATTATCCACTTCCCCAATGGATCTTAGAGAATGGCATATCTTCCCATTAAAAGCAGCAGCCGATGTAAAAACATCGATCCGGGAGTTATATAAATTCAAATTTCATGTTTCCGCGGGTTTCCAATTTCAAATGATCTGGTTGTACATTGTATATATGGTACCGGGAGACCGTTGGGTAGCAATATCTTAGGCGTAGTGAAGAAGAGTTGTCGAAACTATATAGACGGAGCTCCTGGCGGACGGTAGCGGAGCTGCGAATGGGAGAAATGTATGTCAATGAGATGGGGCCCATGGGTCCATTCGTGGGTGGAGTAGTCTACCAGAGACAACGCTAGTAACGGGAGAAATGTATGTCGATGAGATGGGGCCCATGGGTCCATCCGTGGGTGTATTATTCTACCGGAGGGTCTCACCAGTGATGAGTCGACACGTAACCCGAGGAGTGAAACGGCGACTCGTTAGCCCACTCCCATTTCAAAGAACACAAAGAATCAGTTGTACAAATTGACTTTGGCATATTGCCTCCTTTGTGGGATACATATTGTTGCTCGGATACCTTTTATTTGTCTCGATATGTGTATGTGGTGGTGGTATATACTTTAATTTCCTTTTAAAATATTGGAAATATTATATTTTACGAAATAAAAACATTTGAATAAAATTTTACAACATGATTTATGATATAAATTTATGAGAAGGATAAAGGAATTTTGGTTTATTGAATAAATTAGCATTGTCCTACCTACTATTTGAGAATATTTGATCTTTATGCAATGGGGATCTGATTTTTTTATAAATTAGCATTACATTCAACATTTGAAATACATAGCGAAGAGCATCCAATTTCATGCATTGGCATTACATTCAACATTAATAAAAAGTATTGGAGCAGATATAACGGGTTAGATTTATTTGGCGTTATTTAACATTTGGAAAAATATAGATTGAAGCACAAGTAGTGTACTTAATTTAATGACATTATATTAGTTAAATTGTTTGTAAATAGATAGGACGTTGAGTGGATTAGTTATCTATTGAGCATGTTTATTTATAGTAAAATTAATAGATGTAATGCAACAATGTCGTTGCACAAATTTTTTTCCACCAGGAAAGTTTTTTGCACATCACATTGAAATATTTCCGTATAAAATTTAATAGGTAGTTTAATTGAAACCCGTACTCATTACAATATAGTAAAACAACAACTAGAATACATGAAATTGATTTAAAAATTTAATTTTGTGAAGGTGTCTAGGAAAGTGTTTCGTCTTTTATTTAGTTCTTCATCTCACGTTATTAAATTAACTTCAAAAATATTTATTATATTTGTGCAAATCTCCACACACTACTTTATATGCAAAGCTCTGTTAAATTTAATGACATTATGTTAATTACATTGTTTGTAATGTAAATAATAGATAGGATGTTGAGTGGATTTATTATCTATTGAGCATGTTTATTCATAGTTGTAAGTGTAGTTGAGTTTTTATTATTATTTATAACATGATTAATAGTTGTAATGCAACATTGTCCCTGCCTTTATTACTATCGCTAATTAATTGATTAGAGATTGTATGAAGTGGGGAAAAAACATCATTGTCCTTGCCTTTATTGCTATAGCTAATTAATTGATTAAAGATTGTACAGAGTGGGGAAAAAAATCAGCAAAATGAAAACAAAAATCTCTTTCCACAAATTTCTCTCCACAAGGAAAGATCTTCCCACAACACATTGAAATATTTCGGCATAAGATTCAATAGGTAGTTTAATTGACACACGTACTCATTACAATATAGTAAAACAACAATTAGAATACATAAAATTGATCTAAAAATTTAATTGTGCAGAAGTGCCTAGGAAAATGCTTCCTCTCTTACTTAGCTTCTCATCACAAGATAAGAAATAAAGCTTAAAAACATTTACTATACTTTTGAAAATCTTTGCTTGTACCGAAATATTCTTACAAGCAAAGCTCCACACACTGCTTTACATGCAAATCTCTGCAAATCATTTAAAAACTTTAAACACTAGGTGTTAACTAATGTTTAATTTTATATGTCTTTCTTAAAAAAAGAAAAGAAAAAAAATCAAGACCACATGTTCCTAAATGTTAAATTTTACATGCTTTGAATTAAATGATTAATTGGTATATGTATTTCTTCAAAAAAAAAAGAAAAAAAGAAAAAAAGCAAGACCACGTGTTCCTAAATGTTAAATTTTACATGCTTTGAATTAAATGATTAACTGGTAAAAATATGGTTAATTTTATGAATTTAATAAAAATGTAAAGTTATAGTTTCAATAATATCATTACCAGTGTGGAAATTTGTAAAATTAATAGTCATCCCTAGCCCACACTAGAAAATAAACCTTAAAAATATTTACTAGACTTGTTCTGCCCCACACAAGCAAAGCTCGACACATTTTTTAAAAACTTAAGTTTACATGTCTTCTTTTAAAAAAAACAAAAAAATCAATATCACTTGTTCCTAAATGCTTAATTTTACATGTTTTTAAATAAATGATTAACTGATAAAAATATAATTTCATGAATTTAATAAAATATTAAAGCTATAGTTTCAATAATGCCATTATGAGTGTGAAATTTGTGAAAGTAATAATCTGTGACTTACATTATCTCCCCAAACCATGTTATGAAATAAACATTAAAAAAATTTACTAAAATTGTGCGGAAACATAGATTTTAATAAAAAAAACTTACTTAATAGTAAAATTAGGTAAAACAACATCGACTCCCAATCCAAATAAAAAACTTAAACTTTAAAGTTACAGTTTCACTAATTCCATTACCACTAAAAAAAACATTAAAAATATATTTCATTGGGGAAAAGCTCTACACACTGCTTTACATGCAAAGCTCTGAACAATATTCCTTCCTTTAAAAAAAATAATAACGCAACTTGTTCCTAAATGTTTAATTTTACCTTCTTTAAAATAAATGATTACATGGTAAAAATATAATTTCATAAATTTATTGTTGTCACCAATGTGGAAATTTCTAAAAGTAATAGTCGTCTCTTACTTAGCTCTACAACTCATGTTAAGAAATATACTTTAAAAACATTTACTAGACTTGTATGAAGCTTTAATAAAAAAATATGACTTAATAATAAAAATAGGTAAAAAATCATCAACTACCAATCCAAATAAGCATGCTTTGAAATAAATGATTAGCTAGTAAAAATATGATTAATTTCAAGAATTTAGTAAAATGTTAAAGCTATAGTTTCAATAATTCCATTACCAATGTGGAAATTTGTAAAAGTAATAGTCATTTATTACTTAGATCATCATCTCAAATCTAAAAAATAAACCTCCTTGCCTTGCTTTACATGCAAAGCTCCTCACATTGTTTAAAAACTTTTGTTATCAACACCATGTGTTCCTAAATGCTTAATTTTACATGCTTTAAAATAAATGATTAACTAGTAAAAATATAATTTTATGAATTTAATAAAATAGTTATAGTTATAATGCCATTACTAGTGTGAAAATTTGTAAACCTAATAGTAGTCTAAGTTAACTGGTAAAAATATAATTTCATGAATTTAATAAAACATTATAGCTATAGTTTCAATAATGTCATTATGAGTGTGGAAATTTTTAAAATTAATTGTTGTCTCTTACTTAGCTCCCCAACCCATGCTAAGAAATAAACCTTAAAAACATTTACTAGACTTGTGTCAAGTTTTGTTTGTGCAGATCTTTCACTGTTAGCACAAGCTAAGCTTTTCACAGTGTTTAAAAACTTTAAACAACAGGTGTTAAGAATGTTTAAGTTTACATGCCTTCATTTCAAAAAAAAAAAACTCCACATGTTCCTAATTGCTTAATTTTACATGCTTTCAAATCAATGATTAACTAGTAAAGATATGATTACTTTCATGAATTTAATAAAACATTAAAGCTATAGTTTCAATAATGTCATTACCAGTGTGGAAATTTGTAAAAATAATGGGTGTTTCTTACTTAGCTCTCCATTCCACTTTAATAAATAAACCTTAAAATCATTTACTAGACTTGTTGTTGAAAGCTTGACACAAAAAGAACTTTGCACACTACTTTACATGCAAAGCTCCACACTCTTTTAAAAACCTTAAAAACCAGGTCTTAAATAAAAATTAAGTTTACATGCCTCATTCTTGGCACACCACGCCCTGTTAGGCACATGGGCACCCACATTGTCGTGTATCACACATCACCCTATCACATGCTTCACCGAATTCACCCTTGCTTGTTCCACATGTCGTTCCAACCACTGCTCATGCATCCCAATCATTCCCATTGCACATCTCTCCCGATCCATTCCCATTATGCGCATATCATCTATTCCCTCTGCCTGAATAAGCCATTGCACCTGTCATGCGGTCGTGTCACCAGATGCTTCAACTCTCCCATTTCTCTTTGAATTGTGCATGGAATCTATCTATGGGAACTTGGGAACCTCGCCTTTATGTGGGCATGCCAAAGGTGCTCATCTTTCAACTGTGCACTCTACACGATGCCCATGGGTCCACTCCATCCAACCAATCTGCCAAACACCCAACCCATACATCCAATGTGTTGTGTACGTACTCCACACTCCCTGCATCACACGAATTGGGTGCACACAATCTATAAGTCGCCAAGGATCATCATAGGCGCTCATTTGGCCATGGTGCCAATTTGAGGTCCTGACAATCCTTTACTTGTATGCATTGTTATTAGTTCTTTTTTTTGGGTGGGAACCCCTTCATAAGTTGATTCGACCCACTGTGTGTCATGTAGGCACACCCCTTCCTTCGGGAGCCCCAACGTTCCTGACATACAATTTCCCATCAAGCACCTAGGAACCTGACCATCGTGCAAGCATGCCCAAGGTAGGGGTTCCCACGTCGCCATCTATCGCATGCTACCTTGCCACTCGCTTCACCAAACTCGTCCACGCTCATTCTACACATCGCACATCTTTCCCAGGCGACTTCCATCGAATGTCTTTCTCTGTTTGTGCCTTTTTCTTGATCCATGTGTCATGTTCAACCACCACTCATATGGCCTAGTTCATGCCCATTGCACACCTCATCTAACCCACACATGTCATATGTGCATCGTTAGCACCCTCCAGCTGACTCATCCTTAGCACCCGTCATGCAGTCATGTCACTTGGTGCTCCAACTTGTCCACATGTTATCGACTCATGCATGCAACCCCACCTATAAGTGCCTGGGTGCCACATATTCATGTGGATGCGCCTAGGTGTCACGCCTTTGTGTGAGCATTCCCAGGGTGCTCTCCTTTGCGTGTGAAAGCTTTGATCCCACTCTAAGAAGTAAACCTTAAAAATATTCACTATACTTGTGTAGAGCTTTTCTTGTGCGGAGATTTCACTATGAGAAAAGCTCCACACACTGCTTTACATGAAAAGCTCCGCACACTATTTAAAAACTTTAAACACCATGTGTTACGGAATGTTTAAATTTACATGTCTTCCTTTCAAAAAAAGAAAAATCAACTCCACATGTTCTTAAATGCTTAATTTTACATGTTTTGAAATAAATGATTAACTGGTTGTTGAAGAGGTAAATCCCCTCTGCGGACAGAGGCGATCCCTACTAGCCCAGATCGGGTCTAGCAACAATCAAACACGCTACAGTGCAGGTTCCTAATTGTAAATAAACCGACTTGCAATGAAGGCTTACCTGGAATCCAACGCTGTCGTTTGTAGAAGAGGTGGTGCTCTCGTTCCTTTGCCCTGGCAGATCACAATCCTCACGATCTCCGTGATCGGACACATGCACATGCAAGAAACAACACAAACGCAAGCATAAAATCCAGTATATACAACTATATGTCAGTCGAAGAGGACATAACTCATGAACATAATCAAGAAAAAGAGTGGAACCATAACCAATAGTCGCTTATCATTAATGAGTCAAAAGAAGAATACAACCATAGCTTCGACGCAACACTCTCCTTTGGCGGGTCGTCAGCAAAACATGTCTCGATAAAGCCTGTCAAGGATGGGACAAGCCTCTCTCTCCGGATACTTGGCAATAGTCTCCTTGCTTGGATTTGGCCTTAAGGGAATCAAGAAGGCTCTTGCAGCATAAGGATGTGAAAGCTCTTGGGAACTAGCTTGCAAAGGAGATGGGCAAGATTTTATAGATGGAGGAAGGGGAGTTGGGATCCCTATAATTATGGGATTGGCCCTATCATCAAGGAAGCTTCCATGAGAGGTGGCAAACCACTTCCTCTCTATGGAAACCCGTAGCCAAACCTCCCAACTCAAGATAGATATCAGTTCCTGGATCAGTTAGGACGAAACTTCCGCCATTTATTTTTAAAAAAAATTCCTTAAATTGGTTGGCGTGAGTGCGACTCTGGGACAGAGCGCCAATTGGCACAGCCTCTTTGAATTATTTTCCCCATTGGCGCGGGTACTGAACTGCCTGCTCGCACCAATGTTAAAAGGGCCATTTTTAGGGTTTTTCACAAGGAGATGTCTTTAGGGCAATGAAAGCTCTTGTTTAGAGGGATGTCATGAAAGTGGTTTCAAGCCATGTTGCTGCTCACAGGTCACAAAATGAGCCCTCCAATGTGCGGGACGGGGATTGCAGGGACGGTGACAAATTACTGTGTAACAGATGCCCCCTAAAGCATGAGGCCTGAGAGAGAGAGAGAGGGGTGAAATGCTTTACGAGAACGTGTCCAACTGAAAACTCTGCCCTCGGAAAACCTGCGTGGAGAAATACAACTGATATCTCAGATACATGATATATATGTGGTATGGGAGCAACCATCCATAACAGATTATACAATAATCCAGATCCAAGGCATGGGCGCAACCATCCAGTGAGGATCGATAAATAGACTCAGGTATGGTCGCAGCCTTCCAGTAAGTGAGTCATGTAACCAATCATAATAATCCACAAAATCGCAGCCTGGATTACAATAGACACAATCCAGGGTCTTGCGCTCCATCTCGACCCGAACACAGTACAAGTCCAAGCATGTGAATATGTGAACTGAAGTCAAACATGCAAGAACATCACCTGATTACCAGCCAATGAAGAAAGTTGTTAACAGACGCGAGAGGTACCACCAATAATGACAATGGTCCTCAAGGTACTATAGGTACAATCTATGGCATGTGAACAGTGAGCTGGCGTCGAACACCCACAGAATCACTCGATCGGAGGCCAATGATGAAAACCTCGCGTTGAATGCGAAGAACCTGCCATTGAGGCATGCAGGCTCCAAGGTACCAGAAGGAGTCTCTAGATCAGCTTCTTGGATAATGAGCTGAAGTCGACAGGAAGTGACCTTGATCGAAGGTGGGCCATAATGTTTCCCACATCATTGACACGAAACAGAGGAACATGATGTTTTTGTGAATCAGGATCATATGAGAATCAGAGGAAGGTTGATACTTTGCAGAGGTCAACTTCTCTTGAACATATAAATGACACGACAGTGGACTTGGCAGTATTTGACATCAAAAGATCAAAGGTCATAGTGACGAGGCAAAGAGCAGATGAGAGGTCAAAAGGGATTACCCAAACCCACGGAGGCAAGTGAAAAACGAGATGAGATGTCCCCAACCCGACACGAATGCAGACAAGTGCCATGTTCAAGAGCGACATACTGCCGACACGACAATGATGTTGGTTCCATTTTTCCCCACCATTTCGGTGAGTACCTCTTTATTTTTACACAAGCTTGAAGAGGATACCATATGCTTGTCATATAAATCCATCCTTCGGACGAATCCATCCTAGTACATTTAACGAGCCCTAGGAAGGAGAAACTCGAATACCGTCATTATGATCGGATACGATGTCATCGTAGTTTAACGAGTCCAACTGACAAAGGAAGAACCCCGCGTCTTTTCATGTTTAGAGAGTTTGAAAAGACAAATGAAAAGTAAACTTCCAATGGTCCCTTTTCGTAAATAGTTCCTTTGATCCTAAAAGGTAGGAAACAATACCCAAGAAAACCCCTACCGCGATAGGCTAGGTATTCTTTTTGCAATGACTCCATCCCAAACAAAAGGGGTAAACGTATATTGCAGATGTCAATTTGTCCACTTAGACCGAGATCGAAATGACGAAGGACTCAGAATCTTTTCATGTTTAGAGAGTCAGAAAAGAGCTGAAAGTTGACTCCTCCTGGAGGAATGAGTGGTATAAAGGGTAGCAACTGGTTCTGGTAATGGTGGAACTGGTCAAAATAGGGAAAGGTTAAGAGGTTGGCTAACAAGAACACTCATCGCAGCGGTTCCTCAGGAATGGGTGAAACAACCAAGTGAAGGCATATGATCGGCCAAATAGATAGTGACGATGGAGTGAAAAACCAAGGCTCATCTGGCAAAAACAGGCTGATAAAATGGCAATCGCAAGAGGTAGAATGGGAAAGGTTTCATTTTTACAGAAGCCTGAAATCAGGAAGCTCTGCTTGAAGTTGGTTTCATTTTTACACAAGCTTGAAACAAAGATAAACTATGCTTGAAACGGGTTTCATTTTTACACAAGCTTCAAACGGAAACAAACTATGCTTGAAAAAGTAAGCATGCCCCCCAGCATGGTGACTCAATTGGAGGGACATGCCCCCCAAGCTTCAATCCATATGAGAGTCAAATGGAGTGAAGGTTCAAGTTACGAGATCAAGAGAAAGACTCGACTGGGATTTTACGAGAACTTATCAAATACTTGAATTGAACAGGAACGTGTTTCATTATTTTAACGAGGTTGACACATTAAAAGAACTATCCTCAAGACACCTTGTTTCATGGTTTAAGGAGCTTGGCACAAGACAAGGAACTTTGCTCCGACGACCTTGTTTCATTTTTTAAGGAGCTTGACACAAGAAAACGAACTGTGCTCCGACAACCTTGTTTCATTTTTTAAGGAGCTTGACACAAGACAAGGAACTCTGCTCCAACAACCTTGTTTCATTTTTTAATGAGCTTGACACAAGACAAGGAACTCTGCTCTGATGACCTTGTTTCATTTTTTAAGGAGCTTGACACAAGCAGAACGAACTGTGCTCTGATGACCTTGTTTCATTTTTTAAGGAACTTGACACAAGACAAGGAACTGTGCTCCGACCAGACCCGATTTCATTTTTTAAGGAGCTTGACACAGGAAAAGAACCATGCTCCGACCAGGTTGTTTCATTTTTTAAGGAGCTTGACACAAGGAAAAGAACTATGCTCCAACCAGCTTGTTTCATTTTTTAAGGAGCTTGACACAAGGAAAAGAACTATGCTGCAACTGAACTCATCATAATGAACAAGAAGTCATCGCTTCCAAGAGTTCCACTCCTGATGGAAGGAAAACATCCTGGAAGTCAGGACCCAATGCCCCCAGCACCTGATGCATGGTGGCATCATCACTGAGCACAGGCACGGGGTAGGTAGCCACATAGTTGACCTGCGGTGGGGCAGATACAACGGGTGGATAAAAGCCAGGAAGGGATGATGGCGGGCCAGCTGCCATATCAGGACCAAAGAACGAAAGCTGATCAATGGTCACAATCCGCCCTTCATGTGGAAAACAGACCACACGAAAAAGGGAGGAGACAAGAGCTCCCATGGCATAGGTGTAATCGCGCCCCAAAAGTAGATTGAAATCCAAGGGGCCTGGAATAACCATCACATCCATATGGACGATTTTACCTCCCAAAGTAACAGGTAACCTTGGAAGGATCCCTAATGGTTGACTCGTTCTTCTATTAAATGCCAACAGATTCTGCGTAACAGGTGCAAGTGGCGGCGAGCCAAAAGCTTGCCAAGTAGTTGAGTATAGAATATTAATAGACGCACCTTCGTCTATGATGGTGCTGGGTATGACCAGACCAAAATCCTGTACTGTGATCTCGAAAGGCACATAAGACGGAAGGCGGTATCCTGCAAATCAACTCCAATCAAAGGAAGCGACCAAACTACTCGGATTGAGATGGTCTTCCCCTGGTGTTACAGAAGAAGAAGGAGCATCCTCCATGACCTCCATCTCGAAGGTGGGAGGAGTAACCTCCGGGACCTCCATCACGGGAAGTGGAGGAGCAACTTCTTGAGATATAGGGACAGGAGAATCTTTCTCCAAGTCTGAGGAATCTGAAGAAACAAGAAGAACCTGAGGAATGTGAGGTCCACTCTCAACGGAAAAGACCTGGTTCACCATAGGCGGAGCCAGCTCAACCGATCCCACGGCTAATGGTTGGTCGGGGTTGGATTCCTGAATATGAATTTCCGGGGGAGTGGGATTGACCAAGGATGACTCTTGACCAATCATAGGATCAACTAGTGGAGGACTCAAAGAAAGCTGTTTGTAACCAGCTGGAAGGCACGGCGCAGAAACAGCCGAGTTGTCCAAAACTCGCTTGGCTTCATCCATATACGGACAAAGGTGAATGGCATGGTGCCCTTCACACAACTTATAGGGATTGGTGAGCTTACCCTGCTTCTTAGGAGCCTTACCAGCACTAGCTGAAGACGTGCCCCCAACCTGACTCCCGGAAGCCAAAGGCAACGGTGGACGACTGTTGGACCATGCTTCGAGCACCTTGGGAATGCCAGGGCAATCTCGAAGAAGATGGTCTCCCGTGCATAACATACAAGGGAACTTGACTTTCCATGGAGAGTTGGAAGGTCTATCAAGAGGAGTCTTCTTAGGCGCAATATTTGCAGAGTTAGCCTCTCCTTTATCAGGCTTCTTCTTCTTTGTCATCATCTTCTTCTTCTTAGCCACCTGGTTACTCGAATCCAGAATTTCACCAGGAGAAGTAGAAGAGGAGGACGCGGAAACAGGCGAAGAAGGGGAGAGGTCCACCTTGGAATCAACATGATGTTGTTTAGGCGGAGGAACTGATTGAACAGTAGCCAAGACATTCGAGACCACAGAGGTTGAAAACAACCAAACATGCAACCCAACAGTTAACCCAGGAAGGGACAACGTTGCCATATAAGGAGCACCAACATTTCCAAAAGGAGGAAAATGACCAGGATTCCCATCAGAGGGGATTCCTTGGTTGGTGAACTCCGGAAAAGTTGCCATCAACAACTCAAAATTGCACACGGGCTAAAAACCAAGGCACACAATCAAACGGCCAACAAGAAAAGATCTAACAGGGCATGTGATCGTGGGTGATTTATTTTACCACATTGAAACTTAGAAACTTCACCATTTCATGTTTCAAGAGTCGAGAAACGGATGAAAGGTGACTCTATCTCTTTCAGTTTTGAAACAAGCATGAAAGGACAAGTGCTTGGTGATATTTTCAAATTTAAAGAGTCAGAAAAGATCAAATGACTGCTCAGGAATACTAGGCAAAGGGTGTACCAAATAACCGTGAACTGAAATATACACCTTGGTTTCAAAATGAAAGAGAAATCAACCAAGGACTTAACGTACGCACAGGCAATCTCCCCGAATGCTGTGTCCGGTGTATCACGGGTATAGGGCGGCAGACTCAGCTTCCTATGGATAAAGGATATAAACCTAGTGGGGTCTCCCTTTATATACACGACGGTACGGGGAGCACAAGTCCGTATTAGCGCTGTCTAAAGCCAAGGGGCGAACGACAGCTACTAGGTTTAATGACGCCGGAACACGTCTCTAACCTAGACCTCTAAATGTTTCGTTAATGTTTCAATGCTTCCTTAGGTAAATTGAGTAAATTTTATGGTTGATCTTCAATTATGTCTCAGTTTCAAGGCCCTAGAGAGTGTCATCTGACAATCTCCTATATGCAGCTATATGAGAAAAGAAAACTTTTTCAATTAGATGAATGCTATCTAGTTAAGGGAAGAGCTTCAAACAATGATGCAACAATCAACAAAACTGAAAACGAAACTTTTCCAAACTAGATGACTTTAACTATCCAAAAGTATTCTAAAACATTCAACGAAGCGAATTATGCAATGTAATCTATGCAAAATTCTTTTTTTTCCGAAAACTATGCAATTGTAATCTATGCACAATTTCCTTTTCTTTTCGAATGATAAGAATGCACTTAATGCATTTTCGATGAAATGAGAATCTACTTAATGCATGCTTTCAATGAAAGAGAATGCACTCATAGCGATTTTTAGCTTTCAATCATTAAACAATGTGATCTGAGTTCAATGATAAATCTCAAAAATACTTTTCAATGCAATGTGATCTAATGCATTTTAACAAAAAAGACACTTTGACATGAAAACTAAATAAACGCAAATCTTCTTAATGAAGGATGAACGCAAAAGAGATGTAAACAAACACTAAGAATGCAATCGTTGTTTTAAACACTTTGTAACGAAATCCCTCAAAAGGCGACAAGACATATGATATCAATCACAAAGAGGACTTTCAAAGCATGAGATCAAAACAAGGCATTCATTCCCTCTTACATCAAGCAATCATGGAGAGAAGACATTTCAAACAATGAGCAATGTAATCTATGCTCATACAGAGGAAAAGACCGGAAGGGAAAGACACACTAGTGAAGGATTTAGGGAAAAAGCCTCAATTTTCATACACCCTGAAATTGGCTCGACTTGTACATTGACAACTAGTGCCAACTGGCACGACTTGCACATTGACAACTAGTGCCAATGGTCAATTGGCGCAGGTTGCTAACTGACAACAAGCGCCAATGCCTGAAAATGAAAAAACAAAGAATTTCTCCCAACCAAGACCAGACTCACCACTTCAAGCAGAATCTCCAAGACTCAAATGAACCATGTGATCAAGCCTCAAAGTGAGACAGACACAGATCAAGCTCAGAAAGCTTAGAACTGAGAAAACCCTAGCACCTCACAGGATTGACGCGATTGTGAGGCTGAGACTAGCGCCAGAGATGGATTGGCGCGGGTAATACACAAGCAACCTGCGCCAATGGGCACGACTGTCAAGATGAAAAGCGCGCTAGTCGAGTTTCCCAATCAAAAATAAAAAAGAGCAATCCAACAAGCAGACCAGTGATGATCAAGCTATCAAAAAACCAAATTCACAGAAAGAACCAGCCCAAAAGAGCAAATCAAGCAAGGAGAATCAAGAATCAACCAAAAAGGCAAGACAATGCTCCAAGGGTTCAGTTTACAAACTAAACCGGAGATTGATTGAAGCGGCTTTGATCTACTTCGCAATTGCAGAGAAAAAGCGTTTCGAAGGATATCTGGCCAACTTCAGGCTCCGTCTATAGCTTATAAAATGAACGACAACAAGCTAACGATCCCCAGTGGAGTCGCCAAATTGTTGAAGAGGTAAATCCCCTCTACGGACAGAGGCGATCCCTACTAGCCCAGATCGGGTCTAGCAACAATCAAACACGCTACAATGCAGGTTCCTAATTGTAAATAAATCGACTTGCGATGAAGGCTTACCTAGAATTCAACGATGTCGTTTGTAGAAGAGGTGGTGCTCTCGTTCCTTTGCCCTGGCAGATCACAATCCTCACGATCTCCGTGATTGGACACCTGCACATGTAAGAAACAACACAAACACAAGCATAAAATCCAGTATATACAGCTATATGTCAGTCGAAGAGGACATAACTCATGAACATAACCAAGAACAAGAGTGGAACCATAACCAATAGTCGCTTATCATTAATGAGTCAAAAGAAGAATACAACCATAGCTTCGACGCAGCACTCTCCTTTGGCGGGTCGTCAGCAAAACATGTCTCGATAAAGCTTGTCAAGGATGCGACAAGAATCTCTCTTTGGATACTTGGCAATAGTCTCCTTGCTTGGATTTGGCCTTAAGGGAATCAAGAAGGCTCTTGCAGCATAATGATGTGAAAGCTCTTGGGAACTTGGAGACTAGCTTGCAATGGAGATGGGAAAGCTTTTATAGATGGAGGAAGGGGAGTTGGGATCCCTATAATCATGGGATTGGCCCTATCCTCAAGGAAGCTTCCATGAGAGGTAGCAAACCACTTCCTCTCTATGGAAACCCGTAGCCAAACCTCCCAACTCAAGATAGATATCAGTTCCTGGATTAGTTAGGACGAAACTTCCGCCATTTATTTTTAAAAAACATTCCTTAAATTGGCTGGCGCGAGTGCAACTCTGGGACAGAGCGCCAACTGGCGTGGCCTCTTTGAAGTATTTTCCCCATTGGCGCGGGTACTGAACTGCCTGCTCGCGCCAATGCTAAAAGGGCCATTTTTAGGGTTTTTCACAAGGAGATGTCTTCAGGGCAATGAAAGCTCTTGTTTAGAGGGATGTCATGAAAGTGGTTTCAAGCCATGTTACTGCTCACAGGTCACAAAATGAGCCCTCCAATGTGCGGGACGGGGATTGCAGGGACGGTGACAAATTACTGTGTAACACTGGTAAAAATATGATTAATAAAATGTTAAAACTATAGTTTCAATTATTCCATTTACCAGTGTGTAAATTTGTAATAGTAGTAGTCCTCTCTTAATTAGCTCCCCAGCCCATGCTAACAAATCAACTTTAAAAAAATTTACTAGATTTGTACTGCGCTTTTCTTGTGGAGAGCTTTCACTATGTGGAAGGATTTGCACAATGCTTTACATACAAAGCTTTGCACATTGTTTAAAAACTTTAAACACCAAGTGTTAATGAAATTTTAAGTTTACATTCCTTCCTTTCAAAAAAAGAAAATCAACGGCACATGTTCTTAAATTCTTAATATTACATGATTTGAAATAAATGATTAACCTAGAAATATGATTAATTTCATGAATTTAATAAAACGTTAAAGCTATAGTTTCAATAATGCCATTACCACTATGGAAATTTTCTCCAATCCCACCCTAAGAAGCAAACCTTAAAAAGATTTACTATCATTGTGCGGAGCTTTGTTTGTGTTGAGAAAACCTTAAAAAGATTTACTAGACTTGTGTGGACCTTTGTTTTTGTTGAGCAGTCACTATGTTGAAAGCTCTGCACACCTTAATTTACTAGTAAAAAATTATTGTGTCATCCTTATGATCAACCACCCTTCCATTTTTAATATTTCATTGTTATACTCAACCTTCTAATTTCTAAAATTTTATCATAAGTGATGTCATGATTTTGAATGTCCACTTTCAATTAATAATTTAATATATTGGAATAGAATTAATTTATGAGATGACAAAGATCCACTAAACAAATAACGAGAGAAATGACTAGGTTTTTGGATAATTGGTTTTTTTATTATTGGAGTAGTTAAATGTTTTGGTGACTATTTTTACATTATATTATCATGCCTATTCATGGAACTCAAAGTAGCAACAAGTTTAACTAGTAAAAATATGATTCATTTGATGAATTTAATAATACCAGTGTGGAAATGAGTAAAAGTAATAGTCGTCTCTTACTTAGCTCCCCATCTCACAGTAAGAAATAAACATTAAACAAATTTACTAGAATTGTGTGGATCTTTGCTTGTGCAAGCTTTTAGTGTGTGAAAATCTCTACACATTGCCTTACATGTAAAGCTCCACTATACTAAATCTTCTAATAATCATTAACAATATTTACTAGACTTCTGTGGATATTTGTGCAAGCTTTTAGTGTGTGGAAAGCTCTACATGTTGCGTTACATGCAATTCCCCACTATACTAAATCTTCTAATTTATGAAATTTTATAGAACGTGATGTCATGATTTTGAATGTCCACTTTCAATTAATAATTTAATATATTAGAATAGAATTAAATAACGTGAATAAACAATGAGAGAAACCACTAGGTTTTTGGATTATTGGATTTTTTAGTTATTGGAATCATTAAATGTTTTGGTTCAACACTTTTTACATTGTATGACCATGCCTATTTTTGGCACTTATAGTAGAAACAAGTTTAAATTGTAAAAATATGGTTAATTTCATGAATTCAATAAAAATGTTAAAGCTATAGTTTCAGTATTGACATTACTAGTATGACATATGATGTGGAAATTTGTAAAATTAATAGTCATCTTCGCATAAAGAAATAATAATTGGATATTTGTTTAGTCCCTCTGTGTGCATCTCACCTACATAAATGCATGCAATCGCATTAGTTTTGGCATCATTGAGAAAAGCAGTAACATAATAGTGTTGATGGTATGGCCACTCAGAAAATTAGATTTTTTTTTTTTTTTTTAATGAATTGTAAGGCACTGACAAATATCGAAATCAGGTGAATTATTTCCCATCAAAGGTTGTTGAGGCAATCGAAAATTAGAAATAAGATTTCCAGAAAATTAGAAAAATACTTTTTGAATTTATGGAAAATAGAAATATTCAACGTTTTCTCCAAACTTGGTTAAAATTGCAAAAAATTAGTAAAATAATGCAAATTCAATGCACTTTGACCACGAGGAAAATGTTACAGGAATTGTCTTTAGTGTGTTTTTTTCGAGTTTCCGGTGCTAGAGTATGGTTAAAAAACAGAGGTAAAATCTTGATTTATGTTATTTAAACTAGTTTTTTAACTATAGATATAGATTCACCACCCTAAAAAACTCTAGGACACTTCAATAGTGCAAGTTATCCATCAAATTTATGTTTTCAATGAATTCCTGCCATATTTTAAAGAAATTAGACCAGAAAAATCCACCGGAAAATCCTTCAAAAAGTCACACTAAAGACAACTCGAATGTTATAATCCCTGGTGAGGTAGGGACTAAGGTAGGGACTAACATCCCCGTTATTACTTTTATTTATCAAAGTGGAACTACGATGCAGTTTTTCAATTTATAGAAGTCGAATGAGAATAGAAGACTAAGTAATTTTTCAATCAATTGAAAACGTATTTTTTTTTTTTTAATGATAAATAATTTTATGGTGTATTTTAAGGTCGAGGTATATACAATAATAAAGATAAATTGAGAATAAAAAAGGGAGAGAATGATATTTGAAAGAGAAGAAGAGAACCCGTGATGGGGATGAAGGCTCCGTGAATGAGAGGGCTTTGGGATCCCAACCCCAACCATATGTTATCCATGCATTTAGTTACATAGGAAGGTGGTGGGCTCTTAGCCTGAGGCAGGATGGTTCTGGAGAATGTTTTAATGCCGATTATGTTCTTGCTCAAGGTTGAGTGTACTTGATTTTGGTGGGTGATTAGAAGAAAGGAGGTGTATTTATTGTTGGTTATAGCTGCAGCTCAGGCCGACGGGGAAAGCCGAATGGCCAGGGAGGTGAGGAGGCAATCTTCAGCGTGATCCCTATAACTGGTACGATGTGGATATTTTTGTTTGGGACTTGAGAGAGGAATTGTGAGAGGTTTATGCTTTGGTTGGTGGTCGGATTTATTTTGTTTGACTGCTCCTCCCTCAATTATCACCTTTCCTATAGAATTGTAGTCATCACTAGGGTCTGCGAGTGTGGGTAAGTTTTATCTCCCTCAGCTAATTATTTATGTCTATGTCCAATTCTCTTTCTGGTATTTTCGATGCAACTATTTCTTAGAAGCTTATGGGGCTTAGCTAGTGCCTTTTTAATTTTTGGGTGGAAATATGTTTTATTGCAGTGTTGGGTTCCTAGATTAGGGTGGTTTTTTCCTTAGCCAAGGGCCCAAAGTCCCTGTGAAGTGCATCCTAGGTATAGTATGTAAGACTCAAGGTAAACTAATCTCTCTTCCTGTGTCTGAGATTCCTATTCTGCGTGGGCGCTTTCTTGGGTGGGTTATGGGCCGTAGTCGTGAGTCTTCCCCGGTGACTCTTAAAGTGTTGTCCATTTGTTGGTTTCATGTTCAGAGGTCAGGGAGGTCTTCGATGTATTTCTGTGGTATTTGGAAGGAGTCTGTAGGGAATATGTGTCCAAACTTGGTATTATTTGTTTCCTATAGAGTTGGGGAATCTAGGGGCATCTGACTCTCGGGTGGTGGTACTGGTAATCTACATCCCTCTTGCAGTGGCGAGTTGTGGAGGGAAATTAGGATTTTTTTGTATTGCGGGGGTTGGCTAGTCTGGAGTCATGTTTTGGTAAAGGAATTTTCTTTGTGTGCAACCATGTCGTGACAAAGGGGGCGACCACGTAGAGGGGGGTGGCATATTTCCCATCCCATTGCTAGTGGGGGTAGGTATTCTTCCTACACCAAGGAGCACTCATACAATATAAACTGAGAAGAGGAGATAGTGCACTACCCACCTTCCTCTCCTAGTTGTGTGGTGCAAAATCCCTACATGGAATCGATAGCTCCTCACTTGCAAGGAATATAGGCCAACCTGGATATAATGCGGGATCATAGGTACAAGGATCACAATGAAATGGTGGCATAATGGAATGAAATTCATTTTTGTCAATCTAAAATTCTCGAACAATTGGAGAGTGTTCGTCGAATCCAACGAAGATTAAATGAATGTATGCAAGAAGTATAGGCTCAGTTGGAACGCATGGACTTCCATATGCATGAGAAACAAGATCATCTTGTTATGTTAAATGAACATCATCCACATCCACCACCTTGAAAATTCCTTGATTGGTTTTTTGCTTATTTTGTCATTTTTTTTGTTAATATTGCTTCGGTGCCCTCCGAAAATAAGATGTAAATTTTTAAATATGCTACTATATATTCCATCTCTCCTTGCCAAAAAATCCAATCGAAATGAGGTAGGATGAGTTGTAGAAACTATGAACGTATTTGTTTTCAACCTGGTAATATAAACTAAATGCTTTGATTGAAAAAAAAAAAGAGGAAGATAAAATAAGATGTAAGGAGGATTTGATTTGATATATATGTTGGGAAGTATCATATTTTCTTGTGTATGTTTTCTTATGAAATATTTTCCATTAATATTTTACTAATTTTCTAATGATATTTTTCGCATGGTTAGTAAGGGTGAACCACCTATGTAACGAAATCATATCAAGGGGGGGAATAATTATCTATCAATTTTCATTGATCATTCTTCCATTTTTCATGGAGCACTCCTCTCCCATGTGAATATTCTTCTTCTACATGGGTTATGGAAGATCCTGTGTGAATCCCATCATTATTATTCCCATAATGATAAATAGAATCCCATGTGCTTGTGGTTGGAAAGAATTTGTGAAGGTATGAGAATTTGGATTGAGCCAAACACCATGCCTACTAATTATATAGGCCAAGGGTTTTTCCATCTAGCTTGTTCCTAAAATGATCTGAATGAGGTAGGACAAGTTGTAGAAACTATGAATGTACTTGTTTCAACCTGGTAATATAAACTAAATTTTTTGATTGACAAAAAAAAAGAGGAAGATAAAATAAGATGTAAGGAGGATTTGATTTGATATATATGTTGGGAAGTATCATATTTTCTTGTCTATGTTTTCTTATGAAATATTTTCCATTAATATTTTACATTTTTTTCATGATATTTTTCCCATTGTTAGTAAGGGTGAACTACCTATGTAACGAAATCATATCTGTGGGGGGAATAATTATCTATCAATTTTCATGGATCATTCTTCCATTTTTCATGGATCATTCCTCTCCCATGTGAATATTCTTCTTCTACGTGGGTTATGGAAGACCCTGTGTGAATCTCATCATTATTATTTCCATAATGATAAAGAGAATCCCATGTTCTTGTGGTTGGAAATAATTTGTGAAGGTATGAGAATTTGGATTGAGCCAAACACCATGCCCACTAATTGTATAGGCCAAGGGTTTTTCCCTCTAGGTTGTTCCTAAAAGGAAACCAATGGTCTTTGGCACTTTTTTCCTACATTGAAAAGGAAGAATATCCCTAGAATAATACAGAGTAGAGAGGAAATGTCTTCCTTGGATTTTGCAAGTGAAGAGAGTTCTATGGCGGCTTAATTAGTAGATAAGGGTCCCGAGTAGTTTTTAGTGAGAAAATTGGATATTCCATGAGATAATTGGGTTTGGTTGGGTGATTAGAGCTTTTATCACTTAGAAAAAAGAGAAACATCATTTGACACAGTCCTAGAGGTTCATGTGTCAAAGGTATGGTCATAGAATTCATTTTTCATTACTTGGTTAAGGAAAATTTCAATTTTTTCTTATTATCTTATCCTAAGGTCCAAACCCACCCCCATTCAAGTATTTTCATGTCACATCAATCATTATTTCTTGACATATTTCATTTCCCAAGAAAAGAACTTTGAAAAGGTCATTTTAGCTAAGAATCCCTACTTTCGTAGTGAATTACACAGAAAAAATGCACTTTTCGCTACGAAATTGCTAATACTTTCATAGAGAAACTGCCCAGAAATACACTAAGTATGCTACGAAAGTAAGTATTCATGTCTGTCTTTTTAAAACAGCTGCTAGGTGTCAGTCAATGATTGAAAGGGTTAGGATAGATGCCTTTCGATTCAATTAGGGATAAATCGAGGTACAATGGTCATGGTTGAAGTCATTATTACCATTTTAAGTATGTATGAGTCATGATTTTACCATGAGTTGTCATCGAAATTTAAAATCTTTCCCAATTGATTCATTTGTCATTCTCCCCTCCCTCTTTGAATGTTATTGAGCTCTAGAGAGCTATTTCACTGAGCCCAAGTTGTGGCTAGTATTTTCAAAAGTTTGTAGGTATCACTGATAAAGCGAGGCAGAGAAGACATAAAAGTACCATGGCTGCAAAGAGGAAAACCAAAAAAGGCGTCCACTGTCTTAGATATGAGCCATTAGACATGAACCTAATAAATGAAGACCCAACAACTTCAGAAGTTTTCAGAAGAAATGGTGTTTGCAGTTTTGCCAAAGATTGCAAGGATTCCATGTACAGGTTTCTAAATATTTTGCCCTAAATTTCAATGGGAAAGCTGCAAAAGTGGGAATGTTGAACCTCACTATAACACCAGAGACTATTGCAGTAGCAACAGGAATTCCAAGAGGAGAAGAACAATGGTTCAAAGGTTTCAAATTCAACATCAGCAGGAATGTAAAGAATTTATCAAGCCAAAACATAGTGAGGTTGACCTTACAAATACCATTCCAAGGAGCTACATGAAAGATAATTTCTCAAAGTTACTTCTTATCATTCAGAAATACTTCACTTGTGAAGGGAGGTATCATAAGGTCTATTCCTACCACTTCAAGTTTCTGCTACATTTTTTTGGTAAGAAATATATTAATCTACCTTTTTATTTATACAAAAGCTTAGAAAAAATGGCAGATAAAGTTCAAGATAAATATGAAGGAAGTGAACCTCACTTTTTCATCATGGTTTAATAAATTTGTTGGGTTTATATGAGTTAAAAAGACTAGGCAGAGACTAGTCTTTTTTTTTTATTGTCAATGGTTTTGAAGTGGATGCCATCACCCCTAAAAGAAATCCTAAACTTAAAGGTATAACATCACCTTCAGTGGTAGAACAAAGTGAACCAGTAGGGGCAGAGCAAAGTGAGCAAGTAATCATGGAAAAATAGCAATTGGAGAAACTTGATACACCTGTTGTTTCACCTGCAAAACAAAAGTCAACTATGACAAAACCTGCAAAACAAGAGTCAATTGTGAGTAAACATGGCAGAAAAAGGGTTAGAAGAAGCCAAACAATGGCTAAGGGAAATTTAGAAGACATTCTGCATGCTATTGATATTGAAGAGACTCCCATAGTCCAAGCTGAGGATATAGATGAGGGAGGAAAGAAGCTCAAGAGAGCTAAATCAACAAAGAAGTTAGAGTTTGAAGGTAAGGATGCCGGTTTTATGTTTCAGGCTAGGAAACCCATGAAAAGACATGCTAGAAAACTCTTGGAAAGGAGTAAATAGGTTCAGAATGTCACTGAAACTACCCAACCATTACCAAGAATTATTGACCTTTCATCACCTGCAAAACTGAGAATCAGTCATCAAGAAAAATAAAGGAAAGGAGAAAATTATTGAAAAACAGAGTTGGGGTTCTTGAGGAGCAGTTGAAGCTAGAAAATCATGAAATAATAGTCTTGAAGAAAGAGGCAAGGAAACATAATATCCAAAAATTGCAGTTTGAGAAAATGAAAGAGATTTGGGAAGAGCAGGTTGATAGTGTGTCAAAGACCTTAGATGATACACAAAAATTAATCAAATGGACTATGCCATAGAGGAAAGAGGTGAAGCATGTTAGAAGAATGAACCCGCACTTGAAATCTACCAACAAAAAACTGAAGGACCAAGTCAAAGACCTCCAAGAGAAGTTAGAATTTATCCATGAGGACTTGGAGAAGAAGGGTTTAAAGATGATTGTAGTTGAGGAACCCATAGCTCAACTCATCATTAATGAAGAGGAAACACCTCAAGACTCTTAAATTAAGTTTGATTATGTTTTACGAGGTTAATGGCATGTTGAAAGCCAAGTTTATACAGCTGGAAGGTACATTTTTGAAACAAGGTAAAAATCTGGAAATTACACAGTTTTCCACAGTTTCATAGCGTTTCCTAGGCTTGAAGCCAGGAAAACGCTTCAAAAATTTATGTAGATGTCTTTTTGCCTTTAAAACCACTTTTTGTAATTTTAAAGAGGGGAGAACATTAGTGATGATGTGTCAGGTCATGATGGACACCATGCAAGAACAAAGAAGCAGAAATTTTGATTGAAAAAGTCATTTTTTGGACGCTAAGAAATTGTCATGTTTTCGTAACGAGCTGTCTTTGCAGGTTTTTGAGCAGTTTTGGATAGGTGGACACATCAAACAGGTCAAGGGACCTTTCTAGCAATCATCCATGGCTTGAAGACCATGAAATGGAGACAACTCATCAGTTTAAGCATTCGTTGAAGATAGGGTCATGTTTTCCTGAAAAATAGGATTTGTTTCTATATGTTGAGGAGGATATTTAAGATGTCAAGTAGTTATGAGCTATGCCATAGCCCATTCGAACATGTGAAGCATTAGTTGTCAGATATGTAATTGTTTTAAGAGATAAGGTAGTTTTATGTAATAAATAGGAATTTAAGTCCTATTAGGAAAAGGACTGTTTTAGAGTGTAGCTGCCATTTTCTGATTAAAGCACATGTTTTCCTATTATGCAAGGTGTCATAGGAAGATTTTGATGAATATAGCCAAGAGGTAGATCATCTTTGATGTAAGAATATCTATTAAAGGGTATATTATCAAAAATTGTAAAGGGTTGGAGATTTTTTGCACTACTACAGCTTTATGTAATTTGACTGATATTAGTAATACATAGGATCTTTTCTTGACATACCTGAGATTCTCATGGAGTTTTTAATGTCTTTCTGATCTATATTATTATGTGTACTACTTGCAATATATTTCATCTTTATTACTTAGAATTCACATGTTTATGCTCTGACTTCCTTTATTGATGACATGAATGTGTTTCCTTATGTTCTATGAATGATTTACCTTTGTTAAAAACTCTTACCTGCCTCAAATTCCATGTCAAGAGACCTTATCACTGAACCTACTAATTTTTTGACCCCATGAGCCCAATGGTTGCAGACCTATACTCTCTTCAAACCTACAGACATCAAAATCAAGTTATTTTTTTAAATAGAGTTAGCCATCTAGTTTCATCATTATCTAATATCATAAACCCCTTTGAGAGAGCCCTCTCAGACTGAAGAGGCTAAGCTTCATTCACAAGATGGTTTGAAACAGTTACATAGAGTTGTCTAATTAGCAACCAATCAAGTGCAATTTTGTGATAATAGTTTGGTGCATTTGTCGAGAGCCTGATGATATACTTTTTCGGAAATTTTGAAGTTAAACTTATGAAGGTATCAAGAGCTTAGAAAGTTGTTTGAGGTTGCATCTACCTTGGTGACTCCATTCAAAATTCATATGATCAAAGGTGGCTTGGAGAAGGAGATACACGAGGAGTGATCTTGACCTAGATCCACCTACCATTGTGGACAATCCAAACACAATATCCAGAGGCATTCAAGGCATTTCTACAATATCAGGTACTCCATTACATAAAAAATCATTGTCCTCTGAAGTTTTAAGAAGTACTGAAGATAAAAATTTTGATGATAAAATTCAGGAAGTCTTGTTTAGGTCTAAAAGTGAAAAAGAATTGACTGAAATTGTCCTAGACCTACATAGAAGAGGTATTGATACGCCAGCCTTAGTAACTCAAAAATATAAAGAAGAGTTTCGGGAAGCAATCACTTCAGAGTTACTGTTAGAGAAAGAATCTTTGGATAGGTTGAAGGAACTAGACCCATTTGAAATTTTGTTAAGAAGTAAATTTGGTGTCCCTCTTTCTGATTGGAGTTCAATTGTGACTGGACAACAAAGACCAAAAAACCTTCCTTCTAACAGTTCCTCTTCCTCTATTGCTGTTGTTCTTAAAACTACCACAGTCCCAATCATCATGGCAGGAAATGTTCCACCTCCACCTGCTACTGTACTTGCTAGGTATGCCCCTTGTGTTCTTCCAATTGTCCTAAATTCCATTCCTAGCAAATATTCTGCTAGAATCAAAATTTGGGGAAGTGATGAAGAGATTACAACTGAAGATCATGTAGACCAGTTTAATGACTTCATAGACAGAGAGGAGGTTGACCATGAGGATGTCAAGATGAGATTGTTTGCTCAGAGCTTTACTGGTGAAGTTAGGAAGTGGTTCAAAGCCCTTGCTGAAGGAAGCCTACATAATTGGAATGAATTTGAAGATATCTTCTCGATGAAGTGGGGAAATAGAACCAACCCTATACAAGCCCTCACTGAGTATAATATTTTGAAAAGAGCTGTTGATGAAACTGTTCAAAACTTTTCAAAGAGATTTAACAAAGTTTATGAATCCATCCCTGCCCATCTAAAGCCTCCACCAAGAGTAGCTCAGCTGAGATATGTTGAAGCCTTTTATTATGAATTTTCTATACTGCTAAGAGAAAGATAATCCCCTTCACATGCTGAAATGAAAAATGATGCAGTGAAGGTGGAGATTAATATGATAGCAACCAAAAAGTCCAAGATGGGAAAGACTGAATTGAAAGAATAAGAGAAGCCTTCCACCTCAGATGTAAAATTTGATTCCTTGATGAAGACAATGGAAAAAATGATGGATAGGCTTGCCCTTGGGGATGCCTTTGCTCCTCCTGCACAACATGAACCTCAATTTAGAAATCCTCAGTTTAGAAGACCTAAAAACCAGTAGAGACCAAGGGAAAACAAAAATCAGCCACCTGACCCTCAAGTAAGGCCTCCTTTTCAGAAAAACTTAGTTGATGAAGAAGATTAGCCTGAAATACAAGAAGACTCAATTCATTGCTTAGATGAAAACGTGTCAGGAATGTTTTTGACTAAGGAAGAACATGATGAGTCAGATCATGATGTAAACAAGGGTGAGGAACCATATGATTATCTTAAAGAGTATCGACATGCAATATTTGACATGCGGAAACAATACAACCTCATAAACAGAAATGTGCCAATTATTGCAAACAAAACACAACCCAAGAAAGATTCCCCTAAAGCTGCTGAGGTTAGGAAAGATACACCACCTCCTCCTCCTACCAAAGGGATTGAAAAAACTGTTTTTGTTTTCAGTTTGGAGAGTGAAATATCTAAGATAAAAATCCCAGTACCTTTTGGAGAAATTCTTAAGGTGAATGAATACAGAAGTAAGATTGTAAAAATGCTAAACTCCCAACTAGGAGCTATTGATATCCTAAATGTTCAAGAATATCATCCAACCATATACTTGGGACCAATATTAGAGGATGAGCAGAATGAAGAGGTACCTCCTTTTTATGTTAGCCTTAGCTTTCATGGCATGAAATTGCATAATTCCATGTTGGATTCATAGGCCTCTCACAATCTCATGCCCAAAGTGATCATGGAAAGGATGGGATGTGAAATTACTAGACCATATAAGGAATTGTTTTATTTTGATTCTAAAAGAGTTGAGTGCATTGGTTTAATAAAAGATGTTGTTGTTGGTCTCACACAAGTCCCTGCCAAGATAGTGGTAATGTACATTGTGGTATCAAAAATTCCACCTATAGCTAATTTTGGCATGCTATTATCAAGGTCATGGGCGACAAAGATCAAAGGTATAATGCAGATGGACCTAACTTATGCCGCCATTCCTGTTTTTGGTGAGCAAAGGAGACTATACATAGAAACAAGGATGGCTTATATGGTAAGTAGTAAATAAAAACCTCAGAACTTTCCAATATATGTTGTTGATACTGAATTAGGATCTGCTATTCTCTTCAATGAATTGACTGATGAAGTAGAAGATGAAAAGAAAGCAGAAAATAAAAAAACTGAAATTCAGGAAATAGAAAATCAACAAACAAAAAATCAACAAATCAGTGAGGAGAAGGCAAAAGGTTGGTGGTTGTTACACTTTGATGGATCAGCAGGAAGATAGGGCGAATGAGCAGGAATTTGGATCACAACTCCAGAATATGAAAGTAAGTTCTTTTCTTACAAACTGAATTTTGATTGCACAAATAACATAGCTGAATATGAATCTTTATTTTTGGGCTTAGAAATTTTGAAAAGGATGGGTGCCCAAAATATTTATGTTTGTGGAGATTCTGAATGAGAATGAGGGCATACAAAAATTTGATCATGGAGATGTTATAGAATTTCCAAGAATATTCATTTATTGTGAAGAATAGGGACCAAAACTCAGTAGTTGACTCCCTAGCTGTCTTTGCAAGTATATTTATCATTAATGTACATTCCATTGAAAGATATGAGGTTGAAGTTCACCATAGACCTACTATCCCTGACAACATTATCCATTGGCAGGTTTTTGAGGATGACTAGCAAGTAAAAAACTTTATAGAACTGAAAGAGGAGTTTGAAAGTACACAAGTGGATCAGCAAAACATGCTTGTTGAAGTAATGGGAAATTATGAAGTGTCACAACTAAATAATAGCTCTATACCCAAAGGTCTCATAGATTTTGAGAAGCTTTTTGATCAGATCAGAATGATGTGTTCAAGTCTCCAAGGATACAAGCTGATGATGAAGAAGTAGAGAGTTGTAACCTTGGTACAATGACAATTGTAAAAATGATTAAGCTTTCAAAGTTTATTTCAGTTGACATGAAACAAAAATATATTGAGATGATGAAAAGGTTCATAGATGTCTTTGCATGGAGTTATGCTGATTTGAAGAAGTATGACCCTACTATCATTCAACATACCATTCCTATTAAGGAAAATGAAAAGCCTTCCAAGTAGAAGCTGAGGAGGATTAATCCACTTCTTATGCCTATGATTGAGAAGGAAATCAAGAAACTCTTTTGATGCCAAAATTATTGTTCCAATCAGATTCTCAAAATGGCTTGCAAACTCGGTTCTAGTTAGAAAAAAAAGTGGAGAAATTAGAATCTGCATTAACTTCAGAAACTTCAACAAAGCTTCTCTGAAGGACAACTACCCTCTCCCAAAGATGGACCAAATTTTGTAGAACATTGTTGGTTCCAAAATAATTTCAATGATGGATGGTTTTTAGGGTACAGTTAGATACTTGTGCATCCAGAAGATCAGGAGAAAATTGCCTTTACTACACCATGGGGCACATTCATGTATGCCAAAATGCCCTTTGGTCTGATGAATGCAGGAGATACTTTTCAAAGAGAAATGGACATTTCATTTGTTGAGGAGAAGGACAAGATGGTGGTTTTCTATCTGGATGAAATAATGGTTTTCTCAAGGAGAGAAGAAGATCACTTGAAGCACCTAGAAAAGATTCTGCTGAAATGTAGAAGGTTTGGAATTTCTCTCAATCCCACTAAAATCATTTTTGCTCTGACTTCAGGGAAATTACTTGGTCATATTATTTCTAAATATGGGATTAAGATTGATCCAAACAGGGTCAATGCAATTTATAAAGTGGATCTCCCTAGAAGCAGAAAGGAAATTCAGTCTTTCCTTGGAAGGGTAAATTTTGTGAGGAGGTTTATTCCTAATTTTTTTGAGATTGTAAAAGACATAACAAAGATCCTGAAGAAGGGAGCTGACATCAAATGGAAAGTAGAAGAAAAGAACTCATTTGAAGATATTAAGAAGGAACTCACTCAAGCACCAATGTTGATCAGCCCGAATTTTTCAAAAGAATTTCTGGTTTTTACATTTGTATCAGAAAATACAATTGTTGGAGTTTTGTTGCAGAAAGGACAACAAGGTACTAAGCAGCCCATTTCATTTTTTAGTAGGACATTAGCTAATTCATAGCTGAAGTACAACATCTTAGAGAAGCAAGCTTATGCCTTGGTCAAAGCCATCAAATATTTCAGAATTTACATTCTGCATTCTCATGTTATAGCTTTTGTTCCTAATGCTGTTGTGAAGGACATCCTAACTCAAGCTGATCCTGATGGTAAGAGAGGGAAATGGATAGCTAACTTACTGGAGTATGATATAGAGATCAGGCCCACAAAATTGGTCAAAGTTAAATAGATAGCAAAGTTGATGGCATAATCAAATTTTGACTGTCTTGATATGAATTTAATTGCAGAAATTTTAGAATTATCAGATGAAGATGAAGAACTGATTCCCATTGAAGAAAAGTACATCCTTTCTAACTGGTACAAAGACATTGTTTTTGTATTACATCATAATAGAGCACCTTCTGAATTGACAAAATCTAAGGCAAGGTTTTTGAAGTTAAAATCCTTGAGGTATTGCATCATTGATAAAAATCAGTATTGGAAAGATACCGGTGGTATTATTTTGAATTGTTTGTTGGAAGAGGATGTTGAAAAAGTGATTGAGGAGTTTCACAAAGGAGATTGTGGAGGTCATCATTATTGGAAGGCCACAACAAATAATATTCTCAGATCAGGGTACTATTGACCTACTATGTTCAAATATGTATACAAAAAGATTGCTGCCTGCCATGAATGCCAGATTTTTGATAGTAAGAAGCTTGTTCCTTTACCCTTGATGCCTATCTATATTGAGGTGCCATTTCAACAGTGGGGGCTAGATTTTTTTTTTTGAGATTCATCCATCATCTTCAGGTCAGCATCGTTGGATTCTGACAACAACTGATTATTTCACCAAGTGGATTGAAGCAATCCCAACTAGGAAAGAAAATGATTCAGTTATCATTTCATTTTTGGAAAATAATATATTGTCTAGGTTTGGCTGACCTATGAAGATCATCACTGACAATGCACATGCATTCAAATCCAAGAAGCTGATTAGTTTTTTTCATCAATATCACATTACACTTGGGAATTCTACTGCATATTAACCACAAGGTAATGGTCTTGCTGAATCTTCCAACAAGAGCATTGTGAGGATTATCAAGAAGGTGTTGCAGGAAAATAAGAAGTCATGGCATTTGAAGATGAAGTATGCTCTGTGGGCCAATAGAGTGTGCACAAAAATATCAATTGGAACTTCACCTTATGAGTTGGTATATGGAGCTGAAGCCATTTTTCCTACATCCTTGGGAGTGCCTGTCATGAAGCTGCTGCAAGGATTGGAGGAGGAGACAAATGAAATTCAGAGGAGGATTAATCAGTTGATAGCTTTGTAGGAGAAAAGGGAGGAAGTCTATAACAATAATCAACAATCTCAAAATAGAATCAAGAAGACATTTGACAGGAAGGTTAAGGTGGAAAATTTTCAAATTCAAGATGTGGTTTTAAAATGGGAGGCTAGGATTGAAGAAAAGGGGAAACATGGTAAGCTTGAGAATATTTGGAAAGTTCTATTTAGAGTAGCTGCATTCCATGGAAACAACACTTACATTCTGCAGGTGATGGATGGACAACCTTATGCTAGAGGGCCTGTCAATGGCAGGTTTTTGAAGCACTATTCCTCTTAAGTTCTGCTGATTTTTCATTCCATTGTATATATTTTATTTTTATATGTTTTTATGCTAATAAAGACAAGTTTATCATCAAGCTTGAGCTCGAGGTGAAGGCCATTAGAGTTTGAAGGAAAGCTTGGCAAATTTCAGAGTTTTTGTTTTCAAGAAGATGGATAGCACTAGAACTATAGGTTCTTTGGTGTACCACAGGGGCACACCATCCCAAGTGGAGCCACTACTATCAATTAGAAAAAATAGAAACATCATTTGACATAGTCCTAGAGGTTCATGTGTCAAAGGTATGGCCATAGAATTTATTTTTCATTTCTTAGTTAAGGAAAATTTCAGTTTTTCTTATTATCTTATCATAAGGTCCAAACCCACCCCCATTCAAGTCTTTTCATGTCACATCAGTCATTATTTCTTGATATATTTCATTTCCCAAGCATACAACTATGAAAATGTCATTTTAGCCAAGAATCCCTACTTTTGTAGCAAATTACACAGAAAAAACACACTTCTCACTATGAAACTGCTAATACTTTCATAGAAAAACTGCCCAGAAATACACTATGTACACTACGAAATTAAGTATTCCTATCTGTCTTTTCAAAACAACTGCTAGGTGTCAATCAATGATTGAAACGGTTAGGATAGATGCCATTTGAGTCAGTTAGGGATAAATCAAGGTACAATGGTCATGGCTGAAGTCATTATTACCATTTTAAGTATGTATGAGTCATGATTTTACCATGAGTTGTCATCGAAATTTAAAATCTTTCCCAATTGAGTCATTTGTCATTATTCACTCCCTCTTTGCATGTTATTGAGCTCTAGAGAGATATTTCACTAAGCCCAAGCTGTGGCTGGTATTTTCAAAAGTTTTTAGGTTTCATTGATCAAGCATGGCAGCGAAGACATAAAAGTACCCTAGCTGCAAAGAGGAAGACCAAAAAAGGTGGCCACTGCCTTAGATATGAGCCATCGGACATGAACCCGATAAATGAAGACCTAACAGCTTCAGAAGTTTTTAGAAGAACATGGTGTTTTTAGTTTTGCCAAAGATTGCAAGGATACCATGTACATGTTTTTAAAGAGTTTGCCCTAAACTTCAATGGGACAACTGCAAAAGTGGGAATGCTGAACCTCACTATAACACCAGAGACTATTGCAGCAGCAACATGAATTCCAAGAGGAGAAGAACAATGGTTCAAAGGTTTCAAATTCAACATGCAGAAATGTAAAGAATTTATCAAGCCAGAACATAGTGAGGTTGACCTTACAAATTCCATTCCAAGGAGCTGCATGAAAGATACTTTCTCAAAGCTACTGCTTATCATTCAGAAATACTTCACTTGTGAAGGAAGGTATCATAAGGTCTATTCTTACCACTTCAAGCTTTTGCTACATTTTGTTGGTAAGAAATCTCTTGATCTACCTTTTTATTTATATAGAAGCTTATAAAAAATGAGAGATAAAGTTAAAGCTAAATCTGAAGGAAGTGAAACCTCACTTTTTCATCATGGTTTAATAAAGTTGTTGGTTTTAGATGAGTTAAAAATACTAGGCAGAGAATGGTCTTCTCTTCTGTTTGTCAGTGGTTTTGAAGTGGATTCCATCACCCCTAAAAGAAATCCTAAACCTAGAGGTATAACATCACCTTCAGTGGCAGAAAAAAGTGAACCTGTAGGGGCAGAGTACAGTGAACCAATAATCATGGAAACATAGCAATTGCAGAAACTTGATACACCTGTTGTTTCACCTACAAAACAAGTCAACTATGAGCAAACCTGCAAAAAAAGAGCCAATTGTGAGTAAATATGGCAACAAAAGGGTTGCAAGAAGCCAAACAATGGCTAAGGGCAATTTAGAAGAAATTTTGCATGCTATTGATATTGAAGAGACTCCCATAATCCAAGCTGAGAATATAGATGAGGGAGGAAAGAAGCTCAAGAAATCTAAATCAGCAAAGAAGTTAGAGTTTGAAGGTGAGGATGCAGGTTTTATGTTTCAATAGGAAACCCATGACAAGACATGCTAGAAAACTGTTGGAAAGTAGTAAAGAGGTTCAAAAGGTCACTAAAACTATCCATCCATTAACAAACATTATTGACCTTTCATCACCTGCAAAAGAAGAACCTGTCATCAAGCAAAAGAAAGGAAAGGAGAAAATTATTGAAAAAACAAGTTTGAGGTTATTGAGCAGCAGTTGAAGTTATAAAATCATGAAATAGAAATCTTGAATAAAGAGGCATGGAAACATAATATACAAAAAGTGAATTTTGAGAAAATGAAAGAGATTTGGGAAGAGCAGGTTGATAGTGTGTCAAATACCTTAGATGATACACAACAATTAATCAAATGGACTATGCCATCGAGGAAAGAGGTGAAGCATGTTAGAATAATGAACCTACACTTGAAATCTAGCGACAAAAAACTGAAGGACCAAGTCAAAGACCTCCAAGAGCAGTTAGAATTGATCCATGAGGAGCTGGAGAAGAAGCATTTAAAGATCACTGTAGTTGAGGAACCCATAGCTCAACTCATCATTAATGAAGGGGAAACACCTCAAGGCTCTTAAATTAAGTTTGATTATGTTTTAATAGGTTAATGGCATGTTGAAAACCAATTTTATACAGCTGGTAGGTACCTTTTTGAAACAAGGTCAAAATCTGGAAATTACACAGTTTTCCACAGTTTTGTTGCGTTTCTTAGGCTTGAAGCCAGGAAAATGCTACGAAAATTTCTGTAGCTGTATTTTTTCCTTTAAAACCACTTTTTGTAGTTTTCAAGAGGGGAGAATGGTAGTGATGATGTGTCAAGTCATGATGGACACCATGCCAGAACAAAGAAGCAGAAATTTTGATTGAAAAATTCATTTTTTGGAGACTACGAAAGCACGCTACGAAACTATCTTGTTTTCGTAGCGAGCTATCTTTGAAGGTTTCTAAGCTGTTTAAGAGAAGTTTTGGATAGATGGTGTTATATAAAAATCAGGCCCTAATAGGCTGCTAATCAAGGAGACCCTGAGTAACTATTTCAAACCAGGCTTTTAGCTGAGACTTAGCCTCTTCAGCCTGAGAGGGCTCTGTCAAAGTTTTTATGATTTTCAAATAAAAGTCAGATGGATAACCATATGAGTAAATGGATTAAATTTAGTAATTGGTTTTACTACAATAAACAAGCATCCATTGGGCTTATGGGGTCACTTTATGTTTTTACTAAACATGGATATCAAGTTCATATGGAAGTCAGGGCATATTAAGGCTTAGATGCATCAGTAAAACAATAAAACAGTAGGTCACATAGTCCATGAATATATGAAGGAAGTTAGAGCACCTTCACATTGAGTTCTAAGTAACATACACTCATTCCATTTCAAGTAAAAGATAAAGGAGAAACATAACAACATAAATCATCCAGAGCCTTTTTCGAATCCTGAGTAACAAACTGATACCACTGTATTAAGATAAAAACAGAGTTGCAGATAATACCAAACAATACACTTGTTCCAAATAAATTCCAACCCCATGCAATTCGAATTCCAACCTCTTATAGGGAGGTCATTACATCCTTGGATTCCTTCCAATCCTTTGAGAAAAATTCGAATTTGACACCTATAAACTTCTAAACAAACTTCATTTACATCTGACAGTTAAACTGTCTGTCTTGGAGTCCTAATACAACTAGGACTAAAACACTCTTTATTATAACTTAAAAACCTTTAAAAACCTTATCTAAACATTAAAAAATATGTTTTACAACTGCTATAACTCCATGAATTCGAATTTGATGAAGCCCATAACCTTGTTGTGACATCTTTTAACTTGCCTCTTATCTGTCCCTGCAAAATAGGAGCATGTTACCTGTATAATAGCTGAAGTGCTTCATTAATGCCAATTAGAACCAACTGTTGCATAATTGGAGCACAAAACATGTGGAAAATGTCTTATAGTCTTCATGCAAATTCGACTTTCCAGCTGTGTAGATGCAAAACTTCCAAAAAGGATGTGAAAACTGTCAATAGTGTTGCGTTACGAAACTGTCTGTTGTTTTCATAGCGCAAACTTCTCCTTTGAAAAATCATGTTTCAATATTTTATTTTAATGTGTCAAGCACTAGAATCTTCATTAATGTATTCCATATATCTCACATCAGTATCAAAATCTCAAAAACCATACCATTTCACCTTGGAAAACTGCAAAAATTATTAAACTACATCCTACAACAGTTTCGTAGTGCGCTACGAAACTGCCGAGTCTTCATTTTTCTCAGCTTCTTTCCAAAAATTTGAGTTTAAGACCTTTAATATTGTTTCTCTTGGTGTATATAAGCTCTCATAACTAATAAACATGAACTTTGAGTAGCTTCAAAAATGAGATATGACCTTATAACCTCAAAAATTTATCAAAGGATGTCACCTACTGTTTATGATGAACTTATCTTCAAATTGTGTTAGTTGTATTTATAGATCCTCAAATATCCTCTTACACCATCTGTTATTAGCCCTCAGCTTTGTGTTAATCATCCTGATAAACTTTGCTTCTTTGATTGTAGGCAAGGTCCATATGAAAAACTGAGCTTGACTGTCAATTAATTCAGGGTTTGAATTTTTCTCCAGCTCCCACAGTCCTTTCATTCTTTCAAAACTTGCTTTTTCTTCAGCATGTAGTCTCATAATCAACAAAAATCAACTTTTAACTACTTCAAAAGTGAGATATTCCACATAACCCCAAAAATGTTTAAAAGATTTGTCACTTACTACTCTGTTTTAGCTGAAAAATAGGTGTTGGGACATAGATTTGATCTCCTCATAAAAACTGTATTTTGAAAAAATGAAGGAGGTTTTTGGAGACCACTCTGTGTTTGAATGAAAACCTCTCTTGGTTTTTTTCAAGACCTCTCCTATTGCCCATAAACTGTCTTTGAACATCAGGTGTAAAATGGAAACTTCTGATTTATGAAAATATGGCTTCAAAGAAGGCCCTGTATCTCCCAACTGGTAATCCTTATGAAGAAAGTTAGATAGGTTATTGTAGCTAGATATTTTTTGAAACGAAACCTCTTTCATAATTCCAAAATACCCTTTCATGTGGCCAGAAACTGATCTTGAAAAAGACTACTAAAACTAGAAAGCATAATTTTTCTCTGAATGACTTTCAGCAGTTTCGTAGCGCAAGTTCAACCATCTAATTATCCCAGCTCATAATTAATTTGAAAAAACTGAAAGAGGTTTTTGTAGTTCAGTATGTTAGGAAGAAAAATTTCTTTCAGTTTTCCAAAATATGCTTTCAGTTTCCTAGAAACCCCAATGGAAAAATACTACTTAGAGCAGAAAACAAGGTTTTTGCTGATGAAAAAGGTTGTTTCAGCCATTTCGTAGCACGCTACGAAAACAACATTTTCGTAACTAGTTTCAAAATGTTTTTCAAAATGGCTAAACATTTGTCTTTCTAAACATGATATGGGACCCTTAAAGTGTGAAACAAGGTTGTTGGAATTTATTTGATGATGGAAATGAGACTCTAACCCTATGACTTAGACTCTAAAAACTTAAAATGACTTAACACCTACTAGAAACCATGACCAAGAGTAGATTTGACACAATCAGATTTTGAAAATTTGTGGAGTGATAACAGTGGCTCCATTAGGGATAGTATACCCCTGTGGTATGCTAAGAACTTGTAGCTCCAGTGCTGCAACCATTTCTTTAAAAATAAAAACTCTGAAATTCTGCCTAATCTACTTCAAACTGTTCCTACTGAAAATGCTCAGTTAACCTTGAGATTATTTGCATATACCTTCCTACCTACCCTATCAACTGTACACTTCTTTCATCTCAATCAATGTGAAATTTCCAATGTAGCCAATCATCTGTTTTATCTGATATTTGAAATTTTTGGCTGCATTGGTCTTCAAAGAAACTATGAAATTGATATGACCATTGCCACTGAAATTGCCTCTGATCTTCATAGAAAAAGTAAAATTGAAACATTGGGGAGTAAAAATCTTCAATGTATTCAGCTATAGGATCCCAGAAAACATGATCAGCTTGATGGTCCTCATAACATTCTGTTACTTCTAAAAACTGATCTTTAGTCACACAACATTTATTTCATAAGTGATCCAACTGCCTTTCTGAATGATTTCCATAGACAATGTATTTCTCCTCATCCATATGGTCATTTTTAGATGTAATCTGCTGTAAAGAAATGCAGGAATAATAAATCCTTTCCTCTACCTGAGGGTCAGTAAAATAGTCTTCCAGTATTTCTTCTTGGTATTTGCACTGATTTTCATTTTCATCATAATCTGAAGACTAACAAGTCTGCAACATATCTATATCAATCTCGGAGGATGAAATATGATTTTCAAAAGCATTCTCTTGCTGATTTCCATGATGGATCCTAGGGGATGTTATTCTTTCTTCTAGTTTTTGGAATGTATGGTCATGAAGAGCCTCTAAAATTTCTTCATCCATAAATTCATCATCACCATAACAATCTTCCAAATTTTGAATAAAACCCACATAATTCTTACAAAAATCTTTGACCAGCAATAGAGATGGATGACATTCTTTATAAATCTCATAGAATTCATCATGAAATTTAGTAAGAGAATACAATAAACCATATGCTAAACCTTTATACCAAGACCATGCTTTTCCTTCTAGAGTGGTCATAAACATCTTCATAAGACAGTCTTCAGGAATCTGAACCTTAATACTATGTGCATGTAGATGAAACCTAACCAAATGAAGAGCAACATTGTCTTTCTTTTCATCTTTGAATATTGGAAGATCATCTAACCAATCAACGTTTAGCATAGGATTTGGAAAACCAGGGATATGAGACCAATTCATAGGAGCATACCTATAATTTTTCCTTGCAATGGAACTCATCTTGAAACTTCATCTAGCAACTGATCTTCTAGTAGTGGAGTCACCTTCCAATTTTATTATTTGATGTGTGGAGTCGCCAAGGTAGTTTTGCAGCCTCGAACAGATTCTGAGCTCCTGCTACCTTCAAGAGTCTAGCTTCATGATTTTCAGGAGATGTATATCTTTAGAATCCTGGCAGATGTGCCAAAATGTTATCTCAAAATCAGGCCCTGATAGTTTGCTAATCAAGGAGACCCTAAGTAACTATTTCAAACCAGGATTTTAGCTGAGACTTAGCCTCCTCAGCTTGAGAGGGCTCTCTCAAAGTTTTTATGATTTTCAAATAAAAGTCAGATGGCTAACTGTGTGAGTAAATGGATTAAATTTAGTAATTGGTTGTACTACAATAAACAAGCATCCATTGGGCTTATGGGGTCACTTTATGTTTTTACTAAACATGGATATCAAATTCATATGGAAGTCAAGGCATATTAAGGCTTAGATGCATCAGTAAAACAATAAAATAGTAGGTCACACAGTCAATGAATATATGAAGGAAGTTAGAGCACCTTCATAGTGATTTCTAAGTAACATACACTCATGCCACTGCAAGTAAAATATAAAGGAGAAACATAACAACATTAATCATCCATAGCCTTTTCTAAATCCTGAGTAACAAACTGATACCACTATATTAAGATAAAAACAGAGATGCAGATAATACCAAACAATACACTTGTTCCAATAAAATTCCAACCCCATGCAATTCGAATTCCAACCTCTTATAGAGAGGTCATTACATCCTTGGATTCCTTCCAGTCCATTGAGAAAAATTCGAATTTGACACCTATCAACTTCTAAACAAACTTCATTTACATCTGACAGTTAAATTGTCTGTCTTGGAGTCCTAATACAACTAGGACTAAAACACTCTTTATTATAACTTAACAACCTTTAAAAACCTTATCTAAACATTAAAAACTATGTTTGACAGCTGCTATAACTCCATGAATTCGAATTTTATGAAGCCCATAACCTTGTTGTGACATATTTTAACTTGCCTCTTATCTGTCCCTGCAAAATAGGAGCATGTTCCTTGTATAATAGCTGAAGTGATTCATTAATGCCAATTTGAACCAACTGCTGCATAACTGGAGCACAAAACATGTGGAAAATTTCTTATAGTCTTCATGCAAATTCGAATTTCCAGCTGTGTAGATACCAAACTTCCAAAAAGGATGTGAAAACTGTCAATAGTGCTGCGCTACGAAACTGTCTGTTGTTTTTGTAGCACAGACTTCTCCTTTGAAAAATCATGTTTCAATCTTTTATTTTAATGTGTCAAGCACTAGAATATTCATTAATGTCTTCCATATATCTCACATCAGTATCAAAATCTCAAAAACCATACCATTTCACCTTGGAAAACTACAAAAATTATTAAACTGCATCCTACAACAGTTTCGTAGCGCGCTGCAAAATTGATGTGTGTCACTTTCAGCAGTTTCGTAGCATGCTTCGAAACTTCTAAGTCTTCATTTTTATTAGCTTCTTTCCAAAAATTTGAGTTTCAGACCTTTAATACTGTTTCTCTTGGTGTATATAAGCTCTCATAACTAATAACATGAACTTTGAGCAGCTTAAAAAATGAGATATGACCTTATAACCTTAAAACTTTATCAAAGGATGTCACTTACTGTTTAAGCTATAGTTGATCTTCAAATTGTGTTAGTTGTATTTCTAGATCCTCAACTCTCCTCTTAAGCCATCTGTTATTAGCCCTCAACTTTGTGTTAATCATCCTGATAAACTTTGCTTCTTTGATTGTAGGCAAGGTCCATATGAAAAACTGAGCTTGACTGTCAATTAATTCAGGGTTTGGATTTTTCTCCAGCTCCCACAGTCCTTTCATCCTTTCAAAACTTGATTTTTCTTCAGCATGTAGTCTCATAATCAACAAACATCAACTTTGAACTACTTCAAAAGTGAGATATTCCACATAACCCCAAAAATGTTTAAAATATTTGTCACTTACTGCGCTGTTTTAGCTGAAAAATAGGTGTTGGGACAGAGACTTTATCTCCTCATAAAAACTGTATTTTGAAAAACTGAAGGAGGTTTTTGGAGAACACTCTTTGCTTGAACAAAAAACTCTCTTGGTTTTTTGCAAGACCTCTCCTACTGCCCAGAAACTGTCTTTGAACATCAGGTGTAAACTAGAAACTTCTGATTTATGAAATTATGGCTTCAAAGAAGGCCTTGTATATCCCAACTGGTAATCCTTATGAAGAAAGTGAGATAGGTTATTGTAGCTAGAGAATTTTTGAAAATAAAACTCTTTCCAAATTCCAAAATACCCTTTCATTTGGCTAGAAACTGATATTGAAAAATACTACTAAAACCAGAAAGCTGAATTGTTCTCTGAATGACTTTCAGCAGTTTCGTAGCGCAAGTTCAACCATCGCTTTATCCCATATCATAATGAATTTGAAGAAACGGAAAGAGGTTTTAGTAGTTCCGTATGTTAGGAAGAAAAAAATCTTTCAGTTTTCTAAAATATTCTTTCAGTTGCCCAAAAACCTCCTTGGAATAAACTACTTAGAGCAAAAAACAGGGTTTTTGCTGATGAAAAAGGTTGTTTCAACTATTTCGTAGCGCGCTATGAAAACAACATTTTCGTAGCTAGTTTCAAAATGTTTTTCAAAATGGATAAAAATTTGTCTTTCTAAACATGATATGGGACCCTTAAAGTGTGAAACAAGGTTGTTGGACTTTATTTGATGATGGAAATGAGACTCTAACCGTATGACTTAGACTCTAAAAACTTAAAATGACTTAACACCTACTAGAAACCATGACCAAGAGCAGATTTGACACAATAAGATTTTGAAAATTATTGGAGTGATAATAGGTGGACACATCAAACAGGTCAAGGGACCTTTCCAGCAATCATCCATGACTTGAAGACCATGAAATGGAGACAACTCATCGGTTGAAGCATTCGTTGAAGATAGGGTCTTGTTTTCCTAAAAAATAGGATTTGTTTCCATATGTTGAGGAGGATATTTAAGATGTCAAGTAGTGATGAGCTATGACATAGCCCATTCGAACATGTGAAGCATTAGTTTTCAGATATGTAACTGTTTTAAGAGATAAGGTAGTTGGATGTAATAAATATGATTTTGAGTCCTATTAGGAAATGACTGTTTTAGAGTGTAACTGTCATTTTTTGATTAAAGCACATGTTTTCCTGTTATGCAAGGTGTCATAGGAAGAGTTTGATGAATCTAGCCAAGAGGCAGAACATCTTTTATGTAAGAAGATCTATTAAAGGGTAGATTATCGAAAATTGTAAAGGGTTGGAGATTTTTTTCACTACTGCAGTTTTATGTAATTTGACTGATATTAGTAATACAACGGACTTTTTCTTGACAGAACTAAGATTCTCATGGAGTTTTTAATGCCTTTCTGATCTATATTCTTATGTGTACTACTTGCAGTATATTTCATCTTTATTACTTAGAAATCATATTTTTATGCTTTGACTTCCTTTATTGATGAAATGACCGTGTTGCCTTATGTTCTATGAGTGATTTACCTTTTTAAAAAACTCTTACCTGCCGCAGCTTCCATGTCAAGAGACCTTACCACTGAACCTACTGATTTGTTGACTCCATAAGCCTAATGGTTGCATACTTGTACTCTTTTCAACCTACATACATCAAAATCAAGTTATTTTGTTAAATAGAGTTAGCCATCTAGTTTCATCATTATCTAATATCGTAAACCCCTTTGAGAGAGCCCTCTCAGAATAAAGAGGCTAAGCTTCAGTCACAAGCTTGTTTGAAACAATTACATAGAGTTGTCTGATTAGCAGCCAATCAAGTGTAATTTTGTGATAACAAGAGCCTTATAGGAGCTTCCTTTTGCTTAGTGGTATCATTGTCTGGCTTGGGATTGGAATCAATTGCTTATTCCTATGATTATTCATTGAACCACTCCTTAGCAACTAGTTTATTGAGACCATGCATTTATTTACAATTTTAAGTATTCATAATCAAATTTCAATGGATTGATTTATTTTGCAATATGATGTGTGATTCCTTCAATTCAATGAGCAATGTATGAATCTAAAATATTAATGTTCATTTTCATTTTTTTTTAAAAATTTCATATGAATCTTATTATGTTGTTCTTAGAGTTTGAATTAAGCATAACAATTTTTTTTTAAACAAGAAAATATGATACTTCCCAACATATATATAAAATCAAATCCTCCTTACATCTTATTTTATCTTAGTGAGAAAATCGGATATGCAATGAGATAATTGAGTTTGGTTGGATGATTAAAGCCTTATAGGAGCTTCCTTTTGCTTAATGGTATCATTTTCTAGCTTGGGATTGGAATTAATAGCTTATTCCTATGATTATTCATTGAACCACTCCTTAGCAACTAGTTTGTTGAGACCATGCATTGATTTACAATTTTAAGTATTTATAATCAAATTTCAATGGATTGATTTATTTTGCAATATGATGTGTGATGCCTTCAATTCAATGAGAAATGTGTGAATGTAAAATATTAATGTTCATTTTCATTTTAGTTTATTTTGATTTCATATGAATTTTATTATGTTGTTCTTAGAGTTTGAATTAAGCATAACAGTTTTATTTTTATTTTTTATTTTTTCCAGCAAAAAAATTACATTGTATTAACAAAATAATCTTACATAGATTCAATCATATGAGCTTAGAGAAGCATTTCCCAGAGGCACCAGAAAAGGATGCAGAGGGCTAAGCATCTACCCAAAAATGGATAAATTAGATGAGTAGCCCAGAAGAGTGTGATCCAACATAATTCTAGCAACTAGATAAAACCAAGACCACTAGACAATGTAGGGCCATTGAAGATGAGTCATTGTTGTCATTCTAACAGTATGAATTTGACAAAAATAGCCAACAATATTGGCCATTAAACATGAAAATTGCAAAACCATGAGCAAACAGAACGTAGTTACATTGTGTTGATGTTGTGCTAACCAGGAGGAGTGTTGAATTTCTACAAATTCTCACTCTCGCTTGTAGAAGGACATACAACCTCGAAATTTTTATTCTCTTCAACAATATAGAAGTTGTAAGAATTGGAGCGATGGGGAGAGATCTTCTCTCCATATTATTGCACATCCATTGGATGAATGGATGTTTCCTTCAATGCACGAGTAGGAAATATGCACCAAACAACGTAGATGGTGGAGGGCAAGGAGGATTTGGGAGGGATTGAAAGAGAGGAAGAGGAGTCTAGGGAGGAAGAGGATGGGATGTGGGGAGATAAGGCCACTCCAAGGTCACGAGAGAGGTGTGGAGGGGAGAATATAGATGATTATATTAAGTGTTGGCATCAACAATCCATCTAGAAGTGGAGGCACAGTATCATTCTTAGGCGAGGAGGTTAGGAAGAGACAAGAGACTAGATGTTACACTATCTTCATGAATTACTTCATTTTTTCCATCTCAATGACATGTTGTCGAATGTTATTAGGGACGTGGCTTTGAAATAAATCCAATTCAACATCTACTTTTGGAGGAGTAGGGTTTCATCCCCATCCTTGACCACGAACACCATGTTGCAAATGGCTGTGTTGGAGAGTGTCATGGGTAAAAATATCTTACAATAATCAAATATGGGAAGGTGCATAGAGAGACTTGGATGAGAGGGCCAAAAGGAGGGGAGGGAGATGCCATTTAAAATACAGGATGTGCATTAAAGCATCCTGGAGTATCCTAATGGTTCTGAGTGTGAAAATTAAAGGGAAAGGACAGGAGTTATGGAGTGATGAAAGCATGGTAGGTAGTTTTTATATATAGTAATTCCAGGTGGCATGGAAGGTTACTCCATGCATCATAAGGTGGATCAAATTTGATTTACACCTGAATCCAGGAGGAGGAGGTCCTTGGAGGCAAGGCTCTTGCAATGAGAGGACCAAAAAGCGATGTTTGAAAAGGTGAGGGGCCAATAATTACAAGGCTCTTGATCATCAACACCCTAGTTAGCTAGGAATTCTGCAAGGAATTTTTCTTCGTGTTTGGTATGGAAGAATATGATATCTTTTTGCTGAGAAAGGAGAGAGGATAGTTGTTGCATGTGGTAGTTTAGGCATCGACTTGCTGAGAATTTGGGTGTAGGAGTGTTTTTGATGATCCATTAATTTGCTTGAATGATGATTTTGGAATCCCCTTTAGCTATTAAGGGGAAGAAGTGGTTACGATGAGAAATGTGGATTCCTTTCATCAAAGCCTCCAATTCAGTTTCATTTTTGTTGTTGTACCTTATGTATCCCCTATATATCCTAAGAATTTACCTTGTGTGGTTGTGGATAACCCCTCCCCCCCCAATGCTGGAATCCCATGGATTTCCTTTGGAGGCACCATCAAAATTGACCTTGAATTGGTTGTGAGGAGGAGGAGACTAGAGGAGGGTTAGGGGATATTTGTGATATTTGAAGGCACTGGGAGCTTGAGGTTCCACTAGGATATAATTTATTTTTATGATTGAGGGGCTTATAGGTTATTGGATTTCCAATTAGTTAGAGTCATGTATTCCTTGATATGCCTGTGGAAAATATTTCATGTGCTTTCAGTAGGTTTATGCTTATTGTTGAAAATTATTTGATTTTGTTCCTTCCATAGTTCCCGGCTGAGGAGGCTCAGAGCAATGGACCAAAGGCCATTGAGAATGGGACTTTGATAAGTGTATTTGAGCTAGTTCTTGATGGTTTGGGAGATGGATCCATCAACCCAAGCAAACCTTTTGAAGTTGTTGTGGTTCCTGTGATTTGGTAGATTTGGCAATACCAAATGACAAGACAACATCAAACCACTTTGGGATCTCAGGATCTAGCCCTCCTGGATCCAGAGAGGGATCTCTCTATAAGGTAAAGAAATAATGTATCTTTAAAGGTCAATTTAAGGTGTTAGGCTAGTTATAGGGCACAAGGGTTGTTGTTTTGTTTTGTTTGGTTGGTTGGTTGAGAAACATGAAAGAAGGGTCCAGTGTAAGGTACATGAATGAGTAGTGAAGGGTTTTTGGAAAATGGGGAGATAATTCAAAGAAAACACAAGTCCATTGGGCAATGGGGTCATAAAAGGGTTTACTTGCAATTCAAATATCCAAGGCTTTCAAAGGGCTAGTCATCTAAGACAAAGGATCTCTCAAGATGATAGTATGGGATGGAACAATAAGGAAATGAAAGGGAATGACAAGGAAAACCTTCCAAGGTGACCACTTCGGAGTAGGTCTAGGGACAGGACATGCCTTATACCTCTATGATCCAAACTCCTAATGATGCTAACTCTGAAGACTACAATCCAACAGTCCTCCTGACTACTTTCAGACAATAGGAAACATTTAAGTTGGACACAGAGTGAAGTCTAAGATCAGAGAAAGACTTTTAACCTTCTCTGCTTTTGGCATTCAACTCAAAGGGATATTAGAAAGGCTGACTATTGGAAAAGGAACTTAGGGGACAAGAATAATCACTAAATCTCCCTATTCTCCTATTCTTTCAGCAAAACCAAACAAGAACATCTAAGAAACAAACTCTAAATTCATACATCAGTAAGCATGGATAGACCAACCTCTATACTAGTTAAATTATGTTGAATTTGTTCGAAGATACACAATTATTAGAAAACATAAAAATAAGAAAAAGTAGTAAGCATTAGGGTACGTGCAGTAGTATATCCTAAGCTAAATTTACTGTTTTCTTATCAGAGAAAATGAACATGATGTTAAATAGAGGGAAACAATAACAAAGAAAGAAAACATCACCGCTGATTTAGATCAGGATCCAATGAGCATGCTTGTCATATTAGAAGAGAAAAACCAGTCACATACATTCTTTTCCAATAGCTTGATATAATCCAGAAATCATCTCCCAGCCTATTTACAACTACTACTCACAGAACTCTAACTCATTGAAACAACTTACAATCAACGGCCAACCAACCAAAATTTACAATGTATTTCTTGTGAGTTCTTATAGATGAAAGAGTGATAGTAGTGGTAGATGGAACTTAAATGATTCATTAAAACAGAGGGAGAGGTGTCTATGAAGCAAATTCTATTTTAATATCTTTACATTGACTTTTAGTACCCTTTAGATGAAATAGGGGACTTCAACAGATTGATATTAACTCCCTGGTATGTTCTTTGAAGTACTTCTCTGGTTGTTGGTACTCTGTTTGTACTATGAGACAAGAAAGGATGAATATTTGCCTTCTAGGTCTTCCATGCTTTGTAACTAATGCACTGATAGTTCTAGGAGCTTTCTGTCAGAATAATAACTGTTATGGGCTCGATGTGGAATAGAAAATTCTATGGGAACTTGTCCTTATTAAGAAAAGAACATTCTGATGATATTAGATCACTGACATGGCTTTGATTGTGCAATGTCCCTTTTTCAGGAACATGCTGCTCAATCAGGAACATCTTAGATGTTCCATTTTACCTTCTTTAGTGAGACACTGCAAGTCCATTTCAGAGATTGAATGATAGGGAATTTAAAGGATATGACTCCTTCTAAAGAAGGTAGAAATCCTGAGGCTAGCTGGCCCTTCTTAGACTCTGCCTATGGATATGCAATATTCCACCTCAGGAATTTCTACCATAGGGTCCTTGAGGACGCTGTATAAGGAAGCTGCTACATAAATAAGGAAAACTAGTGCTAGGATGCCCTAGAATAACTCTAATAAAACACCCTTGTAGAAAATGAGCTCAAAGAAATGACTGTAGATGGGTTATTCAGATCTCCCCAATCGAGGTCTCTAAAACAATGCTCAATGAGAGAGCTTACATCAACATAGGAACATAAGCATGAACTCTGCAACTCTGAATACATCATAGGAGGGAAATTTTACAGCCATAATTATATTATGATATATCATCAGAAATATACAAGAAATAGTTGAGGGACAAGCCACTCAAACTCTAAGAGAAATCCTCCAATGAATAAGCAGTGAAATACAAGAGTAGCTGCAACTCCACAAAATGCCGGAGTAGCTGCAACTGCGCTGTGTACATGAAGGTATTAGCTGCTGAATATGAATAAAATACATATATGGCTGAAGGAATACAAAAAATAAGCCCAATGACAAGAAATGGGTTGAAATACAATATTTCTAGCCAATCTATGAAAGATTGCTAGAAATGCCGGAACATACAAAAATGTGACAACAGAGTTGTTAATGCAATTGAACTGGAATACGAATGAGGCCATGGCTGATCTCAAATCCAAGTGCCCTCCTATGATAATGTCTCTAATACAAAGTGCTGATCACTTTGTCTCAGAAACACACTCCTGATGAGCTCATGAAACCCTCTCTCACTGCCTCCTCTGAAATAACGCAGTTTCCTCCATGGAATGCGCAGTGGGAGATGATGGAATGTTGGCCCATGCCAACTGATCTAAAATAATTCCCGGGAATCCTCCTTGAATATCATCCAATGAATAGATCCCTCCACCACTGAAGAAAACAATCTAAGAAGACTCCATGAGTTCCTCTTTAGCTGCACCCAGCTACACAACGTCCTCTCTGCTGCAGAAATAACGTTGTAGGAGATGAATGAAGCTATGGCCAATGCCGGATTGAGAAAATGTAGCTCAGTCCTCACCCATCCTTGAGGAAGAGCAAGGTATTCCCGACCGGAAACATCCTAGTTCCCGAGGGAACCATCACCCTGCTAAACAGCCCGGGGATGCAAGCTCTTGCAGACCCTTGTCTGAAATCTAAAACATAGCACAATGAAAATGGGCTACCATCTCCTCCAGATAAAGTGAGATAAATCCTCTCCACCAGGGTCCCACTAATTAGGGTTTCCACCCTCATGTGAAGCTCTTCCCTCCAAAACTGCACAGCTTCTCTAGGAAGCTTCTCCTCTATAGGCAACACTGTTGACTTTAGTCAAAGATGGCTAATCCAAGTAAGCTGGGTTCCATTCACACCATGGGTGTTTATTTCACCTGCTTTATTCACTCCCCTTTCACATTAGGAGTGTTATTTCTTCATCTAAAAGGGGCTAAGGTGTCTCCTTACCCATTTTATTAAACAAAAATAAAATGTGCAACTATACTGTTCCATTTTTAGCTTGAGGCTAAAAATTGGGACATTACAGTCCTCCCCTCCCACATGTTGCTTGCCCTAAAGCAACTGCATGAAGAGAACAAAATATTCTCCCCCTTCTTTTCTTCTGGCCTCCTCATCAATGGTCCCACCACTGCTCAAATATGTTGCAATAAATCTTTCCTCCAATGCTCTCTCCCAAGTATGCAAGCTGACAATAATGCTCCTCATGGAAAGATAGAAGGTGTAGTGGAATCCTTCCTGTTGTGCTAAGGCCTCCTTAAGGTAGGAGTGATGATATGCATGGGAAAATTTGCTCCCAATGATGATCTTCTCATCCATGCAATCATCCAAATAAAAATCTCACCCCTAATTTCTGCAATGTGTTGGGGCTGAATGGAGAGTGTACTGGTGCTTCTCATGATGGCCCTCTCTCCATATGCTGCTCATATGGTTTGCCTTTGTCTTTGGGCTGGAAATTATGGTCTCCAAGAATGGTCCAAGCTACCCCATCAAGAAAATCAGCCATGAGTTGCCTCCTTAAATCCTCGAAGTGGTCCCTCCCACAAGAAGAGACAAGTAGTAATGTGGAAATCATGGTTTTCCCATGGTATCTCCTGTAAAATGAAGCATGCATAATAGGGAGAATCATGCTCCCAATGGAATGTACATATAATTCTCTCCAAATAATGCTCTTCAACAAAGTACAACATCAGAAATATACAAGGAGCAATATGCAATAGAAACAAGTTGTCAAATGACAACTGGAGAGTGGTTCCAAATCCCACTCATGGAACTTGCGCAGTGCCTCCTTGGCCTGCCTCAAAATCACAATTAACAAGTGCTTTACTAGCCACTTGTTTGTTGCCACAACATCTCCTCATAAGATGAAACATGAAAAGACCATTTGGTGCCAATGGTGCACACCAAGAGAATGTGGCTTCCCCCACAAACCATCATAAAATTAGCCAAAGTCAAGGCTATAAGTAGCTGAAAGTACATCATCATGAAAAATTCAAGAAGGAATAAGTCTCCTTGATACATCATGCTCTTCAATCAATGAAAAGAAGTACAATACCAAACATGAAATTATACGTCCTCCATCATGCACTAGAGCTCTTGAGCTAAAATGGCTCAACTGAATGTTATCCCTCTCCTCCAATGAGTAAGGGAATGGTTGTGCCAACCTCTCCAAAATCAATCGGGCTATGCATATATCCATATGCTGATGTAGATCATGCTGAATGCCCTCCAAGTGAACTCCTCTAGCAAGGAAAATTATGCATCCAAGTGCATAGCTAGGAAGTCCGTATGTGCTGCATGCAAAAGTTTATCCTTGAGACTAGAAAATCTATCCAAGAAGAGTCTGCCATGATGAAAGATGCTCATATCATCCACTAAGTGTCCTCCATATCCATCAAGGCCATCCAAGAATCATGCATGCACCAAGATCCCGGGACCTCTCAACCAGAAGCTGAGTCCTCCAACATGGATCAATCCTCCACATAGACAGCGCTGGTAATCTGCAATAAGGTGCTCCCATCACACTGTTGTCTGCTACCTTGACATCCCCTCATGCCGAAGTCATCCTCTAAGGTTTCTGCCATGCCATCATGCAGCTACTCATGCTCAAGAGAAATGATGATCTCTGAAAATAAGCTTCCCATGAGAGACTATCACCTCCAAAGAATCTCCTGATCCTGGGCAATGTAAGCATGAGTGACCTCCATCTACTCCCATGCATGAAAATATTCCTTCCTCAAAGGAAGTAACCTCTCTCTCACCCAAATCCATGGAGCAGCCATCCTGCATCATGAAGATGCTATCCTCCATCCATGCAACAACTCTATTTGTTCAGTGAAACTGATGAGAATGGGTGGTACTGAAAATGAGAGTGTGTAACCCTCCTTCATGAGCTTTCCCCCAAACTCTCTGTGCTGTAATGGATTCCTCCAATGTCTCCACCTCTCTAGAATCCAAGAGTGGTGAACCAAATGACATGATGCCTCTCATCATCTCTAGATCATGTGGCCTCCCAAGTGGTAAGCCTCTAAAAGTGAGACATCAAGATAGGAAGTGGAATGTATATATGAGAGGAATGAAAGGTCATCTCTCTACTGCGCAGTGCAGTCCTTCTCCCATGTGAATAAAATCTCTGAAAATAGATAGGGGTGAATTTCCATCATCCCTTCATGCTGATCCTCTTGATCTTCTTCTTCTTCCAATGGTGCAGCGCTGTAGATTCTTTTATGCACCTCCTCTCTACCAACATGTGAGTGTGTCTCCTCCCGAATGAGAGGCCTTGAGTCTTGGCCTTCCCTTGAAAGAAATGTATCCACACCCTAAAAAATGGAAGAGTGCCCCTCATACAATGGGGGTCTTGCCTCAAGCCATTCTTCTAATTTATCCCGCTCTAGAAAGATGGAATGATCTTTGTTTCATGGTCCCCCTACATGCATGCAAAGTGTTTGAAATTTTGTCACACCAAGCTTCACATTGGTTTTCATCCATCCCCTTTGAAAAAATCCTTGTGACTTCAACATATGATCTCTCATTTGCATGAGAACATGAAATAGAAATCTGAAACCAATCATCATGAATCATACCTTTGAGTTTGCAGCGCTGCTCCTCCAAAGGCCTCAACTCTTTTCCTCCATATTTCTTGCAGTAGATATCGGCAATGTACTGCGCTATGGATCTGCATGTGTGGCTGAATGCTCACACCCTTCATGAGAATAGCTAGGGCTTGCTCCATCCACAAACCCTTTTCAGAAAATTTCTCCAAAATTTCCCCTTTCAGCAGATCTTCAATGGTGTGCTCAATGGTTTGGAAAAGAAGAAGGGAAACCTCCTCTTCCTTCATTCCTATTTCCTTGTATCCTTGTAAATCTCCTCTCCTTGGAGAGAAGCTCCTCTTTCTGATAGCAATGGATCTTGGGCACAGGTTGAGCCAAGATCATGCTCTGATACCACTGTAATGTCCCTTTTTCAGGAACATCCTGCTCAATCGGGAACATCTTAGATGTTCCATTTTGCCTTCTTCAGTGAGACACTGCAAGTCCATTTCAGAGATTGACTGATGGGGAATTTATAGGATATGACTCCTTCTAAATAAGGGAGAAATCCTGAGGCTAGCTGGCCCTTCTTAGACTCTGCCTATGGATATGCAATGTTCCACCTCGAGAATTTCTGCTATAGGGTCCTTGAGGATACTGTATAAGGAAGCTGCTACATAAATAAGGAAAAATAGTGCTGGGATGCCCTAGAATAACTCTAATAAAACTCCCTTGCAGAAAATGAGCTCAAATAAATGACTGTAGATGGGTTATTCAGATCTTCCCAATCTAGGTCTCTAAAACAATGCTCAACGAGAGAGCTTACAACAACATAAGAACATAAGCATGAAATCTGCAACTCTGAATACATCATAGGAGGGAAATGTTACAAAAATAATTATATTATGACATATTAGTGGAAATATACAAGAAATAGTTGAGGGACAAGTCACTCAAACTCTAAGAGCAATCCTCCAATGAATAAGCAATGAAATACAAAAGTAGTTGCAACTCCACAAAATGCTGGAGTAGTTGCAACTACACTGTGTACATGAAGGTATTAGCTACTGAATATGAATAAAATACATATATGGCTGAAGGAATAAAAAAAATAAGCCCAATGACAAGAAATGGGCTGAAATACAATATTTCTAGCCAACCTATGAAAGATTGCTAGAAATGCCGGAACATACAAAAATGTGACAACAAAGTTGTTACTGCAACTGAACTGGAATACGAATGAGGCCATGGCTGATATTAAATCCAAGTGCCCTCCTCTGATAATGTCTCCAATACAAAGTGCTGATCACTTTGTCTCAGAAACACACTCCTGATGAGCTCATGAAACCCTCTCTCACGGCCTCCTCTGAAATAATGCAGTTTCCTCCATGGACTACGCAGTGGGAGATGATGGAATGTTGGCCCATGCCAACTGAACTTAAATAATGCCCAGGAATCCTCCTTGCAGCTCCTCCAATGAATAGATCCCTCCACCACTGAAGAAAGCAAGCTAAGAAGACTCCATGAGTTCCTCTCTAGCTGCACCTAGCTACACAACGTCCTCTCTGCTGCAGAAATAATGTTGTAGGAGATGAATGAAGCTATGGCCAATGCTAGATTGAGGAAATGTAGCTCAATCCTCATCCTTCCTTGAGGAAGAGGAAGGGATTCTCGACCTTGAACACCCTCATGTGCATCTCTTCCCTCCAAAACTGCACAGCTTCTCCTCTATAGGCAGTGCTATTGACTTCAGTCAAAGATGACTAATCCAAGTAAGCTGGGTTCCATTCACACCATGGGTGTTTATTTCAGCTGCTTTATTCACTCCCATTTCACATTAGGAGTGTTATTTATTCATCTAAAAGGGGCTAAGGTGTCTCCTTGCCCATTTTATTAAACAAAAATAAAATGTGCAACTATAATGTTCCATTTTTAGCTTGAGGCTAAAAATTGGGACATTACAGATTGTGTGCTTTAGGCTTCATTAAGCTTCCTTGATCATCTTCGGTCTTTGAACTGTATCCTTTGTGTCTGTAACTGTGGATTAGGCCTCTTAGTCTTCAATATCATGCTTTTAACCTTTTAATCTCTTTCTGATACACTTTAAACTTCTGCTGACCTGTTTGAGAGAATATACAGGTTTTAGGGGTGCTGGAGGGTTTGAATCAGGGTTTAGAACCTGATCTTCAATGAAAAACATGATATTAACCCTCTCTGATGTCTTCCTCTGTATTATTCAGCATCTGAGATGGTCTTTCACCTTTAATGTGACTGTGAAAACATTGTGAATTCGTCATGCTTTGAAACCTGCAAAAGACGAGAAACATGTTATGAAAACCAGAGGGAGTGGGGGATGATTGCTTCAGAGGGCCCAGGAGGATGGAAGGGTATTGAGGGAAAATGTGAGCGTAGCAGAAAATGGGCTGAAAAACATGGCGGAAAGAAAAAAACAGGTCTGATGGGAGTCTAGTGCGAGGATGAACGTAGATCGTTGGATTAGACCAATCAAAGGTGATCTACAATTGAGATTCATTGATGTAGTCATTTGGATGATTAGATGGAGGCGAATGAATTGGGATCGGGATATAACGTAAGCCATCGGATCAAAATGATTAACGGTGGAGATCGACAGATGAAGTCTTTCGGGAGCGAGTTGGGTGAAAGTGAAATGGAGGTAAGATTAAGTTAGGACCGTTCGATCTTCGGAGATCGGCGGCTAGGATTGGATTAGGAACAGCGTTGTGGGAGCAGTGGTTTGGTGGAAAACTGGCAGCAGTTTTTGCAAAATTTTTGGGTGGTATGCGGTTTGGAAAAAAAAAAAAAGTGATACAGTAAACCTTCTAACACCTGTCCCTTTCAATTCCTCCGGTTTTAGAGAATTTTCGGGCATTAACGTGATCGGGTGTAGATCCGACGGTGCGGTTTGCACACATTGGGGGAGTTGCATGAGCGGGGGAGAGGTGGGCCCAGTATTTATTTTGTCGTGGAGCGAGGTGTTTGAAAGGTGGATGGGGAAGGTCAGGTTAGATCCCGACCGTAGGATTTCTCAGATGGATGGTCGAGATTAAAATATGGGTCGAAGGTCTTGAAAGTGAAAGAGGTGTTGGATGGACGGGCGGAGTGTGACAAAATCTGGGAAGTAGGCGAAATAGAGGAAATGATGATTGCTCGAAGGCCGTTGATCTGTGGAGATCGATAGTTCATGTTAACTCCAATCAGAACGTCGAGAAATGATAAAAATAAGGGAAAAAGGGTTCGGGGAAGGTTTTTAGGGACTTTAGCACTGGACTACAGAGCTTCAGGTTGCGTGGAGGAGGGCTAAAGGAAATAAGCCCTCGGGGGATTAATTCTTTAATGGAGCGGAGAAATGTTTTTTAAGCCTTTTGAAGGGATTTGGGGGGTTTTTGGCTTTTTAGCGCCCGATTACGGGGCCGGGGTTATATGAGGAAAGGGGCTAAAGTTATAAGCCATCGGGGGCTAAAATAACTTATAGTGGCAAAGACTGATTTTAGGCCCAAAATAGTATTTTTTAAGCCAAATGAGGGGTTCCGGTAGGCAAAAGAAGGGTTTTTAAAACCAAATAAAGGGTAATATAATGTTCAAAAAAGGATTTTAGGAATATTGAGGTCAAATGAAGGGTTTTGTGGGATTTTTAAGGGGGAAAAAGAGGTGAAAATGGAGATTTTGTGGGAATGAAATGGAGCAAATGGAGGCCTTTTTAAAGCAGTCTCTTTCATAAAACAGTGAGGCTCGTCAAGTGGAAAAAACAGTGAAGATTTCTTCAAACGATAGAAGACACATGAAGGCTTAAAGAATGATAGATTTTCAAGGGAAATGTTTCTCTTGAAGACTTAGAGACATATTTAGCCACCTGTTTGCTATGCCAAAATTTTATAGGTGGCTAATAGAAGTCATGCTCAAGCTTTCCCCATAGGTGGCTTGCGTAAGAGTAGGAGATGAATAGATAGTTTATGTTCTCTTGCTAACTTTTGCATAGATAACACCAGGAGGGGCATTGGAAGCTTATTTTGACCAAGTTGTCCCATGTGAGAATTTTGTGTTTTATAAGGATCCATGTGAAAATTTTGACTTTGGACTAGGTACGCATTTTCCAAAATTCAAACCAGAATGGGTTTGGATCGGGGATGCTTTCTTTGGTTAGGAGATGATAATCCTCCTTAACCGTGAAGTTTCCAATGGTGATTTAGCCCCAAAGAATGATGTTTGTCCCATGTGCCTGTCTAGTTGATATTTAATGGAGAGCTTCCTGTAGGGAAGTTCTATCGAGTTTTGTGTTCTCTTCCACACAAAGGATATCTTGTGCCCATGTGAGATTAGTAGTGCTCCCAAAATTGTTCCAAAATTGATGGATCAATGTGTGACTTGTACTTTGAGATAAGGTTTAACTGAGAGGAGTGGGAAGGAGTTTTCTTAGGTTGGGGATTTGTTTCCAATAGTCGCTCTAGAACCTGGAAAATATTCAATCTTGGAATACCCAAAAACTATTCAATTGAATCAAGGATTGATTTATGCTTGCCACATTCTAAATGATAGAACCTAGGGGTTCACTAGAAAGGTGAATGAGATATTTTTGAGGAGTGTTCCATGTACATTTGATGTGCCATAGATGATCCTTGGGTTCAAATTTATATTTTATCCGCTTCCACCAATTTTTGTCACTAAGGACCTTGTTAACTGCTTAAGATCATGAAAGTTGAGCCCTCATGAGCCTTGGGGAGGCAGAGAGTCTCCCATTTCATGAGAGGCAACATGTGCTTTAGGTTTTTCCCTCCCTAGAAGAATAAGCATTGGAGATTTATAGTTCTTTTGAGGACCCATTTTGGAACTTCCAAAACAAACAAAAAAAGTAGATGGGAAGGGATTGAAGGATAGATTTGAGGAGGATCAATCAACTTGCTATGTTTAGGGATTGAAAGGTCCAGCAATTGAATTTTGGGAGGAGTGCTTCATGGTAGAGTCAGTGAGAGGGGATCCTAGATATTTGGAGGGGAGAGAAGTAGAGGAGAAACCAAGAATGCATTTGATGTTCCTTTGAGTAGTGGATGGGGTATGGAAAAATAATATTTGAGATTTTTCTAGGTTGATGGAGGTGCTTAAAGATTTAGAGAATAGGTCAAGGATGAATTTGATGGCTTTGGCTTCTTGAATAGAAGGATGATTCAAAAGAAGGGTGCCATCCACAAATTTTTGATGGGAGAGAGTGAACTAGCCATCATGAAGTTTGATACCTTTGATGGAACCTTTCTACAGAGCAGCTTTGAGAGCTCATCCAAGTCCTTTCTCCATGATGATGAAGAGGAAGGGGGAGAGAGGTTCCCCATCCCTGATACCCTTAGAAGGTTGGAAGGTATGTGAGGGGGATTCGTTGACCAATATGGAAAAGAAGGCTGTGGATATTAGAGATAAAATCCAATTGATCCAGTAGAAGAAAAATCCAAATGTCTGGAGGATTCTTTCTATGTAGTCTCAATTGACTTTGTCAAAGGCCTTGGACATGTATAACTTGATGAGCATTACTAGTTTATTAAGGGTTTTGAGGGAGTGGATGGATCCATGGGAATGTTATGAAACCAGCTCCAAAAATAGAAGAAAAGAGAGATCAAAGCCTTATAATTCAACCACTTCGAGGGGGAAACCTCCAATACACTACATAAATGAACAAATTCTTGGATGATACAAATGATAAAACCTCCTTTCTATATATAGGAATCCATGGGGCCACAATATAATCTTAGCCGACCTAACAATAATAATGTAAGGGCACAATAATAACAATATGGGGGTTACAAGGTTACAACAATAACAATAAGGGGGGCTACACTAACATAATAAGGGACTACGATAGTAATATAGGGACCTAACATGCCCCTCTCCTTCAAACAAGTGTTGTCCTCAATGCTTGATTATTTCTTGATGCTTTTTTATAAAATTCTCATCCTCGCATGTGGAATCTTCTACAGAAAAGTTCTTCCACTTGCTGAGATACTCTAAAATTGATCGTACTTGTCGAGTTCTTGTTTTTGTGACTACTTTAGAACTTCTTTCGATGTGATGTTGATCTTCCTCTTGTTTCATTTGATTTTGCACCAAAGTTAGTTTATCCTTTGAGAGTTGGAGAACTTGTTGTTGATGCTCAATGTGATATTCCATTAATTTATCATCCATATTATATTTTATTTGATCCTTCAAACCATCCATCTTAGCCTCCATTTCTTCTTTTAAACCATCTATTTCATCTTTGGTTGCTCTTCGTAAGATCGAAATTTGTTGCACTTGGTACCGTAATTTTGATATCTCATACTGCAATTCTTGCTCTTCCTGCGTCATATTATAGATTTTCGAGGGCTTAATGGGTATGGAATTATTTTTTGGAGGCATTATAGAACCCAATACTGATAAAAATTCTTCAATATCCCCTTGGAATCACTTCAAATTTCTTTTCAAACAAACATTATGCATTTAAAAAAAATAAATACGTACCTTGTTCTTGCTTTTGAGGAGATCGATATTGAAACTGAATTATCTCTGTGATTTCAGATCCTCAATATCTGAAATTTGGCCCTATAGTAGCCCTATGAATATTATTCTGAATTCCACAGGTCTGAACTAATTTGGATTCTTCAAGACAAAGTTATGCCCAATCTCCCACAATGACCTAATTATGGACTGGTTCAGTAGAACAAACTTGTACAGCGTGCCACGTGTCACTGTTTCCTCCTTGGGCTCTGAAATTGATATAAAGGAAACTAAAATATGTGTACTTGTGGCCACTTTTTAGATAATTCCAATTCGATGCTCAGAGAGAGAGAGTTATGACGATTTTCCCATAGTCACCTCTTTGAGATGAAATTCGGGAGCCTGAAAAATCCCTAACTTCTACAGACCCTATCTCCGAAACTATTGCGAATCAAGCTCTTAAATTTTTCCACGACATTCCTCAGGATTTCAGCTTCTCTCTATAAGAATGTCAACTTCTGAACCCTAAAATTTATAGAAAAAATTCCACGATGACCTGTTTGGAGCAGCAAAACCCTAGAATCCAAAGCTCTGATACAAAATGTTATGAAACCAACTCCAAAAATAGAAGAAAAAAGAGATCAACGCCTTAGAATTCAACCACCTTTGAGTGGGAAACCTCCAATACATTACATAAATGAACAAATTCTTGGATGATACAAATGATAAAACCTCCTTTCTATATATAGGAGTCCGTGGGGCCACAATATAATCCTAGCTGACCTAACAATAATAATGTCAGGGCACAATAATAACAATATGGGAGTTATAGGGGTACAATAATAAAAATAAGGGGGGATACACTAACATAATAAGGGACCACACTAGTAATATAGGGACCTAATAGAGAAATAATGATACCATCAATAATCTATCCACCCTCCACATATCTTGATTTCTAAGGAGAGATGAGGAGTGGTAGAATTGTTTTTAGCTGATTAGCTATGAATTTAGTTATGATTTTGTATGTGAGATTGCAAAGAGAAGTAGGTTAGTATTTAACTAGTGAGGAACCATTGGATTCTTTAGGAATTATTTCAAGTGATCTGGATTGCATCGTTATATTTTTTTTATCCATCTCAATGCATTTGGAGTGGAAAAATTGGAGGAATAATCTCATGGGACCCTTTTTACCGGCGAGACCTAGTTTGGAAAAAAAAGGTATGAAACCTTCCAAGAGCATTTTGAGGCATCAAATGATGTTTTTTCGGGGTAAAAATTTAGCACTTTATCATAGCACCATTTCATGTTATTCTACACATAGATATTTCCAACGACAGAAGAAGCACGCCAATCGGAGTCTGTATACAAAAGTTATGCCACTAAGAATTTGACCTTCTTGTTTTCACACCTATAATTTGAGAGGATATCGTGTCAGCTCCATTATTCATGCAAAAGGGGCTAGCAACATTTTTGTGATGTAAAAAACTTGATAAGAGTCTATATTGTAACTCTAGTTAAGAGTTGATGTAGTCAAAATTAACCACTAGTAGGCTATCGGGTTGTATTATAACCCGACCACTAGGAGGAAGAGGCATTCCATTCTTTCGAGAGAATTTTGTTCCATAGATAATAAAATATTGGTAGGAGATATAGGAGGTAGAGCACACAGAGAATATTTGAGCACTATATCATCCCACGGACCACAAGCATTACTTCTTTGTACCTACAACCATATTTCCATATAGAGAAAGGGAGTGAAGCAGCCTCACCTTCCAGTTGGGTTTTCTCCCAAAAGGGTTTCCCATTTATAATATCTGGTGTCTTATGTGTGTGTGTGAGCTTATTTTTTCATTCTCTACTTTTCTGCATAATTTGCATTCACATTCAGACATTTATTATAGTTAAATCAACAAATCTAGAATTTTAATAAAACTTTAATAGTGTAAAATTTCAGTAGTTTAATATATTATTACTATATATGTTATGATGAATAATCTAGTGGAATATCCATAGCAGTTTACGAATCATTTGGTATCCAGAGAATTTTTCTTTGGGTATTTTGTGGAGATTATAAAGGTCTAGATCGGAGGGGTCGAAAATCAGAAAACCCCTAATCATGGGCGACGAATATGTAAACGAACCTCATGACCCTGTAGAGGTGAGGTTTCCATGGTTGGAATAACAAGTCCCAGATATCAACCGCAATGTAAGCCTCCTCATGGTAGACTTGAATATAAATTTGGGGATATTTGGAAAATATGGGGCTTCAAATGCAGAGGAAAAATTAGAACGAGAATCAGAAGTTCAGGTAGAAATAGAGAATTAGTCGAAGAAGGGACCCGAAAAATATCAAATCAATTCAAGTGTTGTGAACCAGTCATAGAACCTATTTAAAATTGAATAAAAAATCGATATCAAGTCGTACCATGGTGATATCGATGCTTTTAAGTTGAACCATTATTTGAAACAATTGGAATTTTATTTCACTGTCCATCAGAACGAGGAAGGGAAAAAAATATCATTTGCGCAACTAAAATTAGAGGGCCATGCACTAACTTGGTGGGAGAGCCACACAAAAAACCTAAGGTTGGAGGGAGAACCTCCAATGACTAAGTGGAAATATTTCAAAACCCTCATTAAGTCACAGTTTTATACCATTGGGTACATGGAGGACCAGTGGATCTAGTGGCAATACTTCAGCCAAAAGTTGGGTCAAAGCGTGTAGGAGTACACCACGAAATTCAGGTACATAGCTATAATGTTTGGTATCTCTCCAAATAACCCAAATTTACTCCTCAAGAATTTTTTAGGGTTTCAATTCCATCTATGTGAGCAAGTGATGTTGTTCAATCCCAAATCGGTGGATGGGGTTTGTGTACAGACACAGTACCTGGAGAACATAGGCCTGAAGAGAGAAGAATCAAGAGGATCTAAGAATAAGGAGAAACACAATAATTCCAAGGAGGGGAAGAAAAATAAAAATGGGGGAAAATATAAGAATAAGGTATCCAAAAAAACTAGTGCAAAGATCCTAGAAACTATTGCAACCACTGCAACATCGATGGCCATAGAGAGGAAAATTGTTGGAAGTTGCATCAAGAGTGAAACCCAAAGAACAAGAAGAATAATCTCATGGCCACTAATTCAAGCAACCAAGTTGTAAGTAGCTCAGATGTGGCTGAGAATATTTTTTGTATGTCCATATAGAAGGAGGTGAGTCTGAGTAGCCTTCAGAAATAGGAAGTGAAAGAAATGACCAAACTCTTCCATATAAGGATACAAGTCAAGAAGACAAAGATTGATGCTCTATTTGACTCAAGATCGCAGGTGAATCTCATTGCAGCAGAGTTGGTCATGAAGTTAGGGCTGGAAGTTTTTCATCATCCAAACCCATATCCATTGGGATGGGTAAATAAGAATGCAGAGTTTAAGGTAACAAAATAGTGCAAAATTAGTTTTGTTATCCATGTTTATTTTATTGATGAAGTAGATTTGGATGTGGTTCCCCTTGATGTATGTGGAGTCGTGTTTGGGAGTACATACATGTTCATGCATGATGAAAAATTCATGAGGAGAGATAACCAGTATCAGATCATCAAGGATGGAAAATCGTTCATCATCAACACACACAAAGGCAAGTCAAAAATTTCACTGGTAAGTGCTAACCAAGCCAAGAAATTGATCAGTTCAAGAAAGAAGTATATTTTATTGTTTTTAAGAGAAAGTCAGTATGTGGAGGAGTCAATAAGAGGCAAGGCATCCCTGGAGGGGTGTACTAAGAAATAAAAACAACAACTGTAGGAGTTGATACATAAATACAGAGGTGTGTTCTGAGAGCCTAAAGTACTACCACCTAAGAGGGAAGTGGAACATGAGATCCAACTATAGTTGGACCCCCCCTTACCGAATATTGGGTTGTATATCCAATCTGTTATAGAAGAAAGTGAGATGAAGAAACAGTTGCAACAACTACTGGAATAGGGTGTCATTCGAGCAAGTACATCACCATGTGGGTCACCCATCATCATTGTGTTGAAGAAGGATGGGACTTGGAATATGTGTATAGATTACAGGGCGTTGAAAAAAATCATGCTCAAGAATAGATACCCCTTGTCTAGGATATATTATTTGTTGGATTAGTTGTATCAAGAAAAATAATTCACCAAGATGGAATTGAAGTCTCAGTACCTGAGGAAATTTGTAGCCTAATTTTCAGTGGTAGTAGCACTGCTCCACGCCATAATAGAAAGTGACCAAATTTTCGAATGGGGAAGGTCAGTAGAGAGATTTTTAGGAGCTAAAGAAAATGATTAGTCAAGCACCAATCCTAGAATTACCAAACTTGCAGTGGTGCTTGGAAGTAGAGATAGATGTGAGTGGGTACATTATGGGAGTTGTATTGATGCATGGAGGAAGGCTTGTATGATACCATTTTGAATATTTTCATGGGGAAGTTCTTAAATACCCTACCTACAACAAGGAGCTCTATGCCATGGTGCAAGTTGTAAAGAATTGGAATCACTATCTGATGGGAAAGGAGACAATAATCCACACATATCACCAACCATTACAGTACATGTAGGCCTAGAGTAAGCTACATCAAACCATGAATTATAAGTGGATGGGGTTTTTAGAATATTTTCATTTGGTGATCAAGTATAAGAATTTAAAACTCTATTATCCTTTCATGGTAGGCCAGGAGTACGAACAGGTCCTACCTTTTGTGGAGGATTTGGAACCAGATTCTCATGCAGAGTTGACAGAATATATATTTTTGTAGAAGAGGTCCAGAACTACAAGAGAGGGGCAGCATGACCTTTGGCAGATTGGGTTGAAGGGACAACTTTCAGGCAAAGCTAAATAGTACAACAGAGAGAAGGAGGAGGAAAATTTGTTTCACCTCATTCAGTAAAATGTTTTTGGGACCAAAATCCTCCCAAAATGGGGAGGTGTGATTTGGATTAGATCATTATATATTTTTTCATCCATCTTGATGAATTTGGAATTTAAAAAGTGGAGGAATCATCTCACAGGACCGTTTTTACCAGTGGGACCCAATTTAGAAAAACATGGTCTTAAACCTTACAGGAGCATTTTGAGGCAACAAACGAAATTTTTTGGGGGAAAAAGTTCTCTTTAGCGTAGCACCATTTCATATTATTCTACACACGGTGATATTTCCAACATCATAAGAAGTGTGTCAATCAGATTCCTTATGCAAAATTTAGGCCACTCGGAAGTTGACCTTTTTGTTTTCACACCTATAGTTTGGGAGGATGCCGCGTCAACCTCCATTTTTCATGGAAAAGGGGTTAGGAACATGTTTTTGATGTAAAATAATCTAGAATATTCTATATTGTGACTCTAGTTAAGAGTTGATGTAGTCAAAATTAACAACTAATAGGCTATCGAGTTGTGTTATAACTATGCGACTAGGAGGAAGAGACATTCCATTCTTTCGAGATAATTTTGTTCCATAACTCAGCAAAAATATCCAGGAGAGATAGGAGGCAAAGCACATAGACAATATTTTTGGATTGTAGCAGTCAATGGGTGTAGTGTACCTAGAGGGGATAATATAGGGTACAGAGGGAGGTACCCAAGGGAATAATATGATGTATTAATATAAGAGTGATAAATAAATGGGCCATAGTTAATAAATAAAGTGGTTAACCCACATTATGTAAGGGACCACATGTAGCAAGGGAATAAAGTGATAAGCACATTGTATTGGATGTATGGTATTGAGAGACCCATGGTAACTACCCATGGTATTGCATGTATGAAACCTATATAGAGGTTAGAGACTCTCCATTGAGAGATGTCAAGGATTATTGTATGGACAAGCATATGGCTTGTGGAGTGATCTCCTTCCTTAAGGAGTGAATGTATGGTGTTGCCCTACCTTAAGGGTTTTGATATTAATGAGATCTGAAGTTTTATCTTCTATGGTGTTATTTCTTGGGCATATTTTCCATTTATATACAACTATGGCCCATTTATTTATCATTCTTATATTAATACATCATATTATTCCCTTGGGTACCTCCCTCTGTACCCTATATTATCCCCTCTAGGTACACTACAATGGGACACATGCATTACTTCTTTGTACCTGTGGCCATATTTCCAAACATTGAAAGAGAGCAAAGCGACCTCAACTTCCAGTTGGGTTTTCTCGTGAAAGGGTTTCCCAGAGAGCATATTTTGTGTCTTATGTGTGTTTTTGTGAGCTTATTTTTTCATTCTTTATTTTTTTTCATAGTTTCCATTTGCATGCATGCACTGATTACAGTTAAATATGCAAATCTATAATTTTAATAAAACTGTAATAGTGTAAAATTTCAGTATTTTAATATATTAATATCAAATATGTTGTGACAAATATCCAGTGTAATATCCATGGTATTTTACGAATTAGAAATAAAAGTGTCGTTGAATGTAGGGAGAATAGTTCTATTCTTTCTTGATTCCTCGACGACGCCATGAATTTATTCATGAATAAAGTGTCAGCAATGTTTGAAGAAGGTTGCTATGAATCCATCAGGTACTTGATCTTTTCCATTTGCCATCTGAATGAGAGCCTCCAGGATTTCTACCTCTGTGACTGTTCAAATGAGAGTCATGTTTTTTTCTTTTGAGAATCGTTTCAGAATGTAAGTTGTGATCTGGTTTATGGCCTCTTATATATGAATTTGTAGATCTTGCATGATGTCAGAGAAGTATCTAACTATATCCTTTTTATGTCCTCTTGGTTCTTTATGATCTCACCAGCCTAAGTTCTAAGAGAGATGATTTGGTTGGAAGCTCTGTATATTGAATGGTGGGATTTTGAAAGAAGGAGGTGTTGTGCTCACCTTCTTTGAGCTAGTTGATCTAGGATTTTTTATTCCAAGATATTTCCTCCTGCTTGTAGTGATCCTCCAGCTGTGAAGTGAGTTTGGCTTCCTTGGTCTCTGTTTCCTAAGAGTGGACATTTATGATGATCTCATGGAAGGGAGGACATGGCCTTTTTGAGGGTGTATTTTTCCCGGAATATGTTTTCAAACTCTTCTTTGTTCTATTTCTTGAGGATAATATCAAGTTGTTTGAGCTTATGCTGGAATACATACATCTTGGGTCTCCCAAGATTGACCAAGCCTTTCCACTAGCCTTCTATATTGTTGATAATATCAGGGTCCATTAACCAAAATTGTTCAAATCAAAAAAGGTTTCTTTAGGGGTTTGTGAATGACCTCCATGATAAGGATATGGGCCAATGGTATGAGCCTGAGGATGTGAGGATCATTGCATAGATATCATGCCCACCTATGATTAGGAACTTAATACTAATAAACTATCCAACCCATAGGATATCTAAGAAGAGCCTCCCCTCTTGTTATTCCATGTGTATAGGTCATTGGTCGTTTATATGTCTACCATTCTTGTGTCATATATGAAGTTCCTTAGGTCCTATTTTAATTCCAGTTTTCGTGTGCCTCCTTTTTTCTCTTTTAAGGAAGTGATAATGTTGAAGTCACCACCTATGATTCATTTGAGGGGGTCAACTTGGCCCCTCAGGTAGTAAATATGGTGAAGCATGTCAAGATTCCAAGAAGGAGCTTGTGGACCATATACATTACAAAGGAAGCAGTGAAGATATGTTCCTTATAGATGAAAAGAGGCAGTTATTATAGATGGGTTAATGGGTAGAAATTTCATACTTTCTTGCAATGAGTCCTAAGCTATTCCCAAACCCCCAGAATCCATTTTGAATCCACTATAGTGTTTCATGCATTCTTCCATAATGTTTCCATTATGGGTTCAAAATATTTGTTGGAGCATTTAGTTTCTTGAATTAAAAGGATTGTCAGAGATCCCTTTGGATATGTCGATGAAGAATGCATTTCTTTGAGGGGTTTTTAAAACCTCAGATGTTATAGGAAAAAATATTCATGGGATAATGGTGGTTTGGGAGGATTAGATCTCCAGGACCTACTTTTACTAGCTTGATTTAACTAGCTTTCTTCCCAGGGTGTCGAGTTACTGAATTGCAGACTTCCTCCCTCTTTTCATGAAATCTTTATTGCTCTTCTTCCCTTTTTTTGTGGTGATGGCTTGAACCCCTAGCGACATTTGGATTTTTATTTTTGGATGGTGGAAACTAGGATATTGATTTTCTTCAATGGGATTGTTCTCATATCATTCATGTGGCAAGAATATTCGAGGGCCATCGAGTCAAGCCCTTACAAATCGATGTGGTCCTCATCATGATTCATTGGAATTACTTCATCTACTTGGGTAGCTTTTTGTTAATATGGAGTGGTTGCATCTATAGGTACTTTTCCCTCATCTTCATTGTTGTGTTATGTTGGTGGTTCAATAGGATTCTTCTATTTTTAATCTTGTGGTCGTTCTGGATGGTTCCCTAGTAGATCACCAATCACTTTGAAGTTGTTTCTAGTCATGGGGCATTTGGGAGGTGAAGAGGCACTAGGTTTCTTGGTATGGTGTCGCTTGGAGAGGATATTGGTAAATTATTTCGCATCCATAGAGTTAGTTTTCTTTGGGTCTTGTTTAGGGTCATTCATAGGGCAATACTAGAAAATGTGGTCGTGTTGCTGGCATTTTCGGCATCTGAATGGAACATGCTCATAGTTGAGGATCTAGAACCAGCCACGGTCTTCTGATTCTAGAGCTATGGCCTCAGTGATGGGTCCATATATGTCCATCTAAATTCACATTCTAACGTATGCGGTGTAGAAGCCTTGTTTGGTCTGTTTAGAGAGGTAGATAATTTTTCCAATTTTGTTGCCAATGTCCTGGAGGGTTTCTGGATCCCATAACTCATAGGGCAGGGAGTAAAAATAGATCTATACAAGTGTCCAAGAGAAATCTTCTTTATCTAGAAAAAATATGGGAGTCCATTTTCTAATGTATAGGCCTACTGAGTTGAAGAAATAGTGGCATCCTTCCATGATTACTTTTACGTCATCCTAGCGGGAAAAGATCACTGTGAAAAATCATTTGGACCCCAAATAGACATCATAGTGGGACTTAATTTTCTAGGGCAATACGATCCATTGCAAGAGATACTTTTTTTTGGGCCAAAAACCAATGAACTTGCAGATAAGGGTGTGTCTTGCATGAATTGGATGTTTCTATTAATATTCTCTAGCAACACATGGAGTCACAAGATCTATGAGGATTTCGTCTTGTAGGTGCGGGTATTCTGTTTCTTGGGGCAGGTGGCTTGATTGGAATCTAGGTCAGCTGATGGTTCCACAAGAGTGGAATCAATAATTTTGGAGCTATGTGGGTCAAAGGTAGCAGCGGGCAACTAATTCGAGGAGGGTTTGTTAGTGGAACTTGTTTGACATATGAGGATGGAGTAGCTTGCGGCCCCTCCTCTTGGACTTGTCATATCAATGGAATATCAGGAGAGGTAAAGCCTTGAGATCACTAAAAAAAGGACAGAGACTAAATGGGATTCGAAGGTGGGAAAGTTACAGAGTGTAGGGTAGAACATCTTATGTTTCATTTTACCCATATGAAAAATCCTATGCACTTTTAAGCATAACAATTAGTTATTATATAAAGTAATTTTAGTTGAGTTCCTTGATTTCCAAAGAAGAAATATGGGTATGTTACAATATTTCTCTCTCATTTTTCCTTTCCAATGTCCCTTTTCTCTCATATTTGATTTTTTTTTTTAATTTTCATGTTGAATGATAACACTTACAACAAACTAGGAAACAACTCAATGGAAAATCCTCGAAACTAATAATAGAAAGTCTCTTTCACTATCTAGAGTCAAATATTAACAAAACCATAAAAAATAAAGTGGGACTAAAAGAATGGATAAGAAATTTCAAAATGATGTGCTTGAGCTTAATATTTATATCCAACAACAAAACTTCTAATAAAACTAACAAAATTTAAACTAAAATTAACTCAAAAACAAAGAAAAGAGAAAAAAATCACAATTGGGTGAAAAAATTAGAGCAAGACTTAAAAGAAGCCAAACAAAATTTACATCGATATTCCACCAATCCGGGAGAGAAGAACAATTTTCTTGAACTTTTCAACCAAAAACTTTACAAATGGGCTTTAAACATTGTCATGGCTAGGCCAGATGTGGCATCATATGAATATTTTCGAACCAAGTTATCAAACATGCCATAAAAATAATAAATTAAAAACCCACAAATTTAAAGTAAAGAGAATTGGTAAAACAAATGAATGTAATAGGCATGCAATTCAAATCAAGTTGAAATCAATGGAGAAAATTAAACACTTTAAGAAAAGTTTCCAACTAAAATGAATTAGGTATATTTATAAATTAAAACCTTATCCCCCTTGACCAATCAATACTGAGAAAGGAATTCCAAAATAACAATGCTAGGAAAGTAGCCAAATGGGTAATAATAAATATAATAGCACCAATAAATGATATTCCAAATTAATAAATGGATATTTAGAAAATTTAGGGTTCTCACATGGAATTTTCTGAGGATTCCATTTAAGCTATACTAATTTCAATTGATCTTAAAATTTTTGTTGAATAATGGGAACATGAAAAATCTTAAATCCTTGATTTAGATAGATATACCCTTTCCACAATTTAGAACAAAATGTCCATGCATAAAGGATATGTGGTAATTGTTACATCAAGATGGGGCTTAATCCAAATATTAAAGTGCATAAAAGTGATCTTTATAACGAATATATTTAGCTTAATATGACTTTGGCTTCTATAAGAACCTTGAGATATTTTAATGCTAAAACTAGAAGGGATCAATACATTATTTTAACTCATAATTCTAATATAAAAACTTTAAAGATTGAATAGGATGTTAACCTAACTCTCCAATTAAAATGAAGCATTGAATATATTGAAATGAATTCATATGGAATTGAAATTCCTAAGATGTAATCTTATCATGACCAAATCATTTATGATGTGTTGGATCACCGCCCTGATTCTCACCTTATGACATGCATTCATAAGAAGGGTAGAAGTGTTGTTAAAAAGGTGAGTTCACCTTTTTGACCAATATCAAGTAGACTTTCATACATAAAGGGAGTTTAAATTTTTTGAAAAGTAGAGTCGATATATTATAGGTATTAGGAGGTAGGAATGTGGAGTACTGGGGGTTTATAGGTATTTTTGGGAATAAAAAGAGGTATTTGGTAAAAAGTGGGGATACCTACTAAAAATAATGGGTTTTCTTATTGGAAATATGTATTGGGAGGTGGGTTCAACAATAGGTTTTTTAGAGCTATTTGTCAATATCTATTGAAATTATAGGTATTCTTTAATATCCTACAAATAATGGTGTTATGGCACTTGAGAAAACTACTATGCATCGTACATGCAATCAAGTTCTTTTTGTAAATTAAAAAAAAAAACATTTTGTTGAGGATTTACTCGAAATTTCCATTTGAAATAATGTTAAAGCTAAAATTGAGAATTTATATGAAATATTCACTTTGAACCTATATTTATTCTTTAAAAAGTATTCTTGAAAATTATGTATAAGAAGAAAACAACATCCATAAACATTCCAATTGACTTAAAATATAAAATTGCAAGAAAAAATAATAAAAACAACTATACTTAGACTAATAGAGTTAGTAAGATAATATTATGAGACCATAATAAAAAGGATAAAACATCATTATCTAACCAAAAATCGAGAGATCCTTATAGAATTATGTAGCCATACAACCTATAATATTTTAGGCTATTGTCATCCATAACATAAATGAATGAAACATCTACCTTAAACAAAATTTATTTTTCCCCTCGAGTCTTTGAGGGATTCTAGGCCACTCATAAATGCATAAAATAATTTATCAACTTATGATATAGAATTTGTGATTAAGCACTTCACTATTAGCAAAGCTAAATTTATTGAAGAATACCAAGCCAATATCTTAGGAATTGGAAATCTAATCCTTGTGCTTTAAATTAATCATAATTAAATCAATATATCAAGCAAGGTTCTTTAAAGTTTAATCATCTTTATTAAAAAATCTAGAAACTAGGAAGACTCGTCCAATTCTCGAAGCATCATGATTACCCTCATTATCTAAAAAAATATTTCATTTGATTCTTAAAATAAATAAAAAATTGTTAATGGAGTCATGAGGATAATAAAAAAAGGGACAAAGGATCAATCAATGTATTTATAAAGGGATATGGAGGGAGAAATGAATATTGTTGGAATTTTATAACCCCTCTTTTTTGGGTTAAGGACATGTTGGCACTTTTTCAATAAAGGTGCCAGGTTAGTAGGGAGAATTAGCATATGAGATATATTTTGATAGTTTTCAAGTTGAAATGAACGCAAGTTAAAGGAAATTTGACTACAACAAGAGGTGAAAAATGTGAAGGAATTTGATTCCTCAATCCGAGGGGAAGATACCATGAAATGTAAATGTATGTTGTACACGTTAGAAGAGAGTGGGATGGTTGTAGAAATTCTAGAGGTTTAAATAAATTATTGGAGCAAAGAAACAACTTTGACTGGGTTGAATCATGCCAACCTCTAGCATTTCTACAACCAAGTGTTCAATTTCACATTCATAGATATGGAGGATCCCACATTGTACATGCAATTGATAAGTTCTTTGATGTACCCAGTCAATACCAAATCACATATTTTCTTTGTTGTGAATACACTGAGCTATGTTATGGTGGACTTGAGAAGGATTCATTAGGTGCCAGCGAAGCATGTGATTAGGTATATTTAAGGCAAATTGGAGTATGGACTCTTGTATGTATAGAGTGATGGATTTTATTTAGGGAGCTATATGAACTCATATTGGGCTAGGAGTGTTATAAATAAAAAAACCAACTTCGGGTGATGATTTAGCTTGGGATTAACAATGATTTTATGGTTTAGTGGGAAGTAGAGTTAATTGGTACTTATTTTAGCAGAGGCCAAGTACATGGCTATGAGTTTGGCAAGTTGTGAGACCATTTGGATTTGCAAGATGCTCATAGGGATATTTGGTCTTGAGTTTGATCAAACAATGATTCAATATTATAATAGAGTTGCATCAATCTCTCTAAGAATTTAGTGTTTCACGATAGGTTAAAGCATATAAAGATCAAGTTTCACTTCATCATAGTTAGGGTCTAGAGGGGAGTTGTGAAGCTTTAGTACATATGCACAATTATGTAGGTTGTAGATGTTCTCACCAAGCCCCTAATGAGGGGGGAGTTTTTTTTTTATATATAGATACGTTGGTGGTGGTTCAAAACACCTTATTTGCTCAGAGTGAGTGTTGATGTTATTAGCTAGGAGGTGCTTCTACATAGGCTTGGTGTATAGCATGTAAAAGATGTCAGATTTCCTCTTTAGGTGCTTTAGTGAGAGGAATAAGTGTTTATTATGATTTATTTCCTAATTTTAACTTAGTAAAAACATATTAACTAATTAAATGGATTATTGTTGGTTGTTAGGATAGGTTTATAAGGATAAATACTTTAATTATATAAGTGACTTAGATCTAATTTCTACCATTGATATAAGTGGATTAGGAATTAATCCTATCCATATATCACTTTGGAGATTGAGGGTTAGAGATTTATATCAATATGAAATTATAAAATAATTCTAAGGGAGAAGTGAAGGATATGTTTTGTTTGAGAAAGTGTTTTTCTCGAGTGAGAGACTCAATAACTAAAGACAAGAGAAAGGTGTGTAGCATGAGTTTTTTAGAAGAGATATTGGTGAAGGATGAGTTCTAAGAGACATGGTATTTTTTAAGGATTCAAATATTATACATATGTATATTATTATAGGAAATCCTGGTTTGAAAATTCATACGTATAGAATGAAGGCAAATATATAATAAAAACATGTAATTTATTATTAAAATTGGTAACGATTTGGTGAATATTATTAATTTAATCATATATATGTAAAATATAGGTGAATTATTAACCAAATGGGTGAATATGTATTTTAGAAAATGGCCAAAAAATAGCTTATTTGAAAAAATTCACACCTAAGAAATTTCTCTAAGAAACAAGGGCGAAGACTTTGGAGGTAGAGTTAGAGATTTGTGTAGGTCGAGACTGTGGGAGGAGGTCAAGTTTCTAGCTGTTAGGTCCCTCTAATACTAGTGTATCCCCTTATTTTTATTGTTAGTGTAGCCTCCTTATTGTTATTGTTGTTACCATGTAGTCCCAAAATTGTAATTATTGTGCCCCATAGAAGCCCACTATTGTTATTGTTGTCCCCTTATATTACTATTGTTATGTAGGCTCTAATTATTATGTGACCCCTTAGACTCCTATATATAGAAAGGAGGTATTTTCATTTGTATCATAAAATAATTGTTCATTTATGTAATTTAAAGGTCTTTTCATTTGTATCATAAAATAATTGTTCATTTATGTAATTTAAAGGAGGTTTACCCCTCAAAGAGGCTAATTTTTAAGTTGTTGATCTATCTTTTCTTCTATTTTGTGAGTTGGTTGCATAAAATTTGGTATCAGAGCTTTGGAATTTAGGGTTTTGCTGCTTCAAACAAACCATATTGCTATTTTCGCTATAATTTTATTTATATGAAGCTTCAAAAGCTCAAATTTTTACCACTTGGAGCTAAATTTGTGGTGAACATCATGTTAAAATTTTAGAGCTTGGTTCACTATATTTTCAGAGATATGATTTGAGGAAGTTATGGTTTTTGAAGGCTCCATAATTCAATCTCAAACATGTGACTTGGAAAAAATCATCTTAAATTTCTCTCCGAGAATAAGATTGGAATTTCGTAGAAATTGATTGAAACTGCATAGACTCTAGTTTCCTTTGTATCATTTTCAGGGCTGAAGGTCAAAACAGTGACATGTGGAACTCCATACATGTTCTCTCTACTGAAATAGTCTATAACCAGGACATCGTAGGAGATTAGGAATAAGTATTTCTTGAAGAATCCAATCTCGATATGACTACTGAGGTCAGAAAGAAGATTCAGAGGGATACCACTAGATGAATTTTTAGACCTTGGAGATCTGAAATTTTAGAGCTACAATAGATTCAATATCGAGCTCCTACCAAGTAAGAAAAATGTGTGTATTTAAAAAAAAATTGCGTAAGTTTTATTTTAAAAATCAGTTTGAAGTGATTTAAGGGGCATAGTGAAGCATAAATATCATTGTTTGAATCCAAAATGTCTCGAAGCAAGAAAACATAAACACCTAGAAAAAAACTAGAAATATCTACTATGACGCATGAAGAAGAGGAAGAATTGCAACAAGATATATCAAAATTATGAGACCAAGTGAAACAAATTTCTGATAGTGGGATAACTACACAGTCCCAGTTTTCTCAACTTTTTAACAAAGCTGTGTGTACAATGGCATTCAAAATTTCATGCCCAATCATCTTCCCAATCCTGGCAATCTCACAACCTCCCTTTATTCTAGGCTGGCAATTTCAACACTTAAATCTCAGAGTGTTAATACCTCAAATCTCCGAGATTTGAGATATTAATTCCAAGCCCTTATGTTATGCGCTCAACTCCTCTACGCTTCTAAAGTTTAGCCAATTCATAGTCCCCATATTTTCATAGGGTGCTGACTTCACAATCATAATTATATGGCCTACACCCTTAATAAGCGACATAATACTTTGGGTTATTAAAACCATATTAATTGCCCATCCCAGCTTCCGCATATATATTTAAATCACATCACATGCCCCCTTCGCATATTCAACATCCTCTATTAACCTCGCAACCCTTAGTTTAAAAGGTTCCAATAAATATAATTTAGAATTGGGGCCCAGCGCTAACAACCTTCCCCCATCTGACGGCAGAGAACACGTCGCGTGGCTTTAGATGATCAGACGGATATCGCATGGGCTAAATGCACGAACAATAATGCGCGATGGCGCGCAATGAGAGTGGTTTTGCAGATTTGTTCAGGGACACGTGTCAGCTGCTCTATGGAATCGCTCCGATTTCTCATATACCCCTTATCCCGCAAAGGCAGTGCGATCAAACTACTGGTTTCCCTCTAAACCGCGTTCACTATTCATACTCCCGATTCCGGTTCTTTCCATGCTCCAGGTTCCATTTAACTCCATCAATGCTCTATTCGGGACTTTGCAAGGTTAAACGCTCCTTATAACCAACTCATCTTTCGCCCTCCCATTGAAGACTCGCCTTGATACAAAGCTTCACTTATTAGGTGAAAATCTCTGGTGCTTGAATTAGACGCTCTGTTTTTGAAAGCGTCGATTCCTTTAGAATCGATGCTTCGGCTTATATATCAATTCACCTCACGGTACTCAAGATACCCCTCAGATATTCAACCAAATAATTCCACGATTGAAAATATCAAACTAAGCCAGTTCTTCATTACAAGAAGGTCTCTACCTGCAATTCGAATCCCACCACCATGATTCCTCAACAGGTTTTCACTTTTAACTTCATACGTAGAGATTCATACTATACATAATTACAGAAAATAATCAACGAATGCACAAACACGCAAGGTATTCCCCACACAGAGTTTAAACAACAAATGCACAGTTACACTGAGATAATTTCCTCATACGATTCGACCAAGAAGACATAAAGTCACACATGGAACTTAGGAACAATTCTCCTTAAATAGATATATATATACATACAGGTGATCAATCTCAAAAGCAATCACTTACAATTTCATGACAGGCCAGATATTAAGTTTAGTGGCCATTATCCTCCTACTCTGTTGCTGAAGAAGTTCTCTCTAACTCTGTCCCCTCTCTACCTATCTAAACTCTTTAGGATTACATTTATACCACAAGGGTGGCCTGAATCGATTCAGGTCTCCAAACAACTCAACAACTCTTAACCTTCCAATTCCTGAATTTAGACTCAATAGCTGAATGAACCCTAAATTGACTCATACCTTTGGTTGTGTATTCATATTCCTAACATAACCAATTCTCTCATGCTCTCAATGACTCGAGAACAATTACAATTTCTTACAAATTTTATTCAAAATACTTAATAATTACATGAGGAAGTAAAAACATGAGACCCCCTAAGTCTACTTATGTACAAGGTATTTGATTGTGCCTAATGCCCCTGCATTAGACTCCCAAGGTTCAAATTTTTCATGATCTCTTGATCATGTGTCTTTGATCTCTGGCTCCAGGATCCCATACTTGGTTTTGCTGCTGTCCATCAGCTGCATCATTCTTCAACTGATCTTCTCCAGGCTTCCAGACTTTGTTCTGTAAGTCACTTCCAGCTATACTTTCACAATCCGCTTTTGTCTTTCTTTTACTGAAACTCTCCTGCTTTCCTGCCGATGTCTGCTGCGCCTGAGTCACTGTCACCATTAGTCTTCTGATGTACTCAATATCCATGTCTATCTTATCCTCTAGCTGGAAATTATCTTGCCCTCTGCTGCTGCTTTCAATCTTTGTCGCTGCCAATATTGCTACTCTTGCAGTCTCACATGCTATTAACATGTTTACTACTTCTACAGGTGTCATCCTCCATGTTGTGTCTGCTGCCACCATGGGTGTTGCTGATGCCAATACTGCCTCTGCTCCAACATCTTGAATGTCCTTTAGGATATTCCCTTCTGCAAAACTTTTCTTTTGTTCACCATCTGCAAATTCGTTCTCAGAAAAGAATTCACTAATTAATTTCCTACCAGTAGTGACATACTTCTCCAGGATACTAGTAAACAGAATATGATTCTGCAAGCTAGTATCTACTCCTCTCTTCTTCACAGCTTCAAGCATCCTTGCTCCAGGGTCTGCAATCCCTTTCTCTTCTTCAAATTCTCCCAGCAAACAACTCAGCCATTTCTCCTGTGTTTGTTTTACATCTTCAACATGCTGTAATTTAAACTCAGCATTTCCTTCTTCTTTGTGGGAAATCTTCAGCAATTTCCTCTCATCCTCCTGATGGATTCTGGAAATCTAATCAAGTTCTCTAGCCACTGTATCTTCATCTTCTGTCAGCATGGAATGCTGATTCTTCCTCACTTCAGAAGCTTTTAAAATCTGTTCTTCAATCTGCTCTTGGCTCATCAGTCTAGCAAATTCTTCTTTTTCAATGACAGTGACAAATCCCTGCATATGAGACATGGTTGTCTCATCCTCCTTTAGCAACAATTTTTCTTTTCTCAAGACAATTTCAAAGGATGAATTTTCTTCTGCATCACCTGTACACATAAACAAACTGTTAGTGTTAAAACCATGAGACCCAATGGTCTCAATTGATGACCTGGTTACCAATTCTTCTCCCAGCAATTCTAAGTTTGGTTCAAGGCTGGGAAATTCTTCATCATCTTTCTCTTCAGCTGTCAGAGCCATCTCCATTGCTCAAATCATCATGCCCAAATGATGATCCCTCACTATGTTTCCAGCCAACACAGTTTCTTTTTTATTCACCTCTCTGACAACTTCCAACTGCTGTTTTTCCTCTTTCTCTGCATGATTAACACATGAATCATCAGCAGTAAAGTTATAGTGCTTCAATGTCTCCTTTTCTTCTGACAACACATCAGTATGTTGTGTAGAACTCCTTTCCAACCCTTCTGTCAGCACCTCAGCATGCTGATCTGCATCCTTCATGAGACTGTCAGCTAGTCTCACTTTTCTTCCATCATCTGCTCCATGAACTCCATCCATGAAGGTATTCCTGCCTTGCTTTCCAAGAAACTTATCCTGTGCATAGGTCCTCTTCTTTTCCAATTCTCTTCTCTGAGAATCCAACCTCCTATATAACTCAACAACTTCAATAGGAGTAGATTTCGGGAACCTTACACAACCTTTTATGCCTCTGCTTATTCTTGACCAATCCTCTGTTGGCCCTTCTCTCTCAGCTTCAACATTCTGCTGGATATCCTAATTTTTCTCTTCTTCCTTCATCTCTTCCTGAGATCTCACTATCTCAGCATTGATCTAAACAGATTTCAGATTCAATGTCTTCTTCTCGCCAACAAAATCTGAAGCTTGTTCATCTTCCAGTGGTGTACCTGCAAACAAACACAACTTTTTAGTTTTCAAATCACAAGAATTTTCAGTCTTGGCTGCTCCCTCAAACACTTCTTCTTGAACAGGTCTGCACATGGAATCTTCAGTTTCCATCCTTGCCTCAAGAACTCTGGGTTCTCCTTCCTTTGTGGAGTCTGTCATCACTTCACATTTGTCAGACTCAAGAACAGAAGCCCTCACATCATCTGAACTTGTCCAATAACTCAAGAATTCCTCAATGACTTCCTCTTCAACAAGACAAGCTTCTTGCTGCCTCAAGTCTTCACTATGTCTCAAAAGATCTCCTGCAGGTCTCCACTCTTCATCTGTGCTCTGTTCTGCTTCACAGACATAAATTTCTTCTTTCAAGTTAGCTGCTCTAAGTTCTTCTCTCAATAAGGAAATCTTCTTTTGCCTCAACATCAACTGTAATGGTTGCCATTTCAAATTCTTCCTCATGAGCCAACCAACTCTTTGGCTTTCTTCTATCCTCAGTTTCAATCTATATAACTCTTCCCTGATCTCAGAAAATTCTTTCCAATATTCCTCATCTGTGAGTCTCTTCCTCATGCCAACTGCTTTGTCATCTTCCGTCACTCTTCTGTTGTGGCTTCTCTCAGAACCTCTGTAATATCTGCAGTCTCTGTTATGGCTCTCAGTAGCCATTTTCTTCTCTAGGAGTTCTTCACTCACAAGTTGCACTAAGCCTCTACAATAGCAAGATCTCTTGCAGCAACTTACCTCACCAAGCTTCTCTTTTGAGCTCCGGCTTTTGGCAAGTACTGGTCCCCTCTCTCTGGAACCTTCTGAGCACTCTCTTTTGCTCACTAGGCTTCACTCTGCAACTTCTCTCAAGAACACCTATTTTCTTCTTTCATCCAACCTCTGTTGGGAATCTTATAGGTTCTGCCACACTTTCCTTCTTTACTCAGAGTCCCTTGCTAGACTCTCCTATCACTGCGCTCAAAGCTGTGATCTAATTTTTCTGAGATGTCTTCAATTGTATACACTCTGACTTCTGTAAAAAATCCTTCAACCAGAGTTAAACATTGCTCATCTTCTCTTAAGAACACTGCAATTGTCCTCCTTATTTAGCCTCTAGCTGAATACCAGACTTACTGTCTTTACTATCAAACGCTGTCTTTAATTTTCCACAACCACAATTCTGCAATTACAATTTCAAATTAGATTAAAGTTAATTACCTGCAAGATCATGATCATGTCCACTATGATTCTATGTATCCTTGCTGCCTGATCTTCCTTCTTCAAATATGCAGTCTTCAAACTCTTGTCGTTCAATTGGACTCTGCAATTCTGCAATCACCTTCACTGTATCTCTGTAGGCTGCAATCTTGTCAGTTTCCCACAAGTCTGGTTTCCTTGCATTCACCAAACTTGGAATTTTCAAAAAGAGCTATTCTTGAAGCTCTAATACCACTTGATAGCGAGATAACCACACAGTCCTGGTTTTCTCAACTTTTTAACAAAGCTGTGTGTACAATGGCATTCAAAATTTCATGCCCAATCATCTTCCCAATCCGGGCAATCTCACAACCTTCCTTTATTCTAGACTGGCAATTTCAACACTTAAATCTCAGAGTGTTAATACCTCAAATCTCCGAGATTTGAGATATTAATTCCAAGCCCTTATGTTATGCGCTCAACTCCTCTGTGCTTTTAAATTTCAGCCAATTCATAGTCCCCATATTTTCATAGGGCGTTGACTTCACAATCGTAATTATATGGCCTACACCCTTAATACGCGACATAATACTTTGGGTTATTAAAACCATATTAATTGCCCATCCCAGCTTTTGCGCATATATTTAAATCACATCACATTCCCCCTTCGCATATTCAACATCCTCTATTAACCTCGCAACCCTTAGTTTAAAAGGTTCCAATCAATATAATTTAGAACTGGGGCCCAGCGCTAACGACCTTCCCCCATCTGACGGCGGAGAACATGTCGCGCGGCTTCAGATGATCCGACGGATATCGCACGGGCTAACTACATGAACAATAATGCACGATGGCGCGCAATGAGAGTGGTTTTGCAGATTCATTCAGGGACACATGTCAGCTGCTCTATGGAATCACTCTAATTTCTCATATACCCCTTATCCCGCGAAGGCGGTGCGATCAAACTACTGATTTCCCTCTAAACCACATTCACTATTCATACTCCTGATTCTGGTTCTTTCCACACTCCAGGTTCCATTTAACTCCATCAACGCTCTATTCAGGACTTTTCAAGGTTAAATTCTCCTTATAACCAACTCAGCTTTCACCCTCCCATTGAAGACTCGCCTCGATACACAGCTTCACTTATTAGGTGAAAATCTCTGGCGCTTGAATTAGACGCTCTGTTTTTGAAAGCGTCGATTCCCTTCGAATCGATGCTTCGGCTTATATATCAGTTCACCTCATGGTACTCGAGATACCCCTTAGATATTCAACCAAAGAATTCCATGATTGCAAATATCAAACTAAGTCAATTCTTCATTACAGGAAGGTCTCTAATTGGAATTCGAATCCCACCACCATGATTCCTCAACAGGTTTTCACTTTTAACTTCATACGCAAAGATTCATACTATACATAATTACAGAGAATAATCAACGAACGCACAAACACGCAAGGTATTCCCCACACAGAGTTTAAACAACAAATGCACAGTTACACTGAGATAATTTCCTCATACGTTTCGACCAAGAAGACATAAAGTCACACATGGAACTTAGGAAAAATTCTCCGTAAATAGATATATATATAGATACAGGTGATCAATCTCAAAAGCAATCACTTACAATTTCATGACAAGCCAGATATTAAGTTTAGTGGCCATTATCCTCCTACTCTGTTGCTGAAGAAGTTCTCTCTAACTCTCTCCCCTCTCTACCTATCTAAACTCTTCAGGATTACATTTATACCACAAGGGTGACATGAATCGATTCAGGTCTCCAAACAAATCAACAAATCTTAACCTTCCAATTCCTGAATTTAGACTCAATAGCTGAACGGACCCTAAATTGAATCATACCTCTGGCTGTCTATTCATATTCCTAACATAACCAATTCTCTCATGTTCTCAATGACTCGAGAACAATTACAATTTCTTACAAAGTTTATTCAAAATACTTAATAATTACATGAGGAAGTAAAAAAATGAGACCCCCTAAGTCTACTTATGTACAAGGTATTTGATTGTGCGTAATGCCCCTGCATCAATTTCACTCTCGCAAAGAGTAACCAAAAATGAAATGGAAGCTAAGATGGATGGTTTGAAGAATGGTTTAAAATCATACATGGAAGGTTTGAAGGATGGATTAAAAGCAGACTTGGAAGGTTTGAAGGATGGTTTAAAAGAAAACATGGAAGGTTTGACAAAGTTTCCACAATAAATGCTTCTTATTGGTGAAAAGGTATTAGATGAAACTCATGATGAGAACAAAAGAAATGTTAATAATGATTTCATAAACTTTAACGTTGGATTGAAGACCCACCATATTCCAAATATTGATATGAGGAAGTTTGATGGTAAGGATATAGTAACATGGATAGTACCGATGGAACAATATTTTGATCTCCATAATGTGCAACACACACAAAAGGTACACATCGCAACTTTATATTTAGAACCCAATCAGCTTTTATGGTATCAATGGTTTTGTTCTCGTAAACCACTGGTCACTTGGTCAATTTTTACAGAGGAAATGATAACACATTATAAGGATACAAAGAGCAACACCTTATTTATCCAATTGATAAATGTCAAAAAAAGGGTTCAATGGCGAAGCACATTGAGGACTTCCAAAAATTGAATATAAGGATAAAATATATTCCTGAGGAACATAGGATTGTTGTCTTCATAGGAAATTTAAATGATAACATCAAACACGAGGTTCTCCTTTGGGAACCTGACTCATTGGATAAGGCATCTAGGGTGGCAAGAAAAGTTGAAATAAAAATTATGGCAACAAGGAAGTCTACCACTCACAACTATGAATATGGAAGTGTTGTTGTTCCTAGCCTTCCACAAACTACAAGTTTGACCCCACAAAAATTGGAAGAAAAAATAGAAAAATGGATTTTTTACAGTTGTGATAGAAATCGTATTAAAGTTCATAAGTGTGATGAGAAGAAATTATTTTACATAGATTGTGAAGAGGAGGAAGAAAATGAACAAGAAACGTTAAAATAAGAGGATATACACCAGGAAACAACCCTACAGAAAGAAGAAATGAATATTACCATATCTTGTAATTCATTGGCATAAATTATCACTCATCAAACTCTTAATATAGGACATATCAAGAAGAAAAGGGTAATAATGTTGATTGATTTGGGTAGTACCCATAATTTTATTCATTATAAGATAGCCAAAGAATTGAATTTCTTCCTATATCCAGTACCAGAGTGTCAAGTGATGGTTGCAAATGGAGGAAATATAAATTGCTCTGGAAAGTTCCATAATATCAAGATAACCATGGGGGAATATGTATTGAATATTTCAACGCTTTCCATTCCAATGGGTGGTGTTGATGTTGTACTAGGAGTACAATGGTTACAATCTTTGGATATGATAGCTTTTACTTTTCAAGAAATTTTCTAAAAAAAATTGGGAAGGAAAGAAAGTTGAATTAAGGGGTATCATAGGGAAAATAGGAAAGATAATCAGCTCTAATGGCATGAAAAAAACTCCAAAGAAAGAACAATGGGGAATAATTGCACAATTATGCCCACTAGAGGTTCAAACATCAAAATCATCTATTTATCTAGATCTCCAAAAAGTCTTGGACAATCATTCCAAGCTATTTGAGACTCACAAGGGCCTCCCACCTATATTGATTGCACACTGGGTAATCTCATCCCCTACTCCATGAAAACCTATTTGGAAACTCGACCTCCTCTCATAGTGTTGTCCGTCATAGAAATATCAACCTCTAACTCCAAAGTCTTGACCTCTCTCTCACATAGCTCAACCCTCACTAATCTCTCTTCTGAAAAACCCTTGCTACACATGTTTCTCTTCTCTTTAGCCACTAAGCTTCTCACTCCTTAAGAAAATCACTTTCTCAAACACAACGTGTCTTTCAACTCACCCTTAGGCTTATTTATAATTTCATCTTAAGCTAAATCCGTAACCCTCAATCTCCAAAGTAATAGATAGATAGGATTAATTCTTAACCCACATAGATCAATGATAGATATTATATCAAAGTCACTTAAAAAATTAAATTATTTATCCTTAGAAACTTATCCCAATAGCCAACATTAATCAATTAAATTAATTAATGTGTTTTAACTTAGGAAAGAAATCATAATAATCACTTACTCCTCTCATGCAAGCATCGAAAAAGGTAATATGACATCCTACATAGAGGAACCTATATAAGCTAATAACATCAATGCTTAGTTGCTTCTATTTTATTACATGCCCTCCTATCATTTTAAGGTTCATAAAATCCACCTAGGATGAAATATTCCTTGTAATAAGGGATATATATGTTGGCATAAAATTGTAACACCTATATTAGAAATTAAATATACCTTATTTTGCATGTAAAACCAACAATTAAAAACCATTTCCTTAAATATTTTCAAAGATTAGTTTAAATCCCTTCTAGATAGGCCAAAACTATTGTTTATGAAGTGCAAAATTAAGGTTTTCAAATTGTAAAATCAAGTTCTAAATATGCCAATACCTAGTTCCAAAATCAAAAAATTGGATTTAGAAAGTGAAAAACTAAATTTTAAAAATGTGAAAATAGATTCTTAAAACATGAATAATGAATCCCTTGTTTTTTTTTTAACAGAATTGGTTATGGGACTACCTAGATAAACTCGTTTATACAATTTTTTTCCACAATATTCACCAAGTATAACATGTCTCCATAGATTTGAACCCACTGCAGTTGGGAAAAAAACCATGTGGTTGTTGAAATTGGTAATAAGAAACACTGAAAATAGAATCCATAAAATGGCACCCAAAAACGGCAGAATAGGGGGCTTCTGATTTAATTTCCCTTAATTAAGTTGGAAAAGAAATTGTGATTTCATCTCATGACAACTTGTATAAGTTAACTGAGTCAGGAAGACTTAGTTAGCTTAGAAAATTCAAGTTGAGGGTCAGAGAGGAGGAATATAGAGTTCTCCCATGATTTAAGGGGGTCTATTTACATTTTTTTGTAAGTTGTAATTAGTTAACTTGATTAATTGAGTTAAAATTAGTTTAACTAGTTCTAATTGAGAGATGAGCTAGTGAGAGGTCCAGTGAATTAAATTTGATTTGATTCACAAGTATTGATCAATTAGTTAACTTATAATTCACTATATATATTTGTTGCATGTTATTTCTAAGGAAGGGATAGTTAATACTAAGGTTAAAGGGGAGATAAATATCAATTGTATAATTAGAAAATTGTGCAGGTCATGCATGAGGTCACGAGGAAGGCTTGAAGGTATTGTGAAATCATTAATTGTGATTTTCCTAATTAATAGGGTTTCAATTAGCCAAAGAATTTGTAAGCAAGGCAAGCTAGGCACATGCAAGAAAAATGTTAAATATTGGACCGATTTTTCTTAGATTGTATGCCATATTCGAGCAAGATCAGAGTGAGACAGTCAACAGAGTGCAGAGGTTTCTCAGTGTAAGGAATAGCATTGTATTTTTTAATGATATTGAATTTATGTAATATACAGATAGTGGGGTTTTGAGAAGTTTCTTTCCCCATATACATCTTGTGTTGTGAAATTGATAATTTATTTCTCTTACTTGTTATGTGATTGTGTGATCGTGTTTTGTTTCCGAAAATTGTAGAAGGATTCAGTATTTTCTTTTAGTACATTAAAAGATCATATTGAATCTCATTGTTATATTTTCTGCATGGTATCAGAGCGCCAGGAATCACAATAAAAGATAAGAACAGAGTTTGTTTTGAACAATTTCAAATTTGCAGATTTATTGTTCAGGAGGACCCAACAATAGATCAAGATGTCTTTCAATGGATTGAGACTTGAATATTCTCTTGAGGGAAATTCGAATTACATATCATGGAAGTAAGGGATGGAGGCAGTGTTCGAGGACAACAAACTGAAGGAATTCATAGACAGTGATATTCTTGAGCCCGCAGTAGCAGATGCTCAACTTATTGATGCACGGAAGAAGAAGGTAGAAAAGGCAAGAAGGACCTTCTTAGAAGGAGATCGAGATCATATTGTCTCAAGTCTCCATGGGAAGGAGACTCCATATGGAATGTGGAAGGCCTTGAAAGATATTTTTCATAATAGTAGCGACCACAGGAAGTTGATGCTAAAAGACAAGCTCAGAAAGATCAAGATGGAGGAGGGTGAGATGATACCAAAATACTTGATGAAGTTCACTCAATGTCGAGATGAGCTTGGAAGTGTTGGTATGATTTGGTAAGGCTATCTCTTCTTGGCTTTCCTAAGAGCTAGCATAGTTACCTAGACTCTGTGAATGGGAGGGAGAAGCTACCATACTGGGAACATTTGTGGTATGACTTGGTAATAGAACAGATAAGGTGGAGCATTAGAGATTGGACCTTCGGCATAGACAAAGAAGAAGATTTTGAATTGTTTGGAAAAGGAAATAAATCCAAGGGAAAGAAGTCCCAAGGAAAAGAAGGCAAGAGAGACTTTTTCAAGGTCAAGTGTTTTCACTATCACAAGCACGAGCATTGTGCCTCGAAATTTCCACAAAAGGCAAGCAAGAAGGAATCTCTAGTTGCAACAACAAGTGAAGTTCTAGATTCATAATTTGAGCTTGATTTTACTCTCATTGCATGCATAGCCAACACTATAATGGGATGCATGTGGTATCTATACAATTGTGCCTCATTCCATATGACGGGGAATAAATATCTCTTCAGTGAATTGGAGGAGAAGGACCTCCAACAGATCATAGATTTTGGAGATGTCAGGAGGTATAGTACGACCGAAATAGGTATAGTTACCTTTCAGAGGGATTCTGGCTCCCCTCTCATACTCAAAGATGTTTGTATGTTACAGGACTAAAGAAGAATATTGTCTCCATAGAGGTATTGGAATATCGTGGCTATGATGTGATATTTAGAAAAGGAAAGGTTTTCCTTAGACACCTCACCACGTGATGGGTGAAACAGATCAGTGTATGAGTCAAGAAAATGTATTCTCTCGAGGTCGAAGATGCATGAAAATATTTAAGGAGCAAAGCAGAGGTTAGTGTCTTGGTGGTTGAGAGGGAGCATAAATTACCACTCAACATGCAACCTCAGAATCGGTCTCAGAAATTTGTGGAGCAACCACAATTAGAGAAGCAGAGAGGAGATCGAGTGAAGGCATCCACTCAAGCAGAGACCTACAGTAGGGGTAAATTTCAATCCATATGGGTAGAGGGAGCACATGCAGTCATACCTTTAGGTGAGAGGTGGCGCGATGTGAAGACATAATCCCAAGAGAAGAAATTTTGGCAGGGTCCATTGAGATGTCTTGTCTCATGGATCATTACCTGGCTACGGGGTCCCACAATACATAGTAGCAAGAAGGATCAATAGGATTGATGTAGTCAGATGTCAGAAAGACATAATTCAGAGTGACATATGTCAGATGCTGGAGCACAGATCAGAGTTGGCTGGAGTACATATGGCACAATGCAGAGTCAGCAGTAGCGTAGAGTTTTCAGTATATAGTGCAGTAAATAGTAGTAGTAAGAGACTCTAATGATATATGCATCATAATGATTTAGTTTGGATGCTTTTCAGTTTCAAAATTTGCAGGAGCAGCAACACTAGAGAGAAGTGTTACATGCAGAACATTCAAAAGGCACGACATCAGGATAGATTGAATTCCTTTGTTGTTAAGAGGGAGTGTTGAAATTGGAAACAAGAAACATTGAAAATGGCATCTAGAAATGGCACCTAGAAATGACACCATTAGGGGCTTCTGATTTAATTTTCCCTTAATTAAATTGGAAGAGAAATTGTAATTTTATCTCATGACAACTTGTATTAGTTAACTGAGTCAGGAAGACTTAGTTAGCTTAGGAATTTCGAGTTGAGGGTTAGAAAGGGGGAATCTAGAGTTATGCCATGATTTAAGGGGGTCCAGTTATAATTATTTGTGAGTTATAATTTGTTAACTCAATTAATTGAGTTAAAATCAATTTAAATAGTTCTAACTGAGAGATGAGCTAGTGAGAGGTCTAATGAATTAAATATGATTTAATTCACAAGTAGTGATCAATCAGTTAACTGATAATTCACTATAAATAATTGTTTCATGGAATTTTTAAGGAAGACCGAGTTGAGACTGAGGCTAAAGGGACGATAACTATCAGTTGTATAATTATAAAATTGTACAGGTCATGCATGAGGTCATTAGGAAGTCTTGAAAGTATTGCGCAGTAATTAATTTGGATTTTCCTAATTAATAGGGGCTAAATTAGCCCAAGAATGCATAAGAAAGGTAGGTCAGGCAAAGGAAATAAAAAGGTCAAATATTGGACCGATTTTTCTTAAATTGTATGCCAGATTCGAGTAGGATCAAAGTGAGACAGTCAGTGGAATGCATAGTTTTCTCAGTGTGAGAAATAACATTATATTGTTTCATGATCTTGATTTTATCCAATATATAGATAGCGGGTTTTTGAGCAGTTGCGTTCCCCATATACATCTTGTGTTGTGTAATTGATAATTTATTTCTCTTACTTGTTATGTGATTTTGTGATCATGTTTTGTTTCCGCAAATTGTAGAAGGATTCAATATTTTGTTTTAGTACATTACTATATCAGATTGAATCTCGTTGTTAGATTTTCTACAGTGCCCTTTCGCATGAGCTACGCTCCTTCTATGAATAATGAATACCTTGTTACTACTTGTTTCATTATTAATTATTTTTCATATTTGTATACTATAGAAATAAAGTGCAAGTTGTTAGTCATGAATTCACACATTGAAAATAACAAAAGTATATGATACATAATTATAACATTTCAACACATTCATCATATGCAAACCAATACTTTTCAAATTTTCCATATTTTTTAGTAAATAATTCCCATTAACCATAAAATGTATCAAACACCTTATTATTGAAAACATAAAGTTATTTAAATAATCATTAAAACTTATATCTATATATATATATATATATATATATATATATATATATATATATATATATATATATATATATATATAATTTTTTCTCTAAATCATTATTGGAAACCCAACTAGAAACAAAACCATAGCTTTCATATTATTTTTCTTTATTTCATCAATGGGGAAACCCATCCAGTTCCAAAAAGGGTTTTTTTTTTTTTTTTTTTTTTTTTTAATTCAAAAAAATTACATAATAGTCTTCATACATGAGGTTCGCTAAAGAAAGAATATCCAAATATGTATAGAAACTATCATAAAAGTAACCATAATGGACATAGGAAAAATCCATCAACCTGCTTTCAGATATTTTGATTCCTTAGCAGTAATGGGATCTTTGTTTCTCCTGGCCCATGATCTATATCTCGTTGCAACAGCAATGGGATTGAATATGCCAATCCAATCCCTGACTCATGATCTATATCTCGTTGAGAATCATCAAGGTCTCCTGATGAGATTTATTTATATTGAGTAGAACTCTCCCCATCAAATTTTTCATGTGTCAGTAAATATCAATCATGTGCATGCAGTAATTAAATCATCCTATGTTCCACCCAATGTCTAGAATCCACTCAACAAATTCACTACCAAGTTCAATATTTCACAAAAATTCCCTCTCCATATAAATGTCATGTTTTGCCTTGACTATCTTGTCTTGAATTTGAGGCGAGGTGTGATCTCTATATAATTGAACGAAATATTTTGCTCTTTGGAGGGTATGGTATTTCATTTCCCAATAATAAGAAACTCCCCAACACAATGTGGCACATTGTCAAGGCATATTGGGTTTCCACTAAATGCCATGATCAAAGTTGATAAAAATATTTTAATATCAATGTAAATTTGTAATCACATTTCTTTTATATCTTTAAAAGATTTTAAAATGAAGTTTCATATCTTTTATATGTAAGTTATTCAATCATGTTTTCATAATTATAAATATTTTTGATAGTACAGATATTTTCATCACCACATATATTATTTTCCTCGGAATTTTCCACAAAAATTACATTTCTACCAATACAATTTTTAAAAACATTTACTCAAATTATTTAATAGTATGGCACAATTCCATAATTGAATTCATCAATATTGTATTTTTCAAAAATACAAGTTAAATATTGATACAAAATATTTCAACTTATTAAAAACTAATAAATACAAACATACACATGTTTTTTTTATAAATGGTTCAAATACTATGAAAAAATACCAATATTGAAATTATCAAACACAATTAAGACTATTTTAAAATGTAGAACACTTATACACATTGAAAATATTAAAGTAAAATGTACCAATTGTATTATTTAACATAAATTCAATATTTTACAACATATTTTACATCTTTCATGCCATTTAGGTGTAAAAAACATGTCCCTAGTGGATCTAATAGTATATGTCATTCATGTCATCATAATTACTATGATGTTTAATTATATAGCTCCCTTTACCATTACAAATATGTTTTCATTTTTAATCATCAACAATAACTATGGTACTAGCATCATCAGCATCGTTAAACATCTCTCAAAATTTGTTTAAAGGTTTGAGATATACATGTGGATTACCAACATAAAAATAACTTTTTTTTAATCTTGTCACAATTATCGTGTGTCAAAGTAACTTTAAATTTCTCTTTATTCAATTACTTTTTTCTCAAATAAAAATGAGAAAAATTTATACATGTTTAAGGTTGTATCGATGTCCACAAACCAATATAAAAAATACTTTTAAGCGTTATTTAAATAATTCTATAACCCTTGGGAGCCCCCAAGGGTGTAGATCTGTTGGTGATAGAGTGTATTATTAAGGCACTCCTTGCAACATTACTAGTTAAAAACTCACCTAGTACATGTGTTGTGTTTGGAGGATGTGTGATGCATCTAAGATTTCTTATGGTAGCAATCATAGTTGACTTGATGTCATGCGAGTACAAGACTCATCTAGTTTTTGATTCCTTTAGACACACAAAAAAAACTCTAATCCTTGGATATATAAAATAAATATTTGTGGTTGGTCAAAAGTCTAGGATTCTCGAGAATGACTTGTTATATTATGATATTTTATGCATTGTTACACACCACACCAAAAATAGAAAACAAAAAAACATTATCTACATATAATTCATTTTTTTTCTAGTTGTGTGAGGATCAATTACAACTATTCATCATCATTAGGAATAATGATTATGAATGTTTAACCAACAACTCATCTTTTCATGATGCCCCATGTGATTAAAAAGAACACCTCCTTTATTTTTCATATATACCATCAAATGTTCAACATGACAGTATTTTGAACCAATTGTTGTAGTTATTTTCTTTTAAATATTATTGGCCTTCATATATATATATATATCATCCAACCATTTCTTGTGCATATGTACTACTCCACCAATATATGTATATATTGATGAATGGTATGCATGCATTGTTGACAACCTTAAATAGATATGAACATTCCATCCTTCATCTATTTAAAATTATTGATGAGGTTTTTGACTTCCTTGAAATATAAATATGACAACCATAGGGTAATTTAAAAATTATGAAGTGTGGAACACTGATAATGTAATGCACCCAACCCCGTAAACATTGTTATTGAAGGGATAAAATAATTCAAAAACAACTCAATTATGCCAGTAATGTAAATTAAGCCCAAAAATATCATTTACACTAATTTCTTATATGACAATAATACCTTGGACACAAATATCTTGGAATCAACCTTCATTAGATGCTTAAATTGAAATACAACATTGAGAAAGGGATAAATGGAAGATGGAAAGATTATTATGGACTTGAAAACAATTGTAAATCAATGGACCTTTAACTTGATGACTGTTGAAGTTTATAAATGTCTCTTTTTAGCTATTTTGTTTGCCATTACATTTCACAATTTTTGTTATTATTCTAACAAAAACCCCAACGTATTAAGGTCAAGATACATTTCTACAAGGTATTAATCATCCATATTTAAAGTCTCTATTTTCAGTGAAATTATGCCAAAGTTATTCTTTCAATGTCCGAATTTTGCACATTTTGCAGCTAATATATGTTTCCGCAGCATAATCCATTATTAGACAGGTTGTAGCGCTCCAAAAGAAGAAAGAAGATTGGCAATAGATGAAATTTGGCTCCCAAATGGATAACCAACTACTAGAATTTCTTGGAAAGATAAGCAAGATAAGATTTCTTTAAGTCAAATTTCGAGCCAAACTTGGAAACTACATGTTGCAGTTGAACATAGGAAGCAGAGAATCAAGCGAGTGAGGTACTTAGTTGTTAAAATATGAAATCTCCTATGACTTTCTTTTTCAATAGCAAGTCATAAATAGATTGGAATCTTAGATATCAATCTCATAGGTGTCAATTATTCCTACATATTATCAGCTTAAAACTCTTTCAAAGTCATTTTTATAATTTGTATAAATAACAGTGAGCGAGACAAAGGACATAATAGTGATTATTGTTATTAATTTTATAATCTTTTTTGTTGAAAAATTGTTACTTTGTTTTCATAATACAAGTTCATGTTACTTTCTAAATGCGTGCATGAAGAAGTCTTGATTGTTAATCAATACTGCACTCCAGGAGGGCCCCTTGCGAGTTGTGAGGTTTTATTTTAAGTTTTGAGTTGTTTAAGTTAATATTTCTTAGAAGTTTATTTTCATTACAAGTCACATTTTTTATTTATTTTTATTTTTGTCACGGAGTACTCATAAAACATAAAACATCAAAAATATTTACTATTTCAACACATTTTTGTTACCTATACTTAGTGTTTTATCATTAAATTCTAGTCTTAGTTTGTTTCTCTATCATTTAATTTCAATTCCTATTAGTTATTTTCAGCTTTGATATGTTAATAAGGAAGTACATTTTAGAAGTTAATTGTGCACATTATTAATCATTCTTGAGTTGGATTTTCATTTCTTTTATTAGATTCCATTGTCATTTCCTTTTAAATTTTTTTTATCTTTTATAGATTCGATTTTACTATCAGTTTTCTCACATCATTTAGATTAATTTTGTTTTATTTTCAATTTAGTTTAAATATTTTTTTTTCAACAACTAGTGGAAAGTGAGTTCAATTCCATAGCAATAGAATTAATTTATTTCTCTTCCTTGTTTTGATTTTCAAGAATTTCCTTTTGGTATTTAGAATTTAGTGTGGATTTCTACAATTTAGATAGATCTTTCACTTCAAAAGCTCAATGTACTTAGTTAGGACTCTGGATTGAAAGAACATGTGCGTCGTTAATTTCCAAATTGTATGAAAAACAATCATTCATTTTTTCTGTTAGTTTCATTTTTAGAATTCACTTAATTTACAAAATAAATCCTATCATATATGGATATACATTTCACAAGTATATGAATATTTGTTGACATTTAATGAAGTAAATTAAAGACAATTAATTTACCAAACATTTTGGCATCGTTGTCAAGGAAGTGCATATAGGATTTATTCTTGTACATTATTTAGGAGCCTTTTAATTTCAATAAAATTGAAAAATGATAAAAAAAACTTATTTATGCATAGAGAAATATATTCTAGGGGTAGATGTGTGAGTAGAGGTAGAATTTATATTCCAACGTCACCACTCACTCTACCTAGACCTCATAGTGCCACACCATCCACTCATACTCGCATTCCATCATTATCAAGTAGACATATACTTCCTGAGGTGCATAGATCTGAAATCCAACCTATAGATTCACCAACTTCCTCTATTGAAGCTGTATTTGAATAACCTATATCCCCAACAAAAGAAGTAATATTTATTTCTCCAACTGGAGAAAAAATTCTAGGAAAAGAACTAGAAGTACCTAGTGAAGAAGAGGAAGAAACTTATTCTAATATTCCATTAGTAGAAGAACAGGAGGAAGAACTAGATAATCCAATAATAGAACCATATATTAGCTCTGAATAATATACAATGGTAGGGGAAGGGAGGAGAAGTACATGATGTGAATGGAGAACTTAGGATTGGAGGTGGAAGAGGTGGAGGAGGAAATAAAGGAAGAAGTGGAGGAAGAGTTGGGAGAGGTGGTAGAGGGGATCCAAAACCTTTTGGATTTCCCATCTTTGATGATGATACCACAACTATAATGAAGACTATCTCACCCTCTATCCTCCCTAATCTCCATGGATTAAGACATGAGGATCCTCAAACATTTCTTTTTGACTTTAAATTTTTGTGTATATCTTATGATTACTTACTTGATTATGAAAAATTAAAAATTTTTACCATCCATTCTTAAATATGGAGCACTTAAATGGTTTATGGGATTAGGAACACATACTATTAGAACATGGGAAGAAATGGAAAGAAAATATTAAAAAAATATAAGGATTATTGTATGCCCCATAACCTTAAAGATGAAGTCTTTAAAATGATGCAAAAAGAGGATGAAAATATTGAAGATTTAGTTGAAATATTTTCCTATAATGTTAAAAGGGCTAAGATACATAACCTAGATGATGAAAATCTGATTTTTTTTTTTGCTAAAATCTATTAGATATAAGTGGATTTATCTTCTCAATTTAATTGGAGAAGGAGATGTTTCTCAACTTTCATTTAGAGACATATGTGAACTTTGTACACATATTTCAAGAGGTAAGGCTAGAACTAGGAAAAAACAAAGAGACCTTTTCATGACCAAAACCAATAAATATGCAACTGGGATGGTAAGTAGAGCTGAAATAGGAAATTTGCTTGATAAATTTAAAACAGATATTTTACGGGGTCTTAGTGAACAACTAGGTACCCTTAAAATAAAAAACAAGTAAAAAGTTGAAAATGTTGTGTTATCTATCTTTTGTCCAAGATGTAGAAAGAAAAATGCCTTGAGATAATGTCCCCTTGATAATGTATAAATTTGTGTCATATGTATTAAGAATCATAATACTAAGGAGTGTCCTTCGATAACTAGTCTTAAAGTTGTATTTCGAGATGAAATTGGGACAAGCCAAGCTTAATCTCTTTGTTTTGTTTCTAAAAACCCATAAAAAAATCCACAACGAAATATGACTCAAGGCTTTAAACCCAATCATATGCACAACCACAGAATAATTGGACTGCACTTTGGGCACATCCATCGAAAACATCTTCTGGTAAATACCCTCAAGATCCTTAATTCCAACAACCTTAAATTATTCTTTTCCACCACAATATTTTCCTCAGCCCACTCAAATTTCTCAATTTCAAAATCCAAACCAACAACTTTCATTACCATTTACTCAAAAACCAAATCAACTGCATACTCACCCACTTCCTAACCCAAATAATAAAAATCAACAAGCTATTTATAATGTTGAAGGACAAAAATTCCAAGCTTGTATGATAACACCACTAGGTATTAATTATGTTCAACTTAGATCTGGTAGAGTTTTTCAAAATAAGTCACCAACAGTTATCATCCAGGAATATAAAGAGATGAGATTCATGAAAAAGATGAAATTATTCAATAAAGTACTCCTCTAATGGAATATATCCCTATATAATTAAAGGATGAACAAATAAAAGAAGCTCCTATAGAATCTCTAATAAAACAACCTTCTATTTTTTACAAGAACCGCCTTTTTGTGAAAGACTTAAAATTGATAAAGGAATAGAAGGGAAAATTATTCTACCAGATTATGACATGTTAGATGAACTTAAGAATATTTGCATAAAAATTCCTTTACTACAAGAAATAAAGGAAATACCAATATTTTCAAAAGCCATCAAGGATCTATGTATTAGAAACCGGGAGAAAATAAAAGATGTTAAAAAGGTCCAATTTGGTAGGGAAAATTGTTGATATTATTATGGGGAAAACTATTGTAAAAAAAAAAAATTATATCCAAGAATCCCGATTGCAAAAATCCATATCAATCGTATTGAGATCCCAAATACTCTAATTGATCTAGGAGTAGCCATTAATATCATGAGTAAACAGACCATGGAACAACTCAAACTTTCAAATCTTCAATATAGTCCAACATTATTACGATTAACATATATGCTTGTTATTAAACCAGATGGAGTATTAGAACATGTGTTTGTTTCTCTAAATTCTTTGGAATATCCTATAGAATTTATGATTTTAACTTATAAGAATAATGTGGGAGGGCATCCATAGATCTTAGGTAGACCTTGGCTAGCTACATTAGATGCATTCATAAGTTGTAGATCAGGTGATATGTATATATTTGATAGAAATTCCACTAATAAAATTACATTGTATCATCCTTAAAAAACTATAACCAAAGTAGAAAGTGAAATATGGATAGATGATAATAATGAAGAATTTGATAACATGCAATCAATTTATACTTTTTCAAAATTATATGAAGAAAAGCAATTAATCACTTTGATGAATAATAATGCGTCTTCTTCTTATTGTGAACAAAATCAAAGTTTTCAGGAACAATGTAATATTGAAAATCTATCATCACATCAATTTGCTTTACATTCTATGGAGAAATTTGGCAAATCTCAACTATAAGTCTTTATAGGTAAAACATTAAATATTAACAATGACTTGGAGGAACTTCAAGAGAGAAAATTAATAATGATGCTACAAAAAAATTATTCTGCTTATGCATGAGAATATACTGATATCAAAGGAATTGATCCTAAAACGTGTATGCATCAATTTTATATTCAAGAAAATTTCAAACCAGATAGACATCCCCAAATGAGAACGAATCCAAATATAAGGGAAATTGTTAAAGAGGAATTACAAAAACTGTTGAATGTGAATTTCATTAATCCTATATCACATAGTCAATGGGTATCACCTCAAGTGATTGTTCCAAAGAAGAATGAAAAATGGAGAGTGTGTATTTATTATAGAGAATTAAACAAACCCACTTTGAAACATCATTTTCCACTACCCTTTATAGATAAATTATTATGAACCTTGGTAGGAAAGAAGTATTTTTCATTCTTATATCGTTTTAGTGGATATAGTCAAATCAAACTAGCACCAGAAGATCAAGATGAAACTACTTTTACATGTCTTTGGGGAAAGTTTGCCTATAGGGTACTTCCTTTTGGATTATGAAATGCAACTGCCATAGTTCAACGAGCAATCTTAGGTATTTGTTATAATCTAATTCATGATTCTTTGGAAGTATATATGGATGATTTTACTATGTATGGTGATTCCTTAAAATAAGCTATGGGAAATTTAGAAAAATTTCTTATTAGATGTAAAGAAGCAAATTGATGCAGGGTGACCCTGCAAACCCAGAATCTTTGACAACACTGTGCGTCTCAAATCAATTGCCCTTTTAATCTTCAATTCCGAGCAATTACATACACTATTATTGCATACGGAAGCTCTTCAACATATGGTTCATAACCACATATTCAACAATCTTCACACTAAGGTTCCTTCATGAAACCATACACTCAACCTTACACTCAATAATCACCTTTTCATTCCTCTATTTCCATTTCAATCACAATATTCACATATGGCTGGATTTTAAGTTCAACATTCAATAAAAAGGATGCACCCATGTTTTAAAGGCTCAACCTGGTAATTCATACCACTACAATCCAAGTAATGTAGGCTTTTTAATTAATTTTTCATAGAACATTTGAAGAAACCTTTGATTTGTTTTAAGTTCCAAGTTTCCAGCTCAATTACGCATGCGCCCTTCAAAGCTTCTAAAAATGCCCTCACACATTCATTTTCAGTGATGCAAATTTCATAAACACAGGCTTTAATCAAACATCAACAACAATTGGCCACACATTTATTTACCTTTATTATTCCTCTCGTCCTTCAAGAATTCTATTTTTGATTGTGTTAACACTGGTTTTCAACAACTTTCCACTTTGTTCAAACCAAAACTCTTGTCACTTCTTTCTAGCTCGATTCTACAACTTGAATCGACCTCAATTGCATGAAGCTGAAGCCATTTCCTCATATTGATTCATCCACCATCATTTTAACAACCAGTTTCTCTCCAACACAAGTTCCTTTAGCTAGTCATCAAACAACAATCAATTTATGCATTATAATGTCAGTGAATCGCCACTATAACATTTTCCCACTATAATATTTTCCCACACAAAATTACTCATCATTTAACAATACAGTTCACCCTCACATGAACGCTGCAATCGATTCATTCTGCATTTCATTACTGTGGCTTCCACGAAACTCCATTCAACTACCATTCGATTTACTTTAGAACATGGAAATCGATTAAATTCTACTTCCGGAAAACTCAATTAATTCACATACCTTATACCCAATTGAATCTGTAGCTCGCTTTTCATTGGAACTCCACCTCAGCATTTGTTTAGATTTCGCCAGTGATTCAATTTCAACAACCTTGCCATTCAACACAGCATTCTTACCATCAACGCAGACATTTCAATTACTTACAGTCGACTTTAAAACTTCATAAAGGCACCTCTACCATTGATCGAGTTATTGTTCCATTTAAATTAGACAGAGTATAAAATGAATTTGTATTTGACAACCAGACATCGATGTAGATGTGTTCACAATGCATGCGTCTCTGTCAAAGACCGCACCTCATCATTCCTTGCACTGTGACATAACATAAGAATCCATATAACGCTCCTGAACGCTGAACGCTCCTGAACGCTGTAATTTTAGTTCAAGCCAAACACCTGTGGCTAAATCCACAAATAAACTCAACCACGATTTCGAATATTAATTCTGCACTCAACAGTTCAGTCATATTTTCATTAAACAATTACGCCCTTAGTGAAGTCGACTTTCCAAATTCGATATGCCTCTAAATTGACATTTAATCTAATCCTCGTCCAGGAGGATCGATGCCTCTTCCTGCGTCTTTTCAACAAATTCTCATTCAATTAACAATTATGATATCGATATTTAGTTATAACGATTCCTTCAAATGTGTGCAGAACCATATTTCAGAGCTTATTTCAGAAATAACTCAGAACTTATTTCAGAAATTCATATACTTATTTAAATCAAGCAGATTCTCACAAAATCAATCCAACAATATTCGTATGGCTCAAAAAATCAAAATCCCCATATATATATAAAAAAAAACAAACAATTACAAGAACTTTTTATTCATGGCCAGATATTCAAATCAATGGCCCTTTACAAATGCTGGAGGCTTACAATCTTCTCCTTCTAATCTCACCTCCCTATTTGCCTTTGAGGCCTATCAATTTATACAAATTAAAAATGCACTAATTTGAGTTCAATCCCTTTAATATCTCAACAAATCCCCAAATCTCTCAACACCCCTAAAAGATAGATCTTTATCCCTAAAACCTTGCAACTAATTCTAACTTAGGCTCCATCATTAATTCTAAATTATCTCAAGGCTAATTTCTTTCATGTTTCCAGTTGTTTGGAAACATTTACAAATTCTCACATATAATTAATTAAAAACATAATTAATCACTCAAAAATAATATTAATATTTACATGAAATTAATAAATTCTCAAAAACATGAGACCCCTAGGTTTAAATAAAATACAAGGTATTTTTCCGAGCTAATGCTCCTGCATCACAAATATTTCATTAAGCCATGAAAAATGTTTTATGATGTTTAATGAAGGTATTGTTTTAGGTCACCATATTTCAGGAGATGGAATTAAGGTAGACACATCTAAGGTAGAAGTCATTTCTAAAATTTCAATCCCTCCTTGTCAAAGAGATGTTATAATTTTTCTCGGATTTACAAGAAACTATAGAAGGTTCATAGAAAACTTCACAAAAATAACCTCTCCACTTTTCAAGCTTCTCACAAAATATTGTGAATTTGCATGGAACTCTGATTGTCAAAAGGAATTTGAAACATTGAAACAAATAATCGTTGAAGAAACAAATTTAAGAAGACCCAATTGGTCTCTCTCTTTTCACATATCTATTAATGCTTTAGATACAACTTTAGGATTTGTTTTGAGACAAAAAGATTTCACTCCTTATGATATTTATTACATAGGTGAAAATTTGACTCCAACAGAGTTAAATTATATTGTAATTGAAAAACAGTTTTTAGTTGTTATGCATGCCATTAACAAATTTCATCATTACATTACTGGTTATGAAACTTCTATTCATACATATCATTCTTCCATTAGATACTTAATGAGCAAACAACAATGTAAACGATGAAATGGGAACTCATATGAGTACCCCTTTTTTTGGGGTAGCAAAAAAGTAATCCAATTTGAAAAGTGTTGATTCAAAATACATTTTTTTAGCATATTTTTGACACTTAAAATTTTCTTAAGTATCAAGTATAAATGTGATTTTCAAAATATCAGTGATTTTCATGTTGATTTTGAAAAAAGTTGATGCAGCATCAACCCCTTTTTTAGAAGACTTATTTTTTTTACATTAAATTTTATAATGTATTAAGTGTAGATAATTTAAAAAAAAAATGGTAATTTTCATGTGAATTTTGAAAAGCATCAACATTGCATCAACATTTTTTTAAGGCATATTTTTTACACTTTAAATTTTCTTATGTCCTAAGTATGCACAATTTTTTAAAATGTTGATTATTTAACCATTTTTCAAATTGTCTAATTCTTTGAGAAAAAAATTAAAAACATTAAAATATTGAGAAAATAATAATAATAATAATAAGTAAACAAAAATATATATTAATACATAACAAAATTAAAAAGGCATGACAAAAAAATCGAATATAAAAAAATATGTAAAAACAAAACTTAAAAAAAACATAAAATGTGAAAAAAAAACAAATTTAATTTATAAATGATAAACATTTAAAAAATACATTATTAAAAAAAACAAATTAAAAAAAAATATTAAAAAAAAAAATTAAGAAGGAAAAAAAAGCCAAAAACAAAGATTAAAAAATATAAGAAAGATATTAAATAATTGACATTTAAAAAAATTTCAAATAAAATGTTTAAAGTTTATATTTTTTAAATATATTTTTTTAATGTTTTTAATTTTTTCTTTTACACAGTTTTTTTAATTTTTAATTTCTTAATTTTTTAATTTTTTTAATAGTGTTTTATTTATTTATTTTTTATCTATTTTCTTGCATTTTCTTTTTATTTTTATTTTATTTTATTTTTTTTAATATATATTTTAAAATGGTTATGATTTAAAACTTAATATATTTTTTTTTTGCTTTTTCTTTTTTTTATATATTAGTTTTTTTTATAATTGTTTTTTTACATATTTTTATTTGGTTTATAATTTAATATATATTCTTATTTATTTATTATTTTAAATTTTTTTTTTTAAATTTTAATTTATATTTTTCTCAATATTTTAATTTTTGTTTTTCTTTTTAAAGTCATGTTTGTTTGTTTGTTTTTTTTTTTTTTTTTTAAATAATTTTATTTACTTGTTATTATTTTTTAAACTTTTTTCTGTTTTTATTTTTTTCAATGTTTTTATTTTTATTTTCTTTTGTATTTTTATTTTTATTTATTTATATATTTAATTATTATTTTGTTTTAATTTTATTTTTCCTACAGGGTCTATGCCGATCCTCGACTAGCAACCCGATCCCATTATGAGTCAATTTGATAGTTGATTTTAAAGTTTCATTATAATGAATTGAGTTTGACCCCACATTATCTCAATTTCATGGTTAGTCTTTAAGTTTTCAATACAATGTGTCAGTTCGCTTACACTGTGTGTCAATTTGATGGTTGATTTTTAAATTTTTGTAGCAATGTGTCAAGTTGTCTTAGGCTAAGATTTTAAAATCGTTATACTTTTAGCATTTGAAAAAAAAATTACTCTTGGTATAATGGCTCTTTCATTCAGGTATTCATTTTTTTTTAAATAGCCATAGAAAATTTCCATAATGCCTTGGTTGAAATATGTTGAAAAAGTAAGATTTTTTGTAGTCATGTTCTTTGATTTTAATTCTATGGTTGAAAATTTGTCAAAATTTTAAGGGTTTTCTGAGTCATAATATTTTATCTTTAACACCATGGCTGAAAATTATTGGAATTTTATGGATTTTCAGAGACATGATGTTTTATCTTTAATGTCATGCCTAATATCATTGGAATTTTAAGGTTTTTTGGGGTCATGATATTTTATACTTAATGTCATCGCTAAAATATGTTGAAAATTTACCCAAAAAAAGGCGTTATTACAACATCAACACTTTGTTTTCAGGGTGTTTTTGCACACGCAAAAAACGGGTTTTTGGCTTTTACTACCATTTTAAAAATATATTGAAAATTTACCCAAAAAAAAAAAATTTGTTATTCCGACATCATCATTCTTCGTTTTTGGTTTGTTTGTCATGTTTTTTTAGGTTTTTTGGCTAGAGTTCTCGTTTTGAGATTACAGTTCTTGTTTCATAATTTACATTGTTAAGCTAATTACTAATGGAACAATTACAAGATGGTTGTTACTATTACAAGAATTCAACGTTATTATTCTTCATAGACAAGGAAAATAAAATACAGTTGTTAATTTCCTTTCCAGAATACAAAATAATAATGTTGATGTTCCTGAAAAGACAATTTTCCTAATGAATATATTTTTGCAGTATCTTCTAAATTGCCTTGGTTTGCATATATTGCCAACTATTTAGCTACAGGATTTTTTCCACCACAATTGTTAGTAAGAGAAAAGAAAATTTTTATCAAAACCAGTGCATCCTAATCTTGGGTAAATGGAGAATTATACAAAACTGGACTTGATTTGATTATTCGAATATGTGTTCAAGAAGATGAAATACCAAAAATTCTTAAAGCTTGCCATGATGAACCATGTGGAGGAAATTTTGATGATAAAAGAACTACATACAAAATCCTTCTTTTGGGATATTATTGGCCATCTATTTTCAAATATGTCAAAGAATATGTCAAAATATGTGATATTTTTCATAGAATGGGAAAGTCAGTACCTTCAGATGAAATTCCTCTACAACCTCAGGTACTTTTTGAACCTTTTGAAAAATGGCTCTAGATTTTGTTGGACATATAAATCCTCCATCAAAAGAGAAAAGGTACATACTTTTTTGCACATATTATGTCACAAAATGGGTAGAATCTAAGCCTCTTTTATTTGCAACTGAAACTTCCGTAGGTACATTTCTTTTTTAGGATATTTTTACTCATTTGGTGTTCCAAAAGAAATTGTAACAGATCAAGTTACCCAATTCACATTCAAGTTGGTACAGAAGATTATGGAGCAGTATAAAATCAAGCATCAGAATTTTACTCGATATCATCCAAAAGCCAATGGGCAGGTGGAATCTACTAACAAGGTTCTTGAAACACTTCTTACCAGAATTATGCATTTGCATAGAAAGGAATGGGCAGAAAACTTCCAGAAGCACTATGGGTGTATCGAACCACATGGAGAAACACAAATAAGCATAATCCTTATGAGATTTTCTATTGGAATAAATTTTTGTTTCCAATTGAGTTCCAAGTTGAAACTTATCGAACAACTGCTAATTGGGCCTTGAGTTGTCAGAAGCTCAAAATCAAAGACTCCCACAATTAAATGAGCTAGATGAAATTTCAAAGGGTGTTATTCAAAGGACTAGAAGAATGCAACGATAAAGATCAAAATGGCATGATAAGTTCATCAGAGATAAATTTTTTAAACAATGTGACTGGGAACTTCATTTTTTTTCCAAGTTTAAATATTTTCAAGGAAAGCTTCAAACCCATTGGCTTGGTCCTTATGAGATTAATACTATATTTTACAATGGAACAGTCAAAATAAAGACTGTAGATTTTAGGCTTTTGAGAACATTATTTTGTGTTGTAGTGTTTTCCAGGTATGTCACATCCATGTTTTTTATTTTGACGTTTCGAACCAAACCACTGTCGTTCATCTTCAGGAAAAAGATCCATGAGTAAGTAAGATCTCACATAAGGTATAAATAGGATAAAGGGAGAGATGAATGGAGGGGAAAGGAAGGGAAGCCGACTTTGAAAATTAATGTGTTAATATTTATTTTAATTTAATTTCTTTAATGATTATTTATTTAATTTGATGATTGTTAATATATTAATTTAATTAATTTGCTAATTTAATTTGTTATTTATTTTTATGTTTGTTAATAATTTATTTATTTATCTAATGAAAGTTTTATTTATTTATTTGTCAATCATTTATTTATCTAAGAATTTTATTAGTTCATTCATAATTTTTAAGTGATGATCATTAAGATCTAAATTAATAATATTTAAATTAAATGATAATGTAAATTCTATATTAATGATTTCAATAAACTATTAATAATTTATAATAATAGTTTAATATGAGATCTAATCCTTATTTTATTATGATAGATAGTGGGGAATTAGAGGGACAAATGCATTAGGGGATGGATTAAAATGATAATAAATTTGTGAAATAGATTAATATGTGAGGAAATATTTTAATTGAATTATCATTCCTAAGGCAAATATTTGAAGTATTAAAGGGGTTTAAAAAAGCAATGTTTAAAAGAAGGTTTAAGGTTAATGGAAGCTTAAAGGTTGAGAGTTAAAAAGGAAGAGGTAAGAGATAATCAAGGGGAAGGATTTTTAGGATTATCAGGTTCATGGTGTGCAAGCATCCTATAAAGTATAAGGGGGCAGGGGTGGGGTGGTGGTGGGAGATGAAGAGGGAGGAATGAAGGAGCAAAGGAGGAGCTGTAACATGATGTGGGTGTGAAGGGGAAAGGAAAACAGAGGTGAAAAAGAAGAAAGATGGGGATGGTATGGGTTCGGTGTAGGTATCTTTATGGTTTTAGCACCGGAATCCAATTGTCGCTTATTTTCCAACCCTCATCACGGTTAAGGTTGTTGAGGTGTTTCCCGATTTCTATAGCTTCCCTAAATTTTCTGTTATGGTAATGATTTATTTTGGCCACCACACTGGAGTTCTCAATGCAAATGATGTGATTATTTTTGCTGGATTGTTCAGACAAAGCTGAGGTTTTGAGGCAGTTGTGTTTTATGTTAGCCGCATGTTCTTGGATTCTTGTTAAGATAGATCAACACGTTTCTCCAATGTATAACTTGCCACATGAGGAAGGGATTAAGTAGATTCCTTTGTGGCATTTGCGGTCAATTGGGTCTTTAACAAATTTGAGGCACTTATTAATCATGTTCATGGGTTTAAAAGTAGTTTTAATGTTGTTCTTTCTTAAAATATGTGATATTTTATCGGTGATGCCCAATATGTAGGGTAGGTTGACTTTGCCCATCATATCATCCATATTTATTTTATTTTATTGTAGTTTATGACATTTTTAAAGGCTTTGATGACTTGGTTACATTTATAGCCATTATTTTGGAATACTCCCATGAGGTGGTTTTTCTCCTATTCAAAATGCTCATGATCTGATATGCGTATAGCTCTGGTTTCTAATGTGTAGAGAACCCCAAGTTTCTGAGCTGGATGAAGATGGGAGTTAGCATGCAAATATTGTTCGGTGTGGGTTTTCTTTCGATGGACCTAATGAGAGAAAGAGCCATCATGGTTTCTATTGATAAGGATGTCAAGAAATGGAAGGCTATTATTCTCTTCAGCCTCCATGGTAAATTTGATTGAATCAAAGAGGTTATTCAAGTGTTTCAAGAATGTGTCCAAATTCTCCTTACCATGGGGCCAGATGATGAAGGTGTCATCTACGTACCTTTTCCAAAGCTTAGGTTTAAGAGGAGTAGATTTGATGGCTTTGTCTTCAAAATCTTCCATGAAGAGATTAGCAATGATGGGGGACAGAGGGGATCCCATAGCAACACCACAAGTTTGTTCATAAATTTTACCGTTGAAAGAGAAGAAGGTGGATTTGAGACATGTTTCTACCAATTCCGATGTTTTTGGATCAATGATCTTATGCACTACCTTCATGGATTCATTAATGGGAATTTTGGTATAAATATATTTAACATCAAAGCTTACAAGGATGTAATTATTATCTAATTTTAATTGTTTGATTTCGTTAATAAAATGAGAGGAGTCCTTAACAAAGGATTCAATATTTCCTACTAAGGAATTGAGCTTCTTGGTGAGGTGTTTAGGTAGATGGTAAGTGGGGCCTCCAATGGTAATTACGATGGGTCTTATGGGGATCCCATCCTTGTGTATTTTAGGGGCTCCATATATGTGAGGAGTGAGAGGGTTGTTCTCTAGTAGATGTTTGATATTAAGTCCATTGCTAGTTTTTATTAGGTTGTTGATATTCTTGGAAATTCTTTTTATAGGGTTCTTTTTTAATTAAGTGTAACACCTAGAGTTGTTAAGGTGGTCCAACATCTTTTCTTGATAGTATTTTGAGTCCATGATGATAGTTTCTCCTCCTTTGTCAACTTTTAAGACAACTACATCATGGTTTTGGTTAAAGCCTTGAGAGCCATGAATTCTTGTTTGGAGATATTACTTTTGGGGGGTTTGGCCTTTCTGAGAGTGATGGAACAGTCTTGTCTGATTGTTTCTTTTATGTTGTCCGGGAGCTCTTTGATTCCATACTCAATATTACACAGAATATCATCTTTGGGAATTATGCGAGGGGCAATGGAAAAATTGAGTCCATTCTCAAGAAATTTCAGCGTGGGATGGTCAATGGGAGTATTGGACAGATTTATAACTCTGTTGTTGTTGATGGTGGGAGAGGGGGACAGAATGTTGTTGTCAAGGGACGGAATTCTGTTGTCAACCAAGCTCTTGTTGTATTCAGTTTTAATGAGTTGATTCTATGCATTTCGAAAACTAGATTCGTTCCCATAACTACTTTCGATCGTTCCCACATCGGTGGTGACAATGGTGGAAAATCAGGTTACACATTGACTGTTACTTGTGTGAGATTTGGTTAAACACTGTTGTTGGACAACAGATTTATCCTCTCGGTCATTCGTGAGGAGCAAGGGCTATTCCATTGTAGTATCGATGGTTAACTTATTGACCAGGTGTTTAGTGGTACGTTCCGTTTCGGGGATAGATTTCCTGTTACGTTGTTCGCTGGTTAATTCCAACACAAAATAAAGACTATTGATGATGAACACATTTTTTTCCTTGTTAATGGCCATATATTGAGATTATATCATAAATCATTTACAAAGGAAGAATTTTTAAAGTATCTACGAGAGAATTTTGAGTTTAAGTTTATTAAGAAAGGAGATTTTTCTCCTCACTTTTCAACTTCATTGTAAATTATTTTTCAATAAAATAATAATAAATAAATAATATTAATAACAATAATAAATAAATTTATAAACTTTAAAACCGACTTCATTGGCATGTTTATACGAAAAATATTAATTGAAAACCAATATTTCTTGGCAGTTGAGATTTTCAGAAATCCTTTCTCTCTTGTCCCAGTTTCCTTTTATCCCTATTTTCTTCAATTTTCAGGTGGTTAAATATCAACAATAATGACAACAATTAGGAAGTTTTCTCCAAAAATATCTAAAATATGGCAAACGCGATTCTTGTCATTCTACAGCCAATTCACATTTTTGCAACCAAAATCAAATTCAACAGCAAGAAGGATATCAAAGGAAACATTAAGGTATGTAAGAATACTTGAGTTATATTTCATTTAAGAACTTAGATTTAAAATTATGGATGTGAAAGAAAAATATCGAAGAACTTATAAATGTGTTATGTTATGACCTTAACCCCTCATCACTGAACCACTTGTCACATCAAGGTCTAATTAATATATTAAGTGCATAACACCAATCCTTTGAAATCACATCTGGGAAATTGTCTAAGTACATGTCATACGTAACAAGAATTCCTCCATTAATATATTACCTTGCCATCATTTCAAATCCGCTCAATATTCATTTTTCTCATTCCAAATCCCTTGATTCTCTTCCATTTCTTAGTCGAAAAGAACATTTTAGGCTGAAAAATTCTCCACACCATGGGTACGGTTATTCGTTATGAACAAAATGGTGAGAAATTACTTTAGGATTATTCTAGGGTTAAGGAATAACTACAACAGGCGGGTTGGCTCCAATTCTTCAAAAATTTCAATGGATATGAACCAGAAGTTAATAAAGCATTTTCTTGGGAATTTGATGGAGTAGAGGTTGAAATTGGGGACACTAAACTCATTCTCACCAAGTCAGTGATAGCAAAAGAAATAGGACTATGAAGGAATGGATAAATCTCATTTAAAAGAGGAAAATTAAAGAGAATGATTGGGTAAACTTCTTAAGAGAATCAGGTACTGACTTTTTCATTTTTAAGAAAGGTATTTCAGTTATAACATTAAAAGAAAAATGGTGAAATCTCTTATTAGTAATTCAAAATTCATAACATGCGAAGGGTGATTTGGAACAATGTTTGTTTATCATGTTAGGCTTATGATGCACTTTGTTGATGGGTTTGAAATCAATTTACCCTACTTTTTGCTGCAAATTTTGAAGAAAATGGGATTTCGTATTCAAAGAGAATCTAGTTCCATAGATAACACTTTGTACCCTCATGGAATCATTAATATTTTGTTAGAAGAATATTTGCAATCAAAAGGGGATAATTGGTAGGTTTTTTTTGTAATAAATCATTTTGTAGAAGCTCCATAGAAAGAACCAAGCAGTAGGGTCAAAATGAGTAGAAGAAAATCAAATCCCAACCCTAAAAAAGATAGAATTGAAGAAGAAATTCAGGAGGAGAATGTTACTGAAATTCCAGAAGACCCATTTGAGGACAATTCTTCGTTGTCCTAATTTCTTGAAAATTTTAAATAGAAAAGTGATAAGCAAGACCTTAGCAGGAAGAAAGATAGCCCAAGCCATCCCATATCTGAAAAAAATAAGAAAACATAGAGCAACATAACAAAAAAAATGTCAGAAGTTCAGGAATGAATGTAAGGAGGAGTATAAGAATTTAAAAATTATCAAAAAATACTCAAACACTAGAGATGATAGATCTTGAAAATGAAGGGTTTAATACACTTCCTTGTATAGTCAATCCAATAGTCAATCCAATAGGTAGTCCAACAAGGTAAACCCCAGAAATCGATCTAGTTCAACAAGAGATCTATTATTATGTAGAATCTCTAGAGAAAAAGGCACAACAAAAATAAATTTCATCTCAATTTGAAACATGTGATACCTCAATTATAAAATCAAGTGCAGGGCAGGGACACAAAATTGAAGAGAATCTGAAGCAAGATATTTATGAATTTGAAATCCTTAACAAACATTTGATTCAAGAGAGAGAAGAGAATACAGTTAAAAATGAGATATTAAGGAATCAAAATAAAAACATCTTACTACACCTTTTTCATTGGTACAAAAATAATAAGAATCTTAAAGTTAAAAATAAGTTTCTTAAGAACAGGGTTAGAGGATTACAAGGAAGAACTTTAATAAATAAACCAAGGACCATGTTTACCGTTAAAAAGAATAAAAATAGTACTATGTTGGATGTACTTGCATAAGCATTATAAATCATTCACTGAAAAGAAAGGAAAGGTGTCAATTTAGAAATTTTTTGGTGCATGAGGACATGCAAAACCTTCGGTGTTGGAGAATCTTGAAGTTTAGAAATGTATCTTTTTGGCTATCCTTTTTGCCATTACATTTCACCTTTTTGTTAATATTCTAACAAAAACCCCAACATATTAAGATCAATATCAATTTCTACAAGTTATTCATCCATATTTAAATTCTCTATTTTTACCAAAATTATGACAAAGGTATTCTTGTAATGACCGAATTTTGCACATTCTGTAACTGATATTTTTTTTTGCAGCATAATCCATCGTTAGATAGTCGTTGCAACGCTCCAGAAGAAAAAAGAAGTCTATCAAAAGATGACATTTTCCAGATGGATAACTACCTACTGGAATTGCTTAGCAAGCTAAGCGAGATAAGAGATATTTAAGTCAAATGTCAAGCCAAACTTGGAAATTGTGTGTTGGAGTTGAACACAGGAAGTAGAGAATCAACCGAGCGAGGAATTTAGTTGTTAAAATAAGAAATATCCTATGAATTTATTTTTCAACAGAAAGTCATAAAGATATTAGACTCTTAGAAATCGATCTCATAGGTGTCAATTATGCCTACATATTATTGGCTTAAAACTCTTTCAAAGTTATTTTTATAAAACGTATAAATAACAGTGAGCGAGACAAAGAAAAAAATAGTGATGATTGTTATTAAGTTTATAATCCTTTTTGTGGACAAATCGACACTTTTTTTCATAATACAAGCTCATGTTACTTTCTAAATGCGTGCATGAAAAATTCTTGATCATTAATCAATCATGCACTCCATGAGGGCCCCCTGCGAGCTATGAGGTTTTATTTTAAGTTTTGGATTGTTTAAGTTAATGTTTCTTAGAAGTTTATTTTCATTACAAGTTGCATTTCTCACTATTTTATTTTTGTCATAGAGTACTCATAAAACATAAAATACCAAAAAGAGTTATTGATTCAACACATTTTTGTTACATGTACTTAGTGTTTTATCATTCAATTTCAGTCTTAGTTAGTTTTTCTATCGTTTATTTTCAATTTATTTTAGTTGTTTCAGTTCTGATATGTTAAATTGGAAGTACATTTTAGAAGTTAATTATGCACATTAGTAATCATTATAGAGTTGGATTTTAATTTATCTTATTAGATTCCATTGTCAGTTCCTTTTAAAACAATTTTATCTTTTATAGATTAGATTTTACTATCAGTTTTCTCACATCATTTAGATTACTTTTTTTTTATTTGCAATTTAGATTAAAGATTTCTTTTCAGCAACTAGTTCGGAATGAGTTCAATTCTGCAACAGTAGAATTAAGTTATTTATCTTCCTTGTTTTGATTTTCAAGCCTTTCCTTTTGGTATTTAAAATTAAGTGTGGATTTATGCAATTTAGATAGATCTTTTACTTCAAAATATCAATTTAGTTAGTTGGGACTTTGATTGAAAGAAAATGTGCGCCATTAATTTCCAAATTGTATGAAAAACAATCATTCATTTCTGTATTTAGTTTCACTTTTAGAATTCACTTAATTTACAAAAGAAATACTAGCATATATAATGCACATACATATCATAAGTGCACGAATATTGGTTGACATTTAATGAAGTAAATTAAAGACAATTATTTTACCAAACAATGACATAAGAAACTCCTCCTTAAAACTCTCATTGCTCTTATTATTGTAGGTTTTAACCCTGTACATAAATTTTCTGCAAACGAATCTTAAAAACAGAAAATAAACAATAGCAAGAGCATAAAATATAAAACAGATATACACAGATATTTTCCCATGGATCCCAAATCGGGACTACCAGCTTGATTTTTCATTATTTTCATTTTAGTGTTACAACACATATATATACATGTCGAAGCATACATAAACCCCAATCCATTAACCCTGGATTAGAACATAATCGTAGTTCCCTTAACTTGATCTACAAAATACTAGGGGCCAAAAACCATCATGTCCCAAAACCATGTGCAAACCCATGTACAAAACCATGGGCGAGTCCCCACCGAAAAATAGGGTCCAAAAAAAATTCCCGGGGTGCTACTCCAGACCCAGAACAAGGGGGCTTGCTGCCCCCCTGTGACCCCCCCACGTGTGCGAGTAATCATGGAAAGAATGTAACACATACCTAACATTCTCCCACTTGTTTTCTTTCCGCAGGGGGCCATAGGAGAGCTTATTCATTAGTCCAGCTCTGCAACACCCAATGTTTCTCTACACCAAGATAAATTCTAAGTGCTCATAGGCTTTTTCAATGCATCTGTAACATTATTCAAAGTGTCCACCTTTACCAACAACAACGTTTTATCCTCAACCATATCTCTCACAAAGTGATATTGAACATCAATGTGCTTTGTCTTTGAATGATAAGCGGGGTTCTTAGCCAAGAAAAATTCACTTTGGCTATCACAGTATATCATTATAGCTCGTTGCACCAACCCCATACTTGAACACAATCTCTGCAACCAAAATTATTCCTTTCTTGCATGAGTAGCTGCCATGTATTCTTCCTCTATAGTTGAAAGAGCCACTACAGACTGTATTTTTCTCATCCAACTGATTGTACCTCCAAATAAGCTAAACACATACCCACTTGTAGATATTCATTGGTCTAGATCTCCAGCCCAATCTGCATCAACAAAACCACATATGTCCAACACTCTGTCCAACCCTAGTCTTCCCCAGTAGCACAAATCATAATCACTAGTGCCACGCAAATATATTAAAACCCACTCACTTATGTTCAATGCTCCTTCCCTGGTTTTGACATAAAATTTCTCAATACTCCCATTGCATGTGAAATTTTTGGTCTAGTAAAGACCATTGCATACATCAGGCTACACACTGCACTTGCATATGGAACACGAGACATATCCTCCTCTTCTTCTTATGTCTTGGGACATTGTTCAACAGACAAATTTACACCTACAGGAATAGGAACCTTCATTTGTTTACTATCCTACATATTGAACCTCTACAATATAGTCTCAACATAATTCCTCTGGTTTAACCAAATCTTCCTCTTTGCCTGATCTCTCTTAATTTCCATGCCCACAATATAGTTTGCAACACCAAGATCCTTCATGTCAAATTTGGAGAACAATTGGGTCTTCAAATCTTGGATAATTTCTTTGTCATTTCCAATCAGCAACATATCATCCACATACAGGACCAAATAGATAACACAGTCACCAATTAATTTAAAATAAACACAGTGATCCTCTCTGCTTCTGGTGAAGCCAAGTCCCCATATATAGGTATCAAATTTCTGATACCATATCCTTGGTGATTGTTTTAACCCATATAGAGACATTTTTAACCTGCATACAAGTTCTTTCTTACCCTTTACCATAAAGCCTTAAGGTTGCTTCATGTAGATCTCCTCTTCCAGATCCCCATGAAGAAAATTTTCCTTCACATCCATCTGTTCTACCTCAAAATCAAATGCAACAGTAATAGATAAAATTAATCTAATAGAAGTAACCTTGGCAACAGGAGAAAAATATCACCAAAATCAATTCCCGACACCTCGGAATAACCTTTTTCCACCAACCGAGATTTGTATTTCTCCACCTTTCCTTCTACATTCATATTCTTATTAAACATCCATTTTATCCCGATGGGCTTCCTTCAAACTGGTAACTCCACCAGAACCCATGCCTCATTTTTGTGCAAGGATGCCATTTCATCAACCATGGCCTCCTTCCAGAGTTTTCCATCCTCTGAATCCACTGCCTCCCTAACAGTTCTAGGATCATCATCAGTGATAGTTAAGGAAAAATTTGAATAGAAATCAGATGGACTATACCTTTATGGTTGCCTTCTTTCCCGAACTAATCTTCTCACGGCTGGAGTTTTTGGTTCTTCCTCTTCTGAATCTTCTTCTATTGTAGAGTCTGATTCATCTTCCTTTAACTCAAACTATATATTCTCAGGTTCCTCTGGTAGGACTTCATGTTTAACAACATATTTCACCTCTCTAAACAAAACATCTTGGTTGTACACAACCTTACTTGTTTCTGGGTTCCAAAGCTTATAACCTTTTAAACCATCCTTATACCCAATAAAGATGCACCTTTTAGATTTATTATCCAACTTGGTCCTTTTCTCCTTTGGAACATGTACATATGCATCACATCCAAATACCCTCAGATGTGAAAGAGAGGGTTTCTTACTAGTCCATACCTCATGTGGAGTCTTATCCTCCAATTTCGATGAGGGTGATTTATTAACCAGATGACATGCAGTCTCCACTGCCTGTCCTAACCCGGTACCACTGAGCATGTTTCTTTCCTTTTCCGTCAACGTTCTGTTCATTCTTTCTACAACTCCATTTTCCTGAGGTGTGTATGGAGTAGTATTTTGTCATGCTATACCACACTTCTTACAGAACTCTTCAAATTCCTTCTTGCAGAACTCTCCTGCACCATTATCTGGCCTTGGCACCTTTATTTTCTTCTCTATCTGGTTTTCCACCAAAGCCTTAAATTCTTTAAATCTATCAAAGGCTTTAGATTTATTCCTCAATAAATATATCCATTTATTCCTTGAGATGTCATCTATGAATGAAACATAGTAAACAAACTTTCCTAGTGATGGAAATGACATAGATCCAAACGCATCACTGTGCACAAGCTCTAATATCTTGTTTACCCTCTTAGCACTAGAAGGAAAACTCACCCGATTCTACTTCCCATATACACAATGTTCAAAGAAATCGAAATCTAGAGAGAAATTAGACATACCTTCTACCATACCATTTCCATGCAGTATGCAAAGGCCCTTCTCTCCAATATGTCCAAGCCTTTGATGCCATAGCATAGTCTTTTCTCCAGAGACTGCTAGGCTTTCCACTCCACTTTCAGGAACCACAGAACTATTGCACCCATCAAAAACAGTGCTGCCCTGAAGCTTCTACAAAGTTCCAATCCGAACTCCTCACATTAATACCAGTTCTACCTGAACCATCTTGTAGGTATATTTATCGAACTCTGTTTTTACACTTGCATCATCCATCTTGCTTACATAAATCATATTTCTGGCTAATGCAGGAATATGCAAAACACCAGGAAGTGTTCTAATCCTTCCACCTTGCAGCTTCAACTTGACTTTTTCACGTCCTACGATTCTAGCCTTCCTATCATCCCCTAATAATACATCACCACCGTCATACTTCTCATACTTGCAGAACCACTCCCTATGGGGAATGAAGTGAAAGGATGCACCTGATTCAATCAACCATGCCTCATGATCTACATGTTTATTTGAAGAAGAAGCCAAATACACATCCCCAACTTCATCTGAGGTGGTCTTATCCTCTGCAGAAGGAGCATCATCGGATCCCTTTCCCTTCTCAGGAGCTTTAGATTTGTAGTCCTTTTTGTAGTGCCCTTCCTTTCCACATTTCCAGCACATCTTTAAAAAATTTCCTGGAGATTTAGATCTCCCTCTAGATTTAGATCTCCTACTCGAAACCTTATTTTTTTTTATGTTTTGGGACCTTCCTCTTACAGATAAGGCATCTCCATTCTGGCCCTCCATATTTCTCCATCTCATTTCCTCCGACAGCAAGGATGAGACAATTTCATCAAAATTCAAGGTAGTTGTATTGCTACCTATTTCAATAACTAGACTACCCCACAAATCTGGTAGAGAACACAACAAACTGATGCACTTATCTTCATCTGAGATTTTAATACCAACAGATGAAAAATTACTTACACAATATTGAAGGCATTTAGATACTCTGTCACGGAGCCTCCATCATTCATCCTCAGGGTATACAACTTTTTCCGCAGGAACAATTTATTCACCAGAGACTTAAATTGGTACAAATTCCCTATCTTGTCCCACAAAGTCTTCTCCGTAGCTTCCCCAGATACCTTCAACTATATTGAATCTGAGATACACAACCACATTGTGCTCTTTGCCTTCTGATCCAACTTCTTCCAGTATTCATTTGACATTTCCATTGGTTTAGTACCCAAATATACCATGATCCCCTGATCTTTATCCACCAGTAGATCCTCCATCTTTAGCTTCCACAACTCAAAACTCTAACCATTCAATTTCTCAATCTCTATCTTTCCACTGCTCGCCATCTTCTTTCACCACAAGAATCGATCCCGCAGATCTCCCACTAAACAGGGTCTACAACAGGCCCGAGAAAAAAAAAACCCCTTAGCAGCAAAGGCATCCCCTTGAAGTTGAAACATCTTTGATACCAAATGCAATTTTTAACCTTGTATAGAAATTATCTGCAAAAAAATCTTAAAAACATAAAATAAACAATAGTGAGAGCATAAAACATAAAACAGATATACACAGATATTTTCCCCTGGATCTCAAATCGGGACTACTAGCTTGATTATTCATTATTTTCCTTTTAGTGTTACAACAAATATATATACATTCCGAAGCATACATAAACCACAATCCATTAACCCTGGATTAGAACATAATCGTATTTCACTTGACCGGATCTATAAAATACCAGAGGCCAAAAACCATCATGCCCCAAAACCATGTGCAAACCCATGCACAAAACCATGGGCAGTTATGCCCACCGAAAAATAGGGTCCAAAAATTTTTCCCAGGGCTCTGCCCCGAACCCTGAACAAGGGGGGATACCACCCCCCCACGCGTGTGACTAATCATGGAAATAATATAACTCATACCTAACAATTATAGCATCTCTAAAGAACCAAGGAGAAATAATAAGAAAATCTAAAAGCAATTTATACCTTATTAGATTAAAATTAAAGGTAATACACCCTATCCTCTTTCTCATAGAGGAAATTATTTCCTGCAATGAAAGAATGATTATGAATAGGCACTTAATGTAAGAAAACAATATAAATAACATGGAAGATAATATGGTTCCTAAAGTTTCTTTGAAATACAATCATATCAATAAAGAGACCACTCTTCAAAATAATGATAATATCATAATTATTATGACATCTAAGTTAAAGGAAAAGTTATGGTGTAATGAATTATTAGAGGATAAGAGAAAATTAAGATATTACAAGTGATAAACCCCAGTCTAAAAGATTAAAATTGGTGGAAGAGTGACACAATGGAAGGTACACATAAACTAAAATTAAATGATTTAGCTATAGAAAAAAAAATTAAAACAAATAATATTAATATTCAAAACCTATGATACCAAAAATGATGTCCTACAAACTAATATTCACACATAAAATCACAAGGAACCTCAATTTAGACTTAAAACCCAAAATTATTCACAATTTTATTCATTAAGCCCTTCTTGCTTGGTCCAAAAAATTCATTACATTCCTATTTATACTTAGAGAAGGAAATATATATAATTTATCAAGAGATCATTCCCCTCCTATATATCTGGAAGAAGTTGAGAGGATGCCTCTTGATTTTAGGAGCCTACTTTCTAAATATATGGTTTCTAGAATTTTTCAAAATCTTAGGAGCCTAGTTTCTAAATACAATTAGTTTACAGTACATATACATTTTAGAAATTTACATAATCTATAAATTCTAGAGAATTCCTAGACTTAGAAAATTATGATTTGAATATACCTGTGAGATTCTCATACATAATACTCCCAAGGTAAGAAGTTCATGAACTCTTGTCCATGAGTCTCCATACTTCCTATATTTTACCTAGATCCCATACTTTATGTTGATGTTCTCCACATTCCTTGCTTACATAAGTCCTTTCAAGTAACTGTATTTTATTGTCGACTATCTTATTTACCTCATGGTACCTCCATGTAGGAATCTTGACGATAAGCTTCCATAACTCATCCAACTCATTATCTAGTTTTTTCCATTATTGGTTTATATTTCTATTTTGTAGTTGTTGCTTCATTCCTGCATAAAAAATCATCATGTTTTTTTTCAAGGATCCATCCTCTACATCACTTGTCAATTTATTTGGAATTTTATCTTATTCATCTACTACATCTGCCATTATGGTTTAATATTCATCCATCTTGGGTTATTTCTTCCACTTTTATAGAAGCTTTAATTCATCCTCATAATCAATTGGTACCACATTTGATTCTTGTCCTTCTGCTTCATCAATTGCATTTTATTTCTCTATCACAAAGTTGTTGCCTTTCATTCCATATGCTAAGGTATTTTGCCTATATCATTTTTACTTTTGTCATCTTTATACAATTCTACATTTTCCTCTTCCTTTATGATAGCCTTTAGTGGTTTTCCATATTTATAACATGCATACACACACAAATCCTTCGTATCAAAATCATGAGACTCATTCGCCTTTTTTTATTCCTCTAACATCTCTTCCTCATGTTAGTCTAAATCCTCCCAACACTCTATAAAAATTTCATCAAGTCTTTGATCTTCTTCGGCATCTTCTCTAATAATTCCTCCCTACTTTGGTTCACAAATTAGAACTCCTTCCCTTTTTAATATATCTTTATCCATATGAATCTCTACTAATTTTTTCCTCTATTGTAACCCACACGTTAACCCTATGCATCACCTTCATTGCATAGGATTACTACTTTGGCTTTATCAGTTCCGGATTTATTAAAATACTCAATATTTTCTTTAGCTTAGCTATCTCTTTATCATTATTTTTTGGCATATTATTTTACTAATCTCTTCCCTTTACTGTCCATATATATTACAATCATATGTACCTTTCAATGTGTTTACCATATTTCTATTGCATTTTACAATATCCACAATGTAAATCTACAAATAATCAACTCTAGGTCACAACATTACTTAGTTCCAATAATGTTCAATTCCTATCAACATTGGCTTGTGATAATGACACTTCCAACCTATACATGGTTTTGCAGTAGTGTTAAATCTGTTCAAGAATAAAATTTCATCCATCACTTTCAATGATATGTAGCTTGTTTAAATCCACACGTACATATCAATACAACACATCATCTATTCATGCTTACATAATGATGCTCTAACAACATTGCATAATTCTCGCTCTGATACCAAAATGATGTTTGAGTGTCACAATAGAATGTAGACAAAAATTAAAATTGAATGATGCAACTATAAATAAAAAACTGAAACAAATAATATTAATATTTAGAAACTCTAATACCAAAAATGATGCCCTACAAACCAATATGCACACATAAAATCATAGGAAACCACAATTCATACTTAAAACCCCAAATGATTCACAACTTTATTCATTAAGGAGCTTGAGGCCTTTCCCCCTTCTTACTTGGCCCAAAAAATGCATTTCATTCCTATTCATACATAGAGAAGGAAATATATGGAATTTCTCAAGAGATAAGTCCTTTCCTAGATATTTGGAAGAAGTTGAGAGAAAACCTCTTGATTTTAGGATCCTACTTTCTAAAATATAGTTTTTTAGATTTATTCATAATATTAGGAGCATAATTTATAAATAAAATTAGTTTGCATTACATATAGTTTCTATAAATTTACAGAATCTAGAAATCCTAGACACCTCCCAGACTTAGAAAATTACATTTTGAAGATATCGTTGAGATGCTCCTGCATCAAAACGTATCTTTATAATTTAACTAGCCTAAGGAAAAAAAATCGATGTTGCTAAAATAAGAAGAAATTTTGATAAGCTCCATTATGAAACAAAGCATTGAATGGTTCCTTAAACACTTTGGGTTGAAACATTTTTTCCTCTTTGTGACGATAAGAGGGTTGAAGATGAAAAACACTTCTTTAAAATGTTTTCCATAATTTCCCATTAAATATTAATTTCAAAATATGTGTTACAATTTTGAACTTCTTAATATTTTAGCTTATCATAACTATGGTGATCTAGAAATGCATCTTGAAATCATCATAATTATGGTGACTTGGAAATGCTTCTCTTAATTTTTTTAGAAGACAACAAAACAATTATTCCTTATCCTTTTTAAAATTTGGATAAACTAATATTTTTTTCAATTTAATAACCATCATCATCTCCTTGATGGGGTGCTTTACAAGAAAAGGGGTGGGGATTGTCATTATCCCACATGGCCAAGAGATCGAGGGATGTGGCATCATGCCGTCATAGTGGATAATAAAGAGTTGGTTAAATTCAAGGTGGCACCACTTGCAAACACTCACTATGGTCATTAAACATATTTTTTCTCTACACACCAGTCAAATCTACTTCGACTGCAATTTGATTCACCATTTTGTATGTTGAATCCCCTCCCATATAAAACATCATTTGGTTCTAACGTGAGCATGGAAATTTTAATTTTGGTTTAGGCATTCCATATTTTTAATGATGTCATCCATTGAAGGTTCCTTTCCCATAAGAATTCATCAAAAATTGCATGATATTATCGGGATCCTCTGCTAGTTTATATTCCTAAGAACTTGTTAGGAAAGGAACTACAAACTCTTTCTGAATGAAAATTCTGAAGTAAAATATTACTAGTATGCTTGAGAGATTTATTCCAGGTCACACTGCCACTTTTCCCTTGTAGGATCATTGGGAACTCTATTGTGTTCATTCTCCTTTCTCATTGAATGAATGATTATGGTACCCTCCTATGCTAGAAAAGGAATTTTGTCATTATGGAATTGGTCTATACATGTTCGAGGGCCTCCTCTCTCCACATGGTCTCACCTATTCCTCTTTAGTTATTTCTTTGTTTCACTTTCTAATTACATATCATTTGGGCTTCCATCCCCTATGGCCACCGAGTGTTAATTTCATATTCAATTCAATGTGAATTTCCTCTCTAGGCTCCTCTCTCCCCCTCATGACTTTGCTTCTCTAGCATTGAATCCATCTCCATGATCTTTCCCTAGTCAACTCCCATTTCTTCTCTTCTTTCAATAGTTAATATTTTCCTTTTATCTTAGTTGCATTTAAGGATCCATCTTATTTCCCTAGCTCTCTTTCACATGTGTCTTTATTAGCCCCTTAATGTCCTTATTCATACTCTTTAGTCCTATCCACTCTATTGTGATCCCATCATGCCCCACTATCACACTCGCATCCGCGAGGGAGTAACATACTACTAAGAACGAGATATTTGAGGTAACTCTTGTGCACATCATCGATTAGAGGAAATTGTTGCTTGTTTCAAATATATTACCCCAATCCCCATGTAGGATGATATCACCCTTGCCGAGAGGGACATGACTTCCCAAAGGAACCACCTCTCGAATATTGAGGTTCTAGTTGAGCTGGTAGATTAGGTGCGGGACATCGAGCATACACGTGGGAACTTAAACCAATACATGAACATGGTGTATTTGTATTGGCATGTGAAATTTATCTTGGGAAAGGTTCTTATGGACAGGTATGAGCATCAAGTGGATCTCCTCCACTCCATAAAACACTTACATCACCACATGAATGGCATGGATCAATGGTTGGAGTGCATATAGTAGCACCTTGGAATCCCTCCCCCTACTGGGGGAACCTCAAGCGACAAGAAGTATCCCATCCAAGTCACATCCACTAATTTAGGCTCCTCTATTGTGTCTCTTGCTATGTCCCTAGTTTCTTCTTTTCTTATTCTCTCAATTTATTTCCAAGGCTAAAAAGGCCCGTAGTTTAGTTTTTGTATGGTAAATTTTGAACTCATGGGTACTTTGATATATTATGGCTCACTGCGGAGAGTAATTTTTTTGGTATGGTTTGGTCTTCCTAGTGACTGACCAACATAAAATTTCAGTATTTTCATGTACATTCTTGTTTAGAAGAAAATACCATATTTACCCCCCCAAAAAAATCCATTATCATCAATATAATTAAATATATAAATACAAATTATTATTTTTAAATATAATTGATTTTTAAACCACTATATTCTCAATAAAATATATTCCTTTTAATATAAATCTTTTAATTTTCAATTTTTAATTTAAAATATGATAGAAGAATTAAAAATGCTTCCTTAATATTCCTATATGTGAATATGGAATTTCTCATAAATGCTTAAAAAGCAATAAACTAATATAACATCTACAATAGTATATTTAAATTATTAATAATACTAATACTAATTAAATATATCAATTTTTTTAATAAAAAAATTATCAAATAAATTGTTTAATATAATAAAATAAAATAAAATAAAAGATATAATTTTTAATAATATTATATATAAATAATATAATAAAATATTATCTACAATATTTAATTCATATATTTATTTTATTTTTGTTAAATTATTTTTAAATGGTTAAGTATTTTGAGCTTCATGGTTTAGGTGTTATTCTCAATTCTACACTGATTGTCTCAATTCCATAAGTTCATTCTCTAGAGTAGTCACATTATATTAAACCTTAGAGTGATCATTTTGGTTAAACCTTCGGTGGAAGAGTCTCCCACATTAATAATACATTCCATATTATCCTGGTCAACCTACCTATCAGGAATGTATCTTCTTGTTTGTCTTGTTTTCTCTCCTACATATGAAATTTCCATTTGAGCTGCAGCCTGGGCCCTTGTTTGATTGGAAGAGGAGGGGGAAGGGTTGGAGATAGTTGAGGAACCTCAACATCCTCAACTACAACCTCAAAGAGATGCAAAGTCAAAATGTTTGTAAGTTAAACAAGAGTCTGCGGGAAAGAACAAAGGTTGATAATAGAAAGAGATGGGTAGAGGTTAAAATTCAAGCATGGGCATGGAAAATGGGTTTAAGAGTTATTCTCAATTCCACACTAATTGTATCAATTGCATTAGTTCATTCTCTAGAGTAGTCACATTATATTAAACCTTAGAGTGAGAATTTTGTTTAAACCTTAGGTGGAAGAGTCTCCCACATTAAGAATCCATTCCATATTATCCCGATCAACTTGCTTGTTTACATGCAAACATCAAAATTTTCAAATTTCTCAAGTCACCAAAGGAAGCAAGCCGGTGCTTAATAAGACAAAGGATGCATAAGAGTCGATGAGGTGCGTGCGGTCACCACACGGTTCAAACAATTAACCATGAGGGCACATTTCATTAGGTGCCAGACCATAGGCGGAGAACGAAGCCGAACCCCTAGAGTAGTTGACATCAGCAGACGGGCCAACCAATTAGAGGTGTTCCAAGGGGGGGGGGGGCTCCAAATTGTTCAAGGGCTCTCTCGACCTGCTGAAAAGAAGAGTGGGGACCACTCAACTAAGGCCCAAGTAATAAAAGGTGAAAGGTAAGGTTTGAATGTGATATGTTCCACACGCCCAACACATGGCCTCTCACCAACCCGATCTCACTCTACCAATCCCCATACGACACATGCCAATGCCTGACGTAAGCACTCCAACTATCCATTTTCGTCCTAAATAGGCTCGTTGCCTCCAAACTTTTCTCCCGACCATTGTCTTTCGACGTTTATGTTTTTACCAGTCAGGAACTTGGGTAAAGGACTAGTCTTGTGCACGCGCCTCTCCTCAAGTCACTCTTGTCACCTTGGGTATTTCGTCAGTTCCCCAGTTTTAATTATTTTGTAGTTTAACTCTCCTTTGTTAAGAGACTTTGCAGGCCTAAGAGGTTAGGGCCACCTCTGGTCCCGACCCACTCATGCATGTCAGTGCTTAATTTTGTGACCCCATTTACCCTTTTAACATAGAAAACGAGTGTCATGATCTCATGGGTTATAAGTGGGAGGGTGACGACCTATTTAGGGTGGTGGATTCATGGTTATATTATCAAATAGCTCCTTTAGTCCATCATTTCCCTGAATTTATTTCCTATCTTCCTGAAGCATAAATTGAACAGAAGGGCTTCTTCCGCTCCTCGCAGGGGAATAAAATACTTGAAATTACCCCTAGCTGATCTGAAAATACCTGTGCTACCCACCTTCTTAGGATTGCCTTAAATTTTCTAAGGTACCCCTCATGTGTCACTTTTCAAATGTCCCTCTTGAGAAGTAGAGGTCTCTCCTCGAATTAATCACAGTCACAAAGTTTTTTGCCTTACCCCCCACTAACAAATTCCCCCTATCCCTCTTTCGTGATACCATCCAGCTTGTCCTTCCAATTATCTCGAGCATGTTCGGGCAGAACAATGTTTGTTGGGTCACTAATACCTACTTAGGGATTTTTGACCTCACGATGCAACCAGGAGTCTTACTTGACATTCCCTCATTCCTGGCCTTGGCCATCCAAGCCCACTTCCAAGACTTATCAAAATCGAGTTGTTTCAAGGATTATTCATTGGTGTTCTATATGTTCATGTTTGCGCATGCAGACAAGTTCAATTTATTAGGCCTGGAAAACTTTTATAAGAAAGGGAGTGAGCCTAAATCCATGTTCTATTGGACCCTCTCAGTTCGACAACAACCCAGAGGCAAGGGATATGAAAAATTCATCACAAAATTCATGTCTAGGGCCTATACAATTATACATGGGACCCCTCCACCCAATATTTTTCCTGAACAGAAAGAGCTCCTCCAGTTCAGTGAGACATATTGCGTAGGGGACTAGTACATGTTTGAGGATCACACTAAATTCAGAGTGTATATTTGTGATCTTGCTCCTTTCCACTTGCCAACATTCATGCCCATGAGAATATTTGCTTTCGAGTTAATTAGGAAAATCCTAAGTGCAAACAAAATTGATTTTGTGCCCACAAAGAAAGGCGATATTTTAAAACTCCCGAGCGTAGTATGGTCGTTTACTGTCAATTCATGGCATGCATTCCCTCTAGTTGAGGAGATACTACAAAAGATGAACTTCGAGTAAGGAGACACATGGAATTACGATCCTAAGGGAGTCATTGCACAAAGGAGGAAGAATATTAAGTCATAAACCTATGAACATGAGCCTAGACCAAATATTGAATGGAAAGCTAATTCTGACTCATGGCCTTTAGATATAGAGATGGACATCGGCTCCCCAGCCACAAATGAGCCACTGAAGGGAGACAATGTGGAAAAATAAGAAGGAATCAGAGGTGAAGGGGAGTTTCAGTAGCAGGAGGAATACAGACAGATGGAGGATTTCATCGATGTGGTAGAAGAGGGCCATGTCAGTAAGAATCCCAAGACAGAAGGACTTTAAGGATAAGTCATTGAATAACTCGATGAAGTGGTCTTGGCTTACATAGACCGAGGTCAGAACAAGCCAGGTTTTCAGGTTTCTTTGGAGGATGCCTCCTCATAGGCATCGTCTACTTATTCACATGTAATCTCCCCAAGTGACGGCCTTCAGAGGCAGAGACAGGTACAGGGAGTGAGTGGCCTTAAGGAGAAAATATTAATGAAAAGAGATAGTCATCCAGGGAAAAAATGAGGGCAGATTTGGCCTAGCATATAGACGTACACCACACCAGACTCTTAATGACCATAAATGTTGAGAGTGACCAATTGGTGGTTTCGGTACAACACCCATCTTATCACCATATTCCCCCTGGATCAAAATATATATCACTAGAGATGATCCTAGACTTAGAATATATCCCCTTACAAGATAAATTAAATATCCATAAATATATTGGGGATATTATACATAATGAAGTCTGAAAGCACACCCTAGCCCTAGAAATAGCACATAATCAACTGGACAAGACAATAGAAACTCTTAAAAGGGAAAGGGAAAACTCTAAGGCTCTCTCTTGATAACTCACCCATTTTAAAGAGATGCTGAAAGGGAAGGGGTCTGAAAAGTAGTTTTCCACACATAATATTCTCTAGAGGGCGGAGTTAGAAGTGTAGGATCTCCAGCGAAGATTGAAAATCCCTGGTTCGGAACACATTCAGACTCCCGAACTCACTCAAGTAGAGAAGGAAAAGGAATATCTGTCAACACTGCTCGTCTAGAAGAAGGATGAGGCAGTGGATTTGAAGAGGAGGATGACAGAGTTGCAACAATAGTAAGATAGCCACGTTCATGTAGTACCAATACCAAAAGACCCACAGAACCCATCAGAGCAGTTGACCAAGGCACTAGCTGAGCTAAAAGTCTCAGAAGATGAGGCCCAGGCAGTACGCAGGTACCTGGAATAATATAAGAAAACTTTGGTTGAGAAACATAAGTAGATATATTCGCTGAAAATGGAGGTTGACACTGGTCGCAAAGAGGTACAAAAGTTGAACAAATCATTCAAGCATCTTAAAACGACCTAAAGGGGAATATGGCACTAGTAGAAGCTAGGAAAATGGTGTGGGATGACATTATGACAGAGGTAAAATATCGCTGGGAATGTATCACTCTATCTAACGATAAGAATATCACCATCTGCGATTATACAACTCAAAACGACTCAGGCTGGCGTGAAGTGACCGAAAATGTGACGATTGCACGAAAATACATCCAATTTGTAAAAGAACTCCCAACCGAGGAATTAGGAATGCGTGGAATGGTGGATCAATTTGGGACAGTGATGGACATAATGAGGATGATACATTAAGAGGGTTCTAGGGCTAAAGTTTCTTGGTGCCTAGGGATTGTTTCAAGAGTAGTGGAAGCTTTCAATAGAGAACTAGGAAAAGTATTTGAGACGTGATTTCCTACTTGCTAGGATGCATAAGGTGCATTGATCCCTTTCGTGACTTATGAGAAGATATTAGTGGAAGTTAAATATAGAGTTGAATTAGCACAGGAGAAAACAACTTAGTTGAAGGCTGAAACTATGGTGGACTCTCTTAGAAAAGAATTCATGCTTCTGTCCAAGGTAAAATAACTCTTCTCGGATAACCTAGACTACTCCTTGTTAACTCAACTTTGTGCCTTGTTTGAGCTTTTTAGCACGACACCCCTGCCCATGGAGATCATGTGGGATTTTTTTTATGAACACGCCAATCCTCCAGGAGCCTCCACTTCAAAACAGAGAGCCCCTGTGTCATCTCATCATTCTGGCTCATCATCCAACCCATTGCAGTCGTGGTACTTAGGGCCTTCTACAACCCCTCGCCGCATCAAATAGATGTTTTAAGATCTAGCCCATGTGGTCTTCAGATATTTTTGTTTTTACTTTTACTTTTTCCTAATAGTGAAATTATGATTTCACTGCAGATAATTTAGTTTATTTTTCTATTAGAAAGTCATGCTCAGAGAATGGTCCATTTTGAATCATAATTTGGTACTGTAAGATCAAGAAATAATATCTGGGGTAGAGGCCCGAAGAAAACTCTATAAGAAGGAGAATTAGAGACAAACAAAAGGTTCTAAATCTTGTCTAAGTTTTTGGTCCTATCTGTTATAAACCATGTATAAGCATTTTGGGTTATGAACTGCATATTTTGGGAAGTTGTTTTGAGGCTAATATAATATAAATCTTGCTTTCAACTAGATTCCACTTACCTTGGTGAACAATATGTACATGTGTTTCTCTTGTTAGCATTTATAAGTTGTTATATATATGTTATTTCTCAAATTTTGTGTGTAAAATCAGTTGGGTGCAACTTGCTTAATTTCATGAATATGTTTATGTTCTCATAGACTCAAGGATAACAGTTGTGCTTTGAATCAATATGGAACCTTAAATTGCGCTCCATGGAATCCCATCATTGCATGTTTATTTAATATTGTCTTTTCTTCTAATCCTTGATGACCAGATCCTTAGTTTTTTTTAAGCCCGGACTCATCAGGATTACCTCTTAAATTATTCATTTCACTGCACTTTCAGATTGAGGTCTATTCATTGATTTCATTTCGGTCATGTCAATGCATTCCAGTTAAATACAGTTTCCCGAAGCCCATTCCTAGTCTTAATGCCTCTATAAGATCAACATCAAGAACCTTCATTATTCTTGAACCGTTATACCATAAACTTCTTGAATTAAATAATCCAGAGGGATTTGCAAGTAGGATCATTATCCTATGATTTTAATATGTCCTAGGAACTGGTCTCTCAAAAACCCGAAGGTTGTCTCTAGGAGTGACAACATATTTTTGGTGTTGTTGCCAGGGATGAATTAGAAAATATTTCCTTGGGTTATGACATAGTTTCCACCCTTTAATCAGGTGAGAAAGAAGGGTTGCAGGTTGTATATCTCTCGCCTTGTCGAATCCACTGTCATAAAGTTCAAAGTATATGTAACCCTCGCTTTCTCCAGACCTCACATCTCGTCAGATACCACTCAGCAAAAAACACCTTTTTTATCTGACCCAGAGAAATTAATATTCAAGAGAGTTTGGAAAGAAAAGGTCCCAAGTCACTATGATTTACCCCCTTTCACCCTTGAATCATCTTCCTCCTTACAAAGAGCTGACATACATGGCTCGGATTCTTCTTCCCGAGTTTTGGAGTACCCTCCTGATCTCTTGCATCCTTTCAAACCATTCATGAAAGATGAAACAAAGTCAGCTAACATTTCCTTCCCTAGGTTTCACCCCACATCCGAGGTCGAAGAGGTAAAAGAGATCCAAGAAAATTACCTTCACTGCAAAACAAATGCTCCATACTCGCAGAATACACTTGTCACCCCCCATATTTTGCATCAGCAAACTCAAATCATGTATCTTCCCCCTCTTGTGCACAAAATGGTGGTACCTAGATTTTTGCTAAACAAGTGTGCCCCCTTGGCTCTTCCCTAGTTATTGAATGAAATGCCTCAAGATTATCTGAAGCTCTTTCCTTGTTTTACTGGAGAAGATAACATTGCAGCACAAAGAAACATTAAGAAATTTTGTGCTTTTGCTAAAAACTTAAATGTGGAACACCTAGATGTGGAGTTGAGACTCTTCGTCCAATATTTGTATGGCGAGGCTCGGAAATGGTTTAAATATTTGACAGACCACTCTATTCATACTTGGGAAGAAATGGAAAATGTCTTTACACAAAAATGGGGAGAGAAGAGGGATCATGGATACATCCTCACTAAGTTTAATGCTATGAATAAGAAACACAACGAGGATGTCACAGAGTTTATTAAGAGATTCAAGAAGCTATATAATAATCTCCCTGCAAAGATAAAACCTCCTCAATCGGTTGCTAAGGTAATATTTGTTGGGGATTTTGAACTTGATTTTGGGTACACCCTCAGAGAAAGGAAATATACCTCCCTAGATCAGATCCAGATGGATGCGTTGGAAGTAGAAGCCAACTTCGCTTCTATGTGGAAATTCAAGGGAAAATCAGACCAGGGCAAAAAAGGAGGGGCAAGGAGGAAGCTACTACTTCGAATTAGGAAAGAGAATCTCAAGATTATATAATATAATAAACGAAAAACTGAATCAGAAATATATCCAACAAGTTGGTCAATCTTGAACTAGAGACTAAGAGTTCCCATCCCCATTTAAATAAAATGGTTCTAAATCTAGGTTTCAACCCTCAATACCGCAAACCTCCTCTACAGTTATTACATAGGGAAAGAAGGGATTAGTAGGACCACATTCAACCTCCATTGTATTTGGAAGGAGAGGTGGATGGACAGACAACTGAGGTCATAGTCATTCAAGAGAACCAGTTCTTTTATTATTCTAATGACGAAGAAGGTGAACTAGTGTTGCAAGAGGATGGGGAAGAACTGGAGGCTCCCCTAGATGATAAGGACGTTGACAACAACTGTAGGTATTTCATGGATTTTATGCAAGCTCAAATACATGAGAAATATGACCTTAGGTATTCCCGAAAGAGAACTCGAATGCAAGACCAAAGTGAAGAGTCTGTGTGAAAATCCAAAGCTCCCCAAGTACCCCTGATAAAGGGAAGAAGCTGATAGAAAAAACCAATTATCAAAAGGCCATTATGTTAAACCAAACTATCCAAGAGTCCCAGAAAGCTAAATTCGAAAAGTCCCCCACATTATCATCATCCTGGTTGACCATGATAGGGAACCAACCGAAGCACACCCTGCTACAAATTTTCCTTCCACTTTTAATCTCCAGAAGGAATTAGAGAAAGTTAATATCTCAGTACCTCTTACTGAATTTTTAAAACAAACATCATAGAAATCTTAGGTGTCTTAATTCATGCATCCTTCCTGTGCAGCCCCATCCCTGATAGTTTGAATCTCTAGGAAGAGATACTTATGGTCATTTTTGGACCTCATGTAGAAGAGAAATATCCATCGACACCCTTGTTCTATGTGACTTTGGTAATCCATGATCTCCTGCTTCATAATTGTATGATGGACTAAGGAGCACCCCATAACTTGCTACCATTGTCGTTCATGGAACAGCTGGGTTTGCAAATAACTCGACCTTATAAAGACCTGTACTCATTTGACTCTAAGAGACTGATATTCCTAGGGATGATAAAATATTTGGTGGTAAATATGGCTTAGATCCCAAAAAAGAGCATGGTGATTGACATCGTGGTGGCATACATACTAGCTAGGTTTGGGATGTCGTTGTCCAAGTCACGGGGATAAAAAATTGGAGGTTCGATAAATCTTGATTTTACTAATGCCACCATCCCTATTTTTGGTGGAGAATAAAGAAGATTAGATAGAGAATCCGTTGAATATTGCAAGAAGAAACATTGAAGGAGGCATCCTGAAACATCATTCCTGATCCTAGTTGGAAAATGATCACCTAAACTAGGTGGGGTCCACACAGGTGATTTTTGTCGCAAAGTCTATTTTTAGACTATGTCTATTTTTTAGACATATGGATCATGTTCTATAAGTTGTGGGATGCTATTTATGGATGGTTGGTCAAGTTGGAAAAATATATGGATTTCTATTTTTAGACATATCGAGCGGAATCTATTTTTAGATTTCCAGTCTAAAAATAGATATGTCGAATATTATTAGCTCTTAATAATATTTGGACTCTAAACAGTATCTTATTCTCTTGGAGCACTTCAGTTAAGTGCACAGATGTGGCACAGGAGCTGACAAAAGGAATTACGCTACTCCTGAGGGTTATGTGGAGCTATTGCATGGATACTTCAGTTAGAACTCATGTGACAGAGTTTGGTGGAGTTGATTGAGGAAGTTAATGGATTTGTGTTCAGTTTAACTAATCTAAACATAGTTGAGCTATTTGTATCTAGTTTAACTGATTGATACAATTAGTGAGAGTGGTGTGAATTAATTATTAATTAATTCAATAATTATAAACTCATTAATCAACTAAATAATACATTAGTTAACTTCAGTGCATGGACAGTTTCAGTGGAGACCAGTGCAGAGATAGGTGAAAGGGCAAGTGTGACTATAAGTGATGCATGGTTTGCATCCAACACTCAGTAGAGATGCCTTTAAAGACTGCGTGAGAAAGGATGGGGAAATTTTAACTCATCATGAGCCATTCTTTAGCAGGGATTGTGCAGTAGAGGCAGGCTAATGGCTGGAAAATATTGGTGCATGGGATTTGCAAGATTGGGCCTGATTAGTGTGTAGCAAGTGGAGATTATACTGAGAGCTTGTGAGGAGATTTGTATAATGATTGTTACATGATCTCTATGACATATATAATATACAGATAGTTGGGGGTTTTCAACTTTAAGCTTTCCCATTACATATTGTGTTCATATGTGTGAATTTTATGGCTTTAATGTGTGCATGCAATTGATTTTATTTCTGCATGTGATGATCAATGGTAGAAGAGATTATGTATTGTGCATGAAGATAAAATAGTGTGTGATCAGGAGAATCTCGGTGAATAATATATCAGTTATTCAAATTTATACATGGTATCAGAGCGATATTGATCATTGGAGCAATTGCAAAGCATTGAAGCGGTTGAGTTTTGTGCTGGTGGAATTTGAAATTGCTACAGTGATTTCTTCATGTTAAAGTTGAGATGTATTTCAATGGATTGAGATTGGAGTATGCCATTGAGGGCAGCTTGAATTATATTTCATGGAAGGACAGGAAGGAGGCAGTGTTGGATGACAATGGGTTGAAGGATTTCATAGATGCGGAAATTCCTAAACCGAGTTGTAGCGATGCTGCCGCACTTGACGCATGGAAAAATAAGGTAGCAAGGTGTCGAAGGATTTTGTTGGAAGGTTTGAAGGATCACATAATTTCCAGCCTTCATGGTAAAGCTTCTCCATTCTTGATGTGGAAATATTTGACAGACTTGTTCCAAAGAAAGAGCGACCAGAGGAAGTTGGCGCTCAAGGATAAACTCAGGAAAATAAAAATGGAGAATAATGACACTATTCCGGTATACTTGACAAAGTTTGTCCACTGCAGGGATGAGCTTGGGAGTGTAGGAGTTAGTGTGGATGAAGAAGGACAAGTCAAGAAGGTTTGGATTCGAGCCAAGAATCTCTACAGACTTGAAGTAGATGGGATTTCTACGGAGCTTCCTACTGTTGGGAAGTGTAAGAAAGCCATGCAATTGATGCTTGAGACGAAGCAAGTGTTTCATGCAGGTAAGAGTGAACCTCAGGATGTAGATCAGCCACAAGATGAGGATCATGGAGTGGAAGAAACCACTCATGCAGAGAAATTTTGTGCCAGATGGGTAGAGGGAGTGCATGCAGCTATACCACCAGGTGAGAGGTGGGGCGACATGCATGATTAATCCCAAGAGGAGATTTATGTGCAGGATTCATTGAGATGGTGTGGATCTCATGAATTGAACCTAGCTATGAGGTGCCCGTAGCATAGCAGTAGCATGATCAGTTGGATTGATGTAGGCAGATCAAAGTGATAGTGTCGGATACTGGAGCGCGGATCAGAGTTGACAGTAAGTGCAAGAGTGCATGGGTGCAAGAGTTCAAAAACACAATGGTTCCTGATGACATGTGCAGTTGGTACCAGCAGAAGTAGAAGACTTTGATGATAGATGCATCAGACTGATTGAGTTTTTTGGAGCCTATTCAATTTCAGAGGAGTTGCAGAGCAGATGCATGGAATTGCATGGCGCTTGTGAAGGTTGCAGGGCGAATGCATGGAGTTGCATGTCGCATGCAAAGACAATCCTTTCTTGTTGAGAGGGAGTGTTGAAGATTGCAACAAGAAACAGTGAAGGAGGCATCCCGAAACATCATTCCTGATCCTAGTTGGAAAATGATCACCTAAACTAGGTGGGGCCCACACAGGTGATTTTTGTCGCAAAGATTATTTTTAGACTATGTCTATTTTTTAGACATATGGATCATGTTCTATAAGTTGCGGGATGCTATTTATGGATGGTTGGTCAAGTTGGAAAAATAGATGGATTTCTATTTTTAGACATATCGGGTGGAATCTATTTTTAGATTGCCAGTCTAAAAATAGATATGTCGAATATTATTAGCTCTTAATAATATTTGGACTCTAAACAGTATCTTATTCTCTTGGAGCACTTTAGTTAAGTGCATAGATGTGGCACAGGAGCTAACAGAAGGAATTACGCTATTCCTGAGGGTTATGTGGAGCTATTTCATGGATACTTCAATTAGAACTCATGTGACATAGTTTGGTGGAGTTGATTGAGAAGTTAATGGAGTTGTGTTTAGTTTAACTAATCTAAACATAGTTGAACTAGTTGTATTTAGTATAAATGATTAATACACTAGTGAGAGTGGTGTGAATTAATTATTAATTAATTCACTAATTATAAACTCATTAATCAACTAAAGAATACATCAGTTAACTTTAGTGCATGGACAGTTTCAGTGGAGACCAGTGTAGAGGTAGGTGAAAGGGCAAGTGTGACTATCAGTTGTGACTATAAGTGATACATGGTTTGCATCCAACACTCAGTAGCGATTCCTTTAAATACTGCATGAGCAAGGTTGGGGAAATTTGAACTCATCATGAGCCATTCTTCAGCAGGGATTGCGTAGTAGAGGCAGGCTAAAGGTTGGCAAAGATCGGTGCATGGGATTTGCAAGATCGGGCTTGATTAGTGTGTAGCAAGTGGAGATTTTACTGAGAGCTTGTGAGGAGCTTTGTATAATGATTGTTACATGATATCTATGACATATATAATATACAAATAGTTGGGGGTTTTCAGCTTTAAGCTTTCCCATTACATATTGTGTTCATATGTGTGAATTTTATGGCTTTAATGTGTGCATGCAATTGATTTTATTTCCGCATGTGATGATCAATGGTAGAAGAGATTCTGTATTGTGCATGAAAATAAAATAGTGTGTGATAAGGAGAATCTCGGTGAATGATATATCAGTTATTCAAATTTCTACAGTTGGGGGTTTTCAGCTTTAAGATTTCCCATTACATACTGTGTTCATATGTGTGAATTTTTATGGCTTTAATGTGTGCATGCAATTGATTTTATTTCCGCATGTAATGATCAATGGTAGAAGAGATTTTGTATTGTGCATGAAGATAAAATAGTGTGTGATCAGGAGAATCTCGGTGGATAAAATATCAGTTATTCAAATTTCTACATGGTATCAGAGCGATATTGATCATTGGAGCAATTGCAAAGCATTGAAGCGGTTGAGTTTTAGGATAAACTCAGGAAAATAAAAATGGAGAAGAATGACACTATTTTGGTATACGTGACAAAGTTTTTCCACTGCAGGGATGAGCTTCGGAGTGTAGGAGTTATTGTGGATGAGGAAGGACAATTCAAGAAGGTTGGGATTCGAGCAAAGAATCTCTACAGACTTGAAGTAGATGGGATGTCTATAGAGCCTCCTACTATTGGGAAGTGCGAGAAAGACATGCAATTGATGCTTGAGAGGGAGCAAGTTTTGCATGCAGGTAAGAGTGAACCTCGGGATGTGGAGCAACCACAAGATGAGGATCATGGAGTGGGAGAAACCACTCATGTAGATAAATTTCATGCCAGATGGGCAGAGGGAGTGCATGCAGCTATACCACCAGGTGAGAGGTGGGGCGACATGCATGAGTAATCCCAAGAGGAGATTTCTGGGCAGGATTCATTGAGATGGTGTGGATCTGATGAATTGAACCTAGCTACGAGGTGCCCATAGAGCAGCAGGAGCATGATCAGTTGGATTGATGTAGGCAGATCAAAGTGACAGTGTCAGATACTGGAGCATGGATCAGAGTTGACAGCAAGTGCAGAGTGCATGGGTGCAAGAGTTCAACATTGCAGTTGTTCATGATGACATGTGCAGTTGGTACCAGCAGAAGTCGAAAAATTTGATGATAGATGCATCAAATTGATTGATTTGTTTGGAGCCTATTCAGTTTCGGAAGAGTTGCAGAGCAGATGCATGGAGTTGCATGGTGCTTGTGAAGGTTGCAGGGTGAATACATGGAGTTGCATGTCACATGAAAAGACAGTCCTTTCTTGTTGAGAGGGAGTGTTGAAGATTGCAACAAGAAACAGTGAAGGAGGCATCCTGAAACATCATTCCTGATCCTAGTTGGAAAGTGATCACCAAAACTAGGTGGGGGCCAAACAGGTGATTTTTGTCACACAGTCTATTTTTAGACTAAGTCTATTTTTAGACATGTCGATCATATTCTATGAGTTGCAGGATGTTATTTGTGGATGGTTGGTCAAGTTGGAAAAATAGATGGATTTCTATTTTTATAAATATTGGGCAGAATCTATTTTTAGATTGCCAGTCTAAAAATAGATATGTCGAATATTATTAGCTCTTAATAATATTTGGACTATAAACATTATCTTATTCTCTTGGAATACTTCAGTTAAGTGCACAGATGTGACACAGGAGCTGACAGAAGGAATTATGCTACCTCCTTCTTCATTGGGTGTGAGAGCGAGCTCATCCATGAGCCACCTCCCTAATTTGAATCAAGTGAGGTGGAGAAGCCTTTGCATGGAAGCAACCTCATAATTGGGTGGGACCCTTGGTGGGGAAGCTCATCAACTATATAATGGAGGGGATGGAAACCATATGGGGCATGATTGAAGATTATATTTTTAATGTGGTCTGTTTAGAATTTCTACATCCTTTGGCTGTTTAGTTAAGTTTGGTACACTTTTTAGTGCAAGATTTTTCTCATGCGGGAATTCTCCACTCTTGTGTGGATATCTTGTTTAAGAAATCTGAGGAGAGAATTTTGTGCTACATTTTCACTACTTGGTGTTAGTCCAAGCAGTCACCTTCAAAAATAGTGCAGTCCCTTTCATATGCTACGTTATTTCTTAAGGTATTACAGTGGAGGGATTTAATCCCTTGTATTTTGAGCTAGTTTCCCTGAAGGAGGTTCATTCATGTTCCCGGAAAGCTAGTGGGAGGTTCTACTGCCATTTATTTGCATGATCAGCCATATTTATGTAGTGCTTCAGCCATACAACATGATTCATCCATAGATCTACAACAGAAAATTTCATGTATATCATTTCTGTCAAGAAACCCTTCCCGGGTCATCTTGGATCTATGTAAAAGAGACTAGATCTCTGTTTTTATGCCTCATTGATTAATATAATAGCAAATCTGATTTGCCTCTATATTTTTTATCATAAAACCTCTATAAACAGTGTTTTCACTTTATGCAGTACTTGGTGTTGTACTAAATCTTGGGGTTTTTAGTGTTTTTGGGCTGTTTTGAGCATGGGACGCCTGTTTAACTAGGTGAAAGTTATTTTTTTATAATTTCCTCTCAGATCTAGTTGCTATAATGTCAGATCTAATGGATCCATGGGCTGAATTTTTCTGTTGATACTTATATTTATGAAAAATGCATTATTTTTTCATGTATTGCTGAGTTTTCCCATTTGGGAATATTACAGTGGTATCAGAGCTCTAATCTTGGCTCAGCCTGTGTTCTTCAACCATTATGGAGTCTTCTCATGAGAAGGAGAAGATCTGCAAGAGAGATCAAAGCAAACCCTTATTTTCTAGAGGAAAGAGGTTCTCAAAACATCTCTTTCAAACTCTACAGGGTATAAGCAAAGAAATCAAAGAATTGAGGAGGGAAAGACATGGAAGTTCCTCAACAAGGAAGGTACATGAGGAAAGATCTAGTTCCTCATCTTATGGGTGTAAGCATTTAGCCACATCATCAAATTTACAATGCTCTATCAGCCACTTGTTCATGGAAAATAAAAGGAAGAAAGGAGATGTGCCAAAGAAGGAGACTCTTGGTGATTATTTGCAAGAATATGAAGCTCAATCTAAGGGGTTCAAAGATCACTTGAACTTCCAAGGGTTTTTCAAGATCAAGGAGAAAAGAAGCACAAGGAGCAAGCAGCATGGTGTGGGTAGATTCTTTCTATCTACTTTTGATGGATCACCTAAACGTCATTAGGGGAATTTTGAGGTCTAAAATGGGCCTCCTAAGGAAATTTTAAAATAATAGTGGAAATAATAAAATAAGATTTGATTGCATCATCAAATTTTAAAGGGAAAAAAGAAAAAACTACTTTTTCAACTCATATTTTCAACTTATCTCCCAAATTTTTTACTCAAATTTCAAGTATGAGTACTCGTTGGATGCAAAATTTAATTCCTCATCCAAGGTGTACCCATGTTACATACTTTCGATGGGTCCTACTACACGAAAAATGATAAATACGTGAAAAGCGTGATTGTAATCATGTTTCTTTTATATATTTCTCATTTTTCGTGTAGCAAGGTCCATCGAAAGTATGCAACATGGGTACTCCTTAGATGAGGAATTAGATTTTGCATCCAACGAGTACTCCCACTTGAAATTCGAGTAAAAACTTTGGGAGATAAGTTGAAAATATGAGTTGAAAAAGTAGTTTTATTATTTTATTATTTTATTATTTTTAATCTTTTTACCCTTTTACTTAAAAAATGGTGAATCATCCCCCATGGTTGACATCATCATCTTGAATCCTATTGGTTCTTATAAAGTTTATTTTTGTTTTACATTTTTCTTAGGAGGCCCATTTTAGACCTCAAAATTCCCCTAATGCCAGCTAGGGCTTGGGTGAAGGAGCTAGACACCTATGTGCAACAACATCAAGTTTCAGAAAAAGAAGCCATCAAAGTAGCACTGCTGCATCTTGAGGGTAAGGCTTATGCTTGGTGGTTGTTTGAATCTTTTTCCTTAAAGAATTCAAATACATCTACTTATGCAAATTTCATTAGAAGAATAGTGGAAAGGTTTGATGAAAAATCATATGAAACACCTTCTATGGAGACTATCAAACCATATCAAACAAAATCTTTGCATGAGTTGGGAGGATCTATGAATCCAAATTCATTTTAGAAAACCATTGAAGGGGATGAACACTTGTATACCTTGCCAATGGCAAAGTTCCCATTGCATGAAGAGCTTTCTTCTCAAGAGGAAGACATGGAAATTCCTCCTTCAAAAGAAGACCAAGATCTCAGGTCTCTTATTGATGATGAGGTATTTTCAACCATTGAAGAGGAGGAAGAGAAGGCTGGAGACAACAATGCAGTCATGACAAGAGCACATCTAGTACCTCATGAAGAAGAAGATGGAGCATTTGCTCCAAGGAGAGAAACTCTTGCACTCTTGCAAGGAGTTCCAAAGAATCTCACATATGGATATCATGGCACAATCCATGTGCAACATGTGCCATCATTATCAAATGGTGAGATCTTGAAGAGAGAAGAAGATAGAAGGGAGGGAAAGCATCATATGATGAGGAGTATGCACCCCTCTTTATTTCAGAAGGTTGATACATAAAGAAGGTAGGAGGATCTATGTAATGAAGGAAAGGACAAATATGTCCACACACATATACATCCTGCTCTATGCCTTGATGTCTCTTTGCATGGAGGCATACCACCAGGGAGACCTCCTGATTGGAGGAAAACTAAAGTGTTATCTCAACTATGTGCAGCAGTGACATATTTGGCTAAGGAAGGAGCCTTGAGGGGAGCTACCACAACGCTGAAAACTATTGATGGATCCTAAGGAGAGCTGAAAAATTTTCTGAAATTGACTTTGCTATCTTCCACTCATATATTTTCATTGGAAAAGAAGAATTTAGAAATCTGTGTTGACATGAGCATGGTATCAAAAGGCCACTCCATAGCCTTGGAGCAGAAAAAGATACTTCTATACATAATGAAGATTTCTGAATATAACAAGAGGGTATTCCCACTCTTGTATGCATGGGAAAAACTATGGAAGTTTTGGAGGAAAGAAACCTTTCAAAAGAAGGTTGAATTCCATGAACTTAAATCTTGTCTTGATCAAGATCAGCTACAAGAGAGGCAACAAAAGAAAGTTGAAAGTACTCCAACATGTGGCTTTGGCATCAAGAGTGTCAAAAAGGAGAGCCATGTCATGACAGGGGTTGCATTTCTGATTTCTACAGCGCTGTCATTGTTGGGAAGCTTAGATCCTTATTGGGAGTCTTGACTTTTGATGCAATATTCCAAGGACCTCTTCACATGTAAGGTTCTTGATGGAAAAGTGATGGATGGGAGGTATAAAGTAGTTGATGGAGCCATTTATTTCCATGATCAGATCTACTTAACTAAATATTCCAAGCTCAAGTATAAACTACTTAATTTAGCCTATGAGATCTTGCTTTCTAAACCCACTAGCTTCATTAAAACATACCATACTATCTTAGATGGATTCATGTGGGTAAAATTCAAAGATGAGATGCACTCTCATATGAGGAAGTGCATAGATCATTTTCTGGTTGAGGAGGAACATAGCTCTTGGAAAGAGTTATAATCACTACCTCCTTCTTCATTGGGTGTGAGAGGGAGCTCATCCATGAGCCACCTCCCTAATTTGAATCAAGTGTATGGTAAGACTTGTGTTTTTGAACATCATGATGTATCTACTATATGCTTGTATTTTCCTAACACTCATGAACAGGGCTTTGCTCCAAGAAGGGGCACTTTTTCTTATGGGCTTCATGGGATACTTGGAGCCATGAGCAATGGAGATGTTGACCATCCCCTAAGATATTTTGGGGATATTTTGTATTCTTCATGGTGTGCTTAATTAGCACCAACTATCATACACCTTCTCCAAGCATACAAGAAGGATGGGAAAACAAACAAGTGTTGGGAAAAAAACTTGTCGTATCATATATCATGGCAGTTAGGAGTAAAACTGCACTGGTTGCACATGAGGGACCATTGTCATTCTCCTTTACTACATATGGCAGCTAGCATGACTCTAATTATGATTACATATGCTAAAAATGTTCTTATCTTTGTTGAGGACATGGTTGGAGGAGAGACACATTGGTTGGATGTGTCCTTGGGGGAAGAAATTTCCCATACTTTTTGCACTACATGTTTCAATGGGAGCATGTGAAAAGATATGGATACCATAGTATATCACTTTTTTCTTTATAAGGTAGGCCCTATGATTGATTGGAGCACTTGGGAAATAACTCTCATGAGCATTTGGGAGGAGCTTTTTATGAATTACCAAGCTGGGAGGTGATTCATTTCATTTAGATGATAGCATGGAGATGGGAGTCCTTCATTGATGATGGAATTCCCCATGATTGTCATCACTTCTATCTTGAAGAGGCCATTGATAAGCAAGAAGGTTTCCATATAGAGATTCCATTCTTTCATGATGAGAGCCATTTGGTTTATTCACCAAAGACCAACTTTCACACTTGGGAGGAACCATTGGGAGACAGAATTATTGCAGAATATCTGAAGCAATGGTGGAGACTATTGGATGAGGAGGCCCCAAGAGGAGGAGAGGAGATTTTGTAGTCCCCTTGCAGTTGCTTGAGGACAAGCAACATTTGGGAGGGGAAGACTATAATATTCCTAAATTATCATGCAACTAATAGGAATATTAATTTTTCATTTAAAATCTAGTTAGATGAATAAATGGGGAAGGACGCTCATAAATTTCTTAAGTAGGAATAAAATCCCTCATAATGTGAAAAGGGATCAAAGTTAATAACTAGATCAAGCATCCACATGTGTGAACAAGGTCTAAAATGTGTGGACAAAGTCAAGTTTGACCAAGTCAACAACATTAATATATGAGGAGTGGATCCCAAATAAAGACAACTCAATGTGAATGAAGATCAATCTAGCTAGTCAAAATGAAGACACCTTGAGCGTGAAAAGAGATAATGCATGAAGATCCAGTCAAGGTTGACTAAATCAGACAGCACTGTAAAAATATGAGTATGACTTGTGGAGACATCATAATTTTTGTGGATGAGCCTTTGCATGGAAGCAACCTCATAATTGGGTGGGACCCTTGGTGGGGAAGCTCATCAAATATATAATGGAGGGGATGGAAACCATATGGGGCATGATTGAAGATTATATTTTGTATGTGGTCTATTTATACTTTCTGCATCCTTTGGTTGTTTAGCTAAGTTTGCTGCACTGTTTAGTGCAAGGGCTTTCTCATGCGGGAATTCCCCACTCTTTCTTGGAGATCTTGTTTAAGAAATATGAGGAGAGCATTTTGTGCTATATTTTCCACTACCTGGTGTTAGGCCAAGTAGTCAACTTAAGCAATAGCGCATTCCCTTTTAGAAACTGCATTATTTCTTAAGGTATTGCAGTGGAGGGGTTTAATCCCTTGTATTTTGAGCTAGTTTCCCTGAAGGAGGTTCACTCTACTTCCTGGAAAGCTAGTAGGAGAGTCTACTACCATTTATTTGCATGATCAGCCATATTTATGTAGTGTTTCAGCCATACAGTGTGATTCAACCATAGATCTATAGTAGAAAATTTCATGTATATCATTACTGTCAAGAAACCCTTCCCGGGTCATCTTGGATCTATGTAAAAGAGAGTAGATCTCTATTTTTATGCCTCATTGATTAATATAATAGTAGATATTATTTGTCTCTATATTTCTGGGCATAAACCCTCTATAAACTGCAGTGTCACTTTATGCAGTAATTTGTGTTGCAGTAAATCTTGGGGTTTTTAGTGATTTTGGGTTGTTTTGAGCATGGGAGGCCTGTTTAACTAGGCAACAGTTATTTGTTTATGATTTCCTCTCATATCAGTACAAGAAAAAAGGAAATTGGTGAGGGTCATGCTTGTGACGGACCTTTCAGGTCCGTCACCAATGTCACATATGGTGACGGTCCTTAAAAAAGCATCACTGTAAGTCTATATAGTGATGGTCCTTTAAGGTTCCTCACCAAAGCCATTTTCAATGACATTTTTGGTGAGGGTCGTTAAAGGTCCATCACTAATTATCTCTTTGGTGACACTTTTAGTGACGCACTTTTAATGACCCTCACCAATGCTCTTTCTGTTACTTTTGGTGACGGTCAAAAAATGTTAGTCACCATTGATCATTCCAATGAGTTATTGATGACCCTATATGCTTGCTAATATTTTTTTTTTCAAAAGATAATGATTTAAGGCCATTATTGTGGAGTATTTTTTATGATATTTCCAAGGCCACAGTGGTTATAATCAATCAAGTTTTTAAGAAGTAATTACTGTGTATCATTTCCCTCAAGTAATCATTAATCGAATAGAGTTTTCCTATGAGTCAACACATGATTCATATCTATTAAGTTTATTATCTATAAAATTCCATTTATATAAAGTTCCACTAGTGTGTATTGGAAATATATTATTTAATACCATGCTCTGGAAATTCTATTAATTAGAAAGACCTAACACTCCTCAACAATTCGGGCACACCTTAAATTAATGCTTTGTCACACACTAACATTTCTTAGCACCTCGCATGTCTTGGAACATATTTGTACATAGAACATATTGTCATGAAACTGACACCCAAGCACATGGTGGCATGCGCTAGCACAACATGGAACTCTCCTAGCATGCATTAGCATGCATGTAGTCCCTAGCATGCCCTAGAACACCATGGTTGAATGCATTGACCTACATTAGCACTTGGCACACAATGCCAGTTGGCATGTATTCGGACCTATTATTAGTGTGACTAGCATGCCCCTTTTGAAAAATATAAAGTCCTGACTTATTAACCCTCTTATGTGTTCATTTCCTTACATTTTAGCTTGGTTCTTCCTTTTGTTGCCTTGACACTTCTTGACACATATTGACATACCCTGGCACCCTACATATCCATAACACCTGGAATGTATTGGCATATCTTAGCACTATCTGGAACATATAATTAGCACACCCTGGAACTCCATAGCACACTTTGGCACTTCTTTACATGCCTTGATATTCCCTATCATGCCTTACCAATGCTTAGCATACCTTTTCACTCCCTCCTTGGCATGATATCTAGCACTCATTAACACTAGTCCTTGGCACACGTTCCTCATATTCACTAACTTCTATCAAATTTTACCTAGTGCTCCCTTAATGTTTTTTCCTATTACTCCTTAACACTCCTAAGCTTGCATTAGCACTCTCTAGGACACCTTAGCAGTATTCAACATGCCATTCCACTTCATAGAATGCATTACAGTCCTTGACACATATTGGTGCTTGGCACGTGTTGGTGCTTGCAAAGTCTTAGCATGTATGGAACACGTTGAGATGCCTTGGTATGATTTTGCATGGTTTAATATTAAATTTATTTTAGATCAATTTTAGGAAAGTAGATGAGAATGAACGAAGGAAGACTTGGCACGTATAATTAACTAAGACTTTGCACTTGGCACCTATTGGCGCCTAGTGTTGGTGTGCCTAGCATGCCCCTCTTAGAAAAGGTACATTGATGACTAATTAACCCTCTTATGTGTTAATTTCCTTGCAGTTTAACTTGTTTCTCCCTTTTGTTGCCTTGACAGTCCCTGGCACGCATATTTGACACACCCTTGCACATCTTGGCATGCCTTATCACTTGGCACATATTATCATGTTTGACATGCCTTCGCACTATCTGGCACATCTTAGCATTCCCTAGCATGCCTTGGCACTCATGTCCTCACAACTAGACTTTACATTTTTTCTCGACTTGGGAACCCAATCAAGTCCTTGGCTACTGTAGTTCATGTGAAAACATTGGCCTACTTCAACCCCAATAGCTTGACCAATTGCACCTACTACAATTAGATTGTGCTTTGTTCACCTAAGAACTACCTATAACTCATCTTATGCCACTCATGTCCAATATCAACTTGTCCAACTTAACTATTTACCAAGACAAGGATCACATGATCTAGCCATGGCCATAAAACAACTAAGCAACATAGCTTACACAAGAAATATTTCACATGTATGTTCAGTTCATATAAACAATAGAACATTAACTGAGAGTTTGCAAGAACCACAAGATTCACAAGGCACACAAGATATAAGATAACAAAAGCTATGTGCCCCAAAAATTATACACAACAATGTACAATATGTAATTATCTGGAAGAGTTTAAAACATGAGCATGTAGCCAAAGTGTGCCACATCTCATATAAAAGAAATAACTAAAGGAAAAACAATGTTGTGCCTAGCACAAAGTGATCTCCCTTTGTCTAAAACGGCTATGTCGAGCCCCTTATAACAACCGTAGGCTTGCATCCTGTAAATCCTTTTCTAAACTTCTCCTAACACACTTATTCCTTAGCACATTTGAATTCGCTAACACTCCCTTGCACACACTCTTATTTGCTCCTTTCCATCCATTTTGACCTAGTTATCCCTTGATATGTCCCAACACTCCCTAACACTCTATTTCAACATGCATTAACATTTTCCGACACGTGTTAGTATGCATTTCCATTCCTTTTCATGCCCTGACCCTCCCTAGCTATCATGCCCTCACAAATACCCTTAATTTTTTACTTGGAAACCCAGATAAGCCCTCGCTTGACCAAGTTATAGTTACTACAACTCGACTATATTGTTGAATTGTGTAGCTTGGGAGGTACTCCACAAGCCTAGTGAGATGGCTTTGTGTGAGTTTGGTCACAAAAGGATTTGTGGGAATAGAAGCAAAGAAAAGGGATTTTGGACCCAGTACGAGGTTTGAAATCTAAAAGAAAATTAATATTTCCTAAGGTCTAAGTGGATAAAACTCGTAAGTTCTAGAGGGTTCCTAAGAGGTCTAGGAAAAACTATTTAAGGAGTCCTTAGGATGAAGGAAATAACATCAAGTGAGAAGGAGCTCATTTGATAAGGGGGAAAAGAGACATGTAGTCCTAAAGAGGCCATGATCATTATCATGTATAGAATTCATTATGATGCCTCAATATGCTTTGGCATGGTTTAATATTAAAGTTAATTGAGATCAATTATTGGAAAGTAGAAGAGAAGTAACAGAGGATGATTTGGCACTTATAATGCACTAACACTTGGCACTTAACACTCATTTCCACCTAGTGTTGATGTGCATAGCATGCCCCTCTTGGAAAATGTAAATTGATGACTTATTAACCTATGATGTGTTCATTTATTTATGTTTTAACTTGTTTCTCCTTTTTGTTTCCTTGATAGTCCCTGGCATGTATTGTCAGACCATTGCAGATATTGGCATGCCTTAGCACTTGACACATCTTAGCATATTTTACATGCCTTCGAACTATATATCACATGTTAGCATTCCCTATCATGCCTTGGCACTCATGCCCTCACAAATATCCTTACATTTTTTCATGACTTGGGAACCCAATCAAGTCCTTAGCTACTCTAGTTCATGTGACATTGGTCTACTTTAGCCGTAACAACTTGATCAATTGCACCTACTACAAGTAAATTGTACCTTGTTCACCTAAGAACTTCCTATACCTCATCTTAGGCCAGTCATGTCCAAGCTGAAATTTTCCCACTTAAGAACTTACCAAGACAAGGATCACATCTAGCCATGGCCATAAAACAACTAAGAAACATAGCTTACATAGGAAATATTTCACATGTATTTCTAGCTCATATAAACAGTAGAGAATTAACTGAGAGTTTGCAAGAACCACAGGATACAAAAGACACACAAGATATAGGTGTTACACAACATTTTTTCACTGTCCCTGCAATCCCCATCTCGCCCATAAAAGGGTCATTTCTGTGACCAATAAGCGGTGCCATGCCTTGAAAAAACCATCATTGTGTCCCTTTACATGAGAGTAACATTCCTCCTGTTGAAAATTCCCCGAGCAGAGACTCAAAAACCATTGTTTTTTCCTTGGCATGGGTAATCAGTTTTTCCCTCTAGCCGAAGAGGAATATTAACACTGGACCCCGCGCCATTTGGCGCTTTGTCCTAGTTTTCCACCTGCGCCAAGCTATTTATGGAATGTTTTTTAAAAATAGAGGCGGAGATTCCACTCCAACCACCTCGAGGATGAGTCATTGGGAGTGGTTGAACTGATAAACCACAGACTACCTCCTTTAGGTTTATGGTTTCCACCTCTTATGGGAACTCCCTTAACGATAGGCCTCCATCCCACCTTTGTAGGGATCCTAACCTCCTCCTTTTCCTCTATAAAAGAAGCTATCTCTCTTAGTAAAAGCTAGCTGAACTTGGAGAAGTAGACATATTATAGATGAATGACTATAGAAGATAGAATAAGAAGGAATTACGTTGAGGAAGCTTGAGTCCATGACTTCTGAGAGAGCTTGAGTCCATGCTTTCGTCCCATCTAAATTACCTTACGAGCATCTGAGACGCGCTTCACCTGAACCCCGCTGGAGGAGACTATGACGTCAAAGCATAAGTTGTAACTCTTCCTTCTATTCATTTATATACATGATTAATGTTTGGTTCCACTGTTGCGTTATGATGTTTGTTTAACGCAATATGTTTAGCCCTCTTTGACTAGTTCATAGTTATGAATGAAATGTTTTTTGATCCAGGGTAAAATCTTGATACCCTTAACCAAGACCTTTTAATTCGGCTGATAAATAGAATTGCATTTAATTAACAACGTTAAAGAACTGAAATGAACGATTCTAGCTGTAAATAAGAGGAACATAAATGAACAAGATCAGCAATCATGAGAACACGTTGTTTGATGACGGAGTTCGTCCAGGAGGGACTACATCTCCGGGCGTCGGTGTCAAGATGGTGTAGGCCGCTGCATTATGTGTTGTGAGAAGAAGATGTACATGGATATGTTTCCCTATGACATACAAGGAAAAATTGCCCTCACGCAGGAGTGGCTTGACTTCTTTAAGAGATGTTCCACTGCAGAACTCTCATACATAAAGAAAGACCCCTATCAGTATGACCATAGCTGACATGTAGCAAATAAGAGTATCCTGCCAATCCTGGCAAACAAGGGATCTCAAAAATACACATAGAAAATAAGAGCATCCCGCCAATGTGGCATAAAAGGGGCTCATACATGACACAAATCCATAGCTGAAAGTACATCAATAACAACACAAAGCAAGATCCCACAACTCATGTATCAACTGGGATCTGCAAGACATAATGCATCTCAATGAGAAATAAATAAGGAAGTACATGGAAATCACATCATATACCTCACGTTTCCATTTGCTGAAGGTTGAGCTTCTCTGCGGCTGAATCTGAAAGCACCATCAATCTTGTGGCATCGAGAAAGTGGAAAACGACTGCTCACATGTGCAAATCTGACACCGGCATAACCCACTTCCAAAAGTGGCTGAAAAATCGAAAAATCAAATGCAGAAACTGAGCACGCCATCAGACTCATGGCGTCGAGTAGTGCTAAAACGACATAAAATTTGTCCCATTTGGACAAAGTCAAAATTTCGCCCTCCTGAAAGTTGAGCCTCAATCAGGGTTCCTCTTGCCTCTTTCTGGGCTCATGGTTCCACTGCACCTGCAATTAAAAATAATAAATCTCGATCTGTGTGCGCGCTCTGATCCTCCATGCTTGGGCGCACTGTAAAAATCTGAGTTTATATAAATATTCTGGGCGGAATTTACCAAGCCCACCGTTGGGCGCAATGGTAAAACTTAGAAATCGTTGAGGAGAGGTCGGGGGGTCAAATCCCGCCCCTCCCAACATAGCACAACAGTTTTTTTTTTGAAAAACCCGCATTTGTTTTTTTTTTAACCCCATGAATAATTTAAATGGGGGGTCGGGCCCGCCTTGGGCGGCCCGCACCCAACCACCTCCGTTATAACATATACGTAATATATAATCATTATATGTTATATATATATGGTGGATGGAAAGTGTTGACCGCATGCGTGGGGTCCGGCGGGGGTCATGGCCCGCCGGCCCAATTTAATATATATTTTTTTAATATGTTGTGATATACGGTCGGGTGGGGTGGCGGGGGTGGTGGCCTGCCACCCCTTTTTTTTTAAATGATTTTTGTTTTGTTAAACCATTTATGCCTTTTTAAAAATTCAGTTTTTGGACTGAAGGAGGCAATTTAAACAGGTCACAATTTCACCTGGAATCTGGCCTGAGCTTGCCGAAATCCGGTGGCCGGAAAAAGTCCAATTTGTGTCCTCTTTAAGGCTGCCCAGTCACCAAGTCAACCTGGAACTTTGACCGCTTATAACTTCTTCATACGGACTCGGAATTGAGTGTCGTCTGCGCCATTAGAGTCAGAAAGACGAGATCTACAGCATAAACCTAGTTCAAGAATCTTTTGAACACTTTGATTTTTGAGCCTTGTACTCAAGCCATTTGTACCTGTACCTGATTAATCCACCTGGATCAATCCTCCCCACTGAGGAGCTTTTGGTCCTCCAAAAGCATCAAGCTTTACGTATCATCAACTGTCTGCAACTGTCATTGAAAGGCACATCCCCACATGATTCCTTCACCTGGCATACTTCGGAATCAAGATGCAAAGCCATCATGTACAACTGCTACAATGTGATGTCTGAAAAGGCACATCCCTCGAAGACTCCTTCACCTTACGTACTTCAGAATCAAGATGCAAAGCCAACACCTGCAACTGCTGAAATGCAAATGTCTGAAAAGGCACATCCCATGAAGACTCCTTCACCTCACGTACTTCGGAATCGAGATGCAAAGCCAACACCTGCAACTGCTGAAATTCAAATGTGTGAAAAGGCACATCCCTTGAAGACTCCTTCACCACACGTACTTCAGAATCGAGATGCAAAGCCAACACCTGCAACTGCTGAAATGCAAATGTCTGAAAAGGCACATCCCTTGAAGACTCCTTCACTTCTGTCTTTCGGAATCAGAATGCCAACACCTGCCTAAAGCTGCAATGAACATTACATTCTCAATGTGACCAATAATGACCCAGATGTTTCCATACTTGCCACGAGTTTATAACATGTACTCGGTGGTCAAGCTTACAGCAAAATGGAAAAAATTACAAGACCAGACCTCATCGTCGCATTTCGAAGTGATGCCAAAACTCCTCATCACTTTTACATGAAAGAAATGCATCAGACGACTCATACAACATGACCAAAACATAATCATCGCATCTCAAAGTGATGGCAACATATCATCACTTTTACATGAAAGAGATCTAACACACGACTCATAAAACAAGGCCAAAAAGAAATGTCATGGTCGCTTAAACGAGTGATGGAAACACATCATCACTTTCATAATAAAAATGCGACAAATGACTTACAAGCATGGCCATGACAAGCTTAACATCTCTAGAAAAAAAAAAACAATCTAGAAGAACCACTTCTCATTTATTAAAACGAGTGGATCATTTCCCTGTGGCGAACTTGCTTGTCGATTAGCTCTTTCAACTGGTGTATGCATGGGCTCTTTGGCTTTACGGCGCTGTTCTGGATGAAGTTTCCAGCATGTGGCTCTTTGGTGGCCACTTCGGTCGCAATGGGTGCAAAAGTTCTTTTTCCTCCAAACTTGCTTAACTGATTTCTTTCCCTGTTGGGGAGAAGGCTTTTCGTGCCTCTTCCTTCTTTGTGCTGCCATCCTCTTCCAGCACTTAGAAATCACATGGTTATTTAAACCACAAAATAAACAAGTTTTACGATGCCATATTTTACGACCATGGTTATCAACATTCTTATAGTCAAAATGCACTCTGGAATAATGAGACTTAGTATACCTTCTGGGGTGGTCTCCGGTGCCATCATGATGATGGGAGCTCGCCTCGGTTCCTTCACTACAACGTTCACTGCCGTGGAATGATGGCGAAGTGTCCCTATCATTCCTCTTCCTTGGAGAGTTCATCATTATCTGTTTGCCTTTGATGTCCTTCGAACATCCTTCGTCAATGTACCCCAAACCTGCATAACGAGGTCGTTGCACAACCTCCAATGGTTCGATGATGCCTTGGCCACGAATGCCAAGTCCTCCTCCTTTGTACCCCATTTTAGTGAGGAGCCTCATGCCGGTACCTGTGATTGGTATCTCCACACTTCCAACTGAAATGACATCATGTGAAGAAACTGAAGAAAAATCAACACTATTTACCTTAGGTGTTGATTGTGAAACAGATGAAGAAAGCTGTTGTAAGCCTTCATCGCGCTTCACTTTTGTCACTGCCTCTGACACGGCTTGTAGCCGAAGCTGCATCTGCTGCATCTCCTCCTTTTCTTTCTGTAGGAATGCTTTTAAGGCATCATGATTTCTCTGAAGAGTTTCGTTGTTGCATTTCAAATCTTCCCACGCCTCTGTCGTGGCTTGCAACTGAAGCTGCAACTGCTGCTTCTCCTCCTTCTCTTCATGTAGGAATGCCTTCAAGGCATCATGATCTGCTTGCAAAATTTCATTGTTGTGCTTCCAATCTTCCCACGCTTTTGTTGTGGTTTGCAACTGAAGCTGCAACTGTTGTTTTTCCTCCTCCTCTTTGTGTAGGAGGGTCTTCAATTCTTCGTTCTCTGCTGCTTGTTTTTCGTACGCCTCGTACAATATGTTTGCTTTCTCGGACACCCTGAGCATGGTTTCGTACATGTCCTTGACACTTTCCATGGCTCAACTCAGCAAACGTTCAATGTTCATGCCTGCAATCCAATCAGCAAGAATACCTGCTCCGATACCACTTGGTCCAGGGTAAAATCTTAATACCCCTTAACCAAGACCTTTTAATTCGGCTGATAAATAGAATTGCATTTAATTAATGACGTTAAAGAACTGAAATGAACGATTGTAGCTGTAAATAAGAGGAACATAAATGAACAAGATCAGCAATCATGAGAACACGTTGTTTGATGACGGAGTTCGTCCAGGAGGGACTACATCTCCGGGCCTCGGTGTCAAGATGGTGTAGGCCGTTGCATTATGTGTTGTGAGAAGAGATGTACATGGATGTGCTTTCCTATGACACTTACGGAAAAAATTTCCCTCTTTGTCAGGGTGGCCGACTTCTTTAGAGATGTTCCCGCTGTGACTCTCATACATAAAGAAAGAATCCTATCAGTATGACCATAGCTGACATGTAGCAAATGAGAGTATCCCGCCAATCCTGGCAAACAAGGGATCTCAACAGTACACAAAACAAATAAGAGCATCCCGCCAATGTGGCATAAAAGGGGCTCATACATGACACAAATCCATAGCTGAAAGTACATCAATAAAAACACAAAGCAAGATCCCACGACTCATGTATCAACCGGGATCTACACCTGTCACATCTCAGCCAGAAATAAAAATACTGGAAGTATGGAAATCACATCATACCTCACGTTGCCATTTCTTTGAAGGTACGAGCTTCTACGCGATGAATCCCAAAAATCACCATCGATATTATGGCGTCGAAATTGGTGGCTTGTTTGCTCACATGTGCCCGTCGACACGGCACGCGCTTCCAAAGTGCATTTGAAAAATCAAAAACTCAGATGCAGAAACTGAGCACGCCATCAGACTCGTGGCGCTGAGTAGTGCTGAAACGACATAAAATTTGTCCCATTTGGACAAAGTCAAAATTTCGCCCTCCTGAAAGTTGAGCCTCAATCAGGGTTCCTCTTGCCTCTTTCTGGGCTCATGGTTCCACTGCACCTGCAATTAAAAATAATAAATCTCGATCTGTGTGCGCGCTCTGATCCTCCATGCTTGGGCGCACTGTAAAAATCTGAGTTTATATAAATTTTCTGGGCGGAATTTACCAAGCCCACCGTTGGGCGCAATGGTAAAACTTAGAAATCGTTGAGGAGAGGTCGGGGGGTCAAATCCCGCCCCTCCCAACATAACTATGAAGAATAACGAAACCGCATTTGTTATTTTTTTAACCCCATGAACCATTTAAATGGGGGGTGGGGCCCGCGCCCGGCCGGCCCGCCTGTCCCTCCCCGATTATATATATACGTATATAATCATTATATTGTATATATATGGTGGATGGAAAAGTGTTGAGCCACATGCGTGGGGGTGGGGCGGTCATGGCCGTCGGCCCAATTCACTCTCTCCTTTTTTAATATGTTGTGATATACGGTCGGGTGGGGTGGCGGGGGTGGTGGCCTGCCACCCTTTTTTTTTTAAATGATTTTTGTTTTGTTAAACCATTTATGCCTTTTTAAAAATTCAGTTTTTGGACCGAAGGAGGCAATTTAAACAGGCCACAATTTCACCCGGAATCTGGCCTGAGCTTGCCGGAATCCGGTGGCCGAAAAAAGTCCAATTTGTGTCCTCTTTAAGGCTGCCCAGTCACCAAGTCAACCTGGAACTTTGACCGCTTATAACTTCTTCATACGGACTCAGAATTGAGTGTCTTCTGTGCCATTGGAGTTAGAAAGACGAGATCTACAACATGAACCTAGTTCAAGAATATTTTGAACACTTTGATTTTTGAGCCTTGTACTCAAGCCATTTGTACCTGTACCTGATTAATCCACCTGGATCATTTTTAGCTTGTATGCTGTGCTTGTTTCTTGTTCTATGTGCAGGTATCCAAGCATAATGGCAAAAGGATTGTGACTTTCCGAGGCAGGAGCAAGAGGCCACCACCACTACAGCAACAACGACAGCGCTGGATTCCAGGTAGATCAATCTACCATGTCCCTTGTTCATTCAATAATTAGGAAGCAACACTTTAGCGTGTCCCTTTGTTTCTAGACCCACTCTAGGGCTAGAGGGATCATCTATGTCTGCAGAGAGGATTTACCTGCATAACAAATTGGCGACTCCGTTGGGGATCGAACCCAGAATCTTTGGTTTTGAAGACCAAGTCGAGTTCCCCAAAAACTTATACATAACAATGTACAATATTGAATTTTCTAAAATAGTTTAAAACATGAGCATTTGGCCAAAGTGTGCCACATGTCATATAAAAATAACGGATAAAGGAAAAATAGTGTTGTGCTTAACACAAATTCTCCCTTTGTTTAAAATTACTTTGTTGATCCTGTTTTCAATCTATAATTTAGAAGATTGGCAAAACTAAACTATAAAGCACAATATCAAATTGCTTTGGAGTCCAAGACCTAGCCTTCCTAGACTCAGAGAGGGCTCTCTCTGTTTTATGATTTAAATCGATTTAACTTGTTGGTTATACGTACTGAAATTAGGCTAGTTACAGTGATGGGGGTTGTTTCACTAGTAAAAAATGATGAAATTAATGACTAGCTGACTAAAAATGTTAGTCACCGCAATTATTTCAAGTGAATTACTACTAAATTTGAGGAATTTTATGTGACTGAACTAAAATTGACTAACATAAATGACTAATTTAGTCTTGGAATAAAAAATATGACTAGATAATAAGTGACTAAAATAAAAGAAACTAACTTAAATGACTAATTTAGTCTTGGAATAAAATATACGACTAGATAATAAGTGACTAAACTAAAAGTGACTAACTTAAACAACTAATTTAGTCTAGGGATAAAATATATGACTAGATAATAAATGACTAAAGTAAAAGCAACTAACTAAAATGACTAATTTAGTCTAGGATTAAAATATATGACTAGATAATAAGTGACAAAATTAATAAATATTATTGTAAATGAATATTATAGTCCAAGAATAAAAATATGTCCAAATAACAAGTACAACAAGTATATGAATTAGTAATTTACGTTAGTAATTTTTAATTGTGTCACTCCATATATGGAAAAATGCAATTTTGGTACCGAAGTGTTACATTGCATTATAGGTGTCTCTGAATCCATTTGCAGTGTTAAAATTTAGAGACAAAGGGGTCTCTGAATTTACAGTGTTAAAATTATGAATACCCTCTTTTCTCTAAAGTTTAATAGTGCAGATGGATTCATCTACAATTAACATAATTGCATGTATCATCTATAAACTTTACACTAATGCCTTCATTATAATTTTAGTAAAGGTTATAATTTTATTAATTAGATAGCCAAATTAATATTAATATTTATATTTAATATTTGGCCATAAAGTTTAATTTTTAAACTTCATTGATTTATGTTAAAAGTGAGAGTTGTTTTAAATCTAAGGTTAAATCTTCATATTTACATTTAATAAATAGATAAATATAACATTTCTTATGTTAAACATGTGAGTTCATTTAAACTTAGTATTAAATCATAATATTTACATTTGATAAATACTAAATAGATAAACCTAAAATATATACTTATGGACCTATTTAGTAAATAGGTATGGAAATTTATTAATTTAAGTATGAAACTTAATTAAATTTTTAATGATGTATGAACCTTTGTTTTTTTGTAAGTCAATGTTATATTCATGTAGGAAAAAAGGAGCACTTGTAGCCAGTTACAAAACAAGTGGTCTCACCTTGACTCAGTTAGTTGACAAAAATTTGCACCAAATGAAAAAAAATACAAGAGAGGGGCTAGGGACATTGTCCATAAACAGTTAGCCCAAAGGCACCAAAACAAATATAAAACATAATTAAAGAACACCAAATAGCATACTAGTCGTCCAACGTGATGGATGAAGGGTTGTCTGGGGTTGTTCCTAGATGCGGTGGAGGACAAAAGTCACACTGATTGTGCCCTTCAAAGTGTGCCAACCAAGTCTCCAGATTTTCTAGTTTCTCAGTGAGTTGATTTCGGCCTCGCCAAACCACTACCAGTCTCTCCTAGACTTGGCACTATAAATAGTGCATTCGGTCCAATGTTTCCATCTTCTCTTCATGCTCCTCATGACATAATCTCTCAGTTGTGTCCACTCTTTCCATTAGGTTGTTGATCAGTGCACGACAGTTCTCTAGGCAGCAATGTTGGATAACCTACCTCTCATTTACCTCAAATCAATCAAACCCACGATTTCCCTTGCCACCACGACCTCCTCCGCCCCAACGATTCTGATTTTGAACCCTCAAACTCCTATCTCTGCTATCCCCTCGCATACATCCTCCACAACCGCCATGCGCACCCACAATAGTGAGGCGCGCACACCCCGTAGTCTTTACACCCTATCATGGAGCCGCCATGATTATTTATCGGTCTTCCACCCCCATAGGGCCATGAACGATAGGGGAGGAAGAACACCCACACCACACCGCAGGCTTCATAATTCACCAAGGTCAAGGAACCTCAGCTTTGGAGAGTCCAAAGACCAGACCCCCCACTATAGAAAACAAGCACCACCAACGAAGAAGCCAAATTTCATCTCCCACCACCACAGGGAAGCACAAAGACACCTCCCACTACCAGATAAAGACTTCTACCTCCAGCAAAACCAAATACCATCACCCACCAAACCAACGCAGGAAATTGAACAACAAACGATGACAAAGTAGCAGACACCTGAGCGTAACATCCCCCAAGGCAATGACCAGCCTCCAAATTCTCCACATAGAGACCACACACAAATCCACCAAACACTGTCACACCCACGATGGAGGGCATGAAATTTGGAAAAGAAACTAGTTTTCCGCCACCACCCTCAAGGTTTCTTAGACTGCAAATTCTAGCTTCCTCTCTTATCGCGAAAAAACAGGCTCACCGAAAGCCAAGAAAATGGAAACCAGTGAGCCCACTTCCCTTAAACTTCCTATCCTTAACCCAGACACAGTCGATGGCTAAGAAACCGAGCAGCAGGGACCGGTTGAACACACCTCACCAGCAAATGCCCACGACAAGCACACATAAGCCACTCCCTCCCTAAACCTTCCTGCAATGTTTATGCTTCCTCTTCAGACACCACCATCAAGACCAACACCAAACCATATTTATGACTCCAGTGTTGGGCTCCCTCATATTCCCTCGCCTTATCCTTTCACCACCTCTGAACTCCAATGTGCAGTTATTTTGCACACAAATTGCCAACGTGAAGCCAATAACTCTCTCGCTGCATCCGTTATGGTGAAGGGACTAGGAGTATCGTCCCTCACCCTCGCTCCACTTATATTTACTCATGTGAGATTCCTTCCACGTGTTTCTCAAACCTCACCCCCATCGGGGAGTATTGTATGAACCTTTGTTAATTTAGTTATGAACCTTAATTAGTTATTTAATGGTGTATGAACTTTTATTAATTGTTTGATATGAAAATTGGTTAATTTTTAATGGTATTATGAACTTTTGTTAATTGTTTAGGTATGAACTTTATTTAATTTTTTAATAATATATAAACCTTTATTAATGGTTATAAATAATTAATTCAAAATATTTAAGTATGGTTTATTGTGTAATAATGGATAAATGTGTTTATTTTTATCAATTTCTATGAGAATTGTACCAATGAATATATTTATTTCATTTAATACATAATTTACATGATTATATCAAATTAATCTTTAAATAAAACAATATTATTGGCTTTATATTTGATTAATAATCAAAGTAGTAAATCTCTTTTTGCAAAAGAGCTCCCCTCAAGTCATGCATATTAGGGACTTTGAAGCCCTTTCCTTTAGCTATAATAGAGTCCTGCATAGATTTGTAATAAGGTGAGAGAGAAACATTAAATGGGATATATGCATCATACCACCATCTAGAAATGTATTGAAAAGAAGATTCTTTGCACAGTTACAAGACATGCCATATAACCCTCGATGATGGAGAGCTTGACCTTCACATTTTTGTTTGACAGGTCAGATTTTCTGATGGGGGAGATGGTGAAGGGGGTTTATTAGCATATATGGTAGCACTAATGAACCTTGATTTTGGAGGAAAGAATGGGAAGAAGGCTCTTTTTGGAGGACTGGCGAATTTGGTACATTGAGAGAGGAAACCAAATATGTATTAGCCAATGTCTCCATAATTCCATTTCTCTATCGAGATTTATTCGTCGAATATTCATAATGTCCCTTAACCAGACATGGTGCCAGGTTTATGTACCCAAGATCACGTAGTGGACCAGAGACAAGATAAAATCCCCTACACTATCACCATTTTAGAGCTCAAAGGTGTGACCGTGGATTGGAGACAATATCAAAAACCCTGCAACATCACAATCTCGGAGCTCGAAGGTGTGACTTGCAATAATGAGAGGGTTTTCAAGCTTAGCATCATGGGATTTGGCCTCGACAGAGCAATTTTGCCTTTCATTTTCAACTGCACCAATTTAGACTCCCTCGACTTGTTGGAAAACTGTTTGATTGGCGAGATACCAATGAAGCTCCAATATATGGTCAATGCAATCTAATTCCCTTGTCGTGAATCCCATGCACTTATCTAAATGTCAAATATCTCCACGATAACAGGATCACAGGAAAAGGTGGCAGACTTTGGACATTCAAAGACTAGATCCAAAGGTAGTTTTGGACCTTGGGTACCTTGATCTTGAATACTTCAGAAGGCAGCAACTGACAGATAAATCTGATGTGTATTCTTTCGGAGTAGCGTTACCAGAGTTCTTGTGTGCAAGGGAAAAAATTAATCCTATTTTTCCCAGAGAAAAATTCAATATAGAAGAGTGGGAAATGCACTAGCAGAAAAAGGGCAAGCTTGAAAAAAACATTAACCCTCACCTTGTTGGGACCATCAACTCTGGTTCTCTGAAAATATTTAGGGAGACTACCGAAAATTTATTGGAAGATATGGGCTTCGACAGGCCTTCCATGGGAGATGTTCTATGGAACCTAGAATATGCATTTCAACTCCAGGAGATATCCATGCAAAATGATCTAGATGAGAATAGTACAAATCATATTGCATATGTTCCTTTGTGCTACTTAGATTTTGAGCCTTTTGGTCCAAGTTCAGTTTTACTTCAAGTCTTCTACGAAAGTTCTCAATTTATATATTTGATTAATGGGCATGTGGAATTTTGGAGTTCTCAACATCCCACAGAGGGATAGTTGCGAGAATTTACTTATTGTTTGGAACATGTTCTCCTTCAGTGGATATGACACATAATGGATCCATACTTCGGTGCAAGAGTTTCTTACCTCAGTATGTTTGCACAAGATTTAGGGAAAGTGAACACACAACACTAGTGGCTTTGGTTTGGGAGGAGGGCTAAAAGTATGTAGAATAGATTGAGGGCACATAAATTATGTTCCTTTTCGCTGCCGAGAGCCTGAGACTTTTTATACTAGTGTTATTGGATGAGGTGTTGGTGGAAGTGATGATGATTTAGAAGATGCAACCACAAGTGTTGTGTTCTCACAATTGGAGAATCCTCATGGGAGGTGATCACAAAACAAGACTCCTTTGCCATGTTCCAAATTTACCAAATTATCACATGTAGAGAGAAAATTGGTGAATGAAAAATGGTTAGGTTTGGTACTTGTTTTTTTCATATCACATTAAAAATCCAGTGCCTCTTTGTAAAATCCTCTCCTCATATAATCTACCACCATTACAGACAATTACACCACATTTCGTTTAGACATTTAGTTAGGTAGGTAGGGTGCCCCTATCTCCCATCTCCTTATAGAGTAATTTGGTCACATATTATTTCTTCTATGATACTGGTTCCTATCTCTTAAGTCCTATATGTCATCCTTCTTCTCTCTCCCTTTCTCTCCTACCTCCCTCTCTCCTCCCCAATGTCAGGTGGAGCAAGAGTATAAGAGCCAACTTTCTCATGAATGTGGGACACTCAAACTTAAGATTTTTTTTGTAGCAGTCATGAGGTGCACTGTGGTTATTGAGACTTCATCACATGGCCATTATCTGGACTTAAATTGTGTGACAACACTGTGGCTGAGTTTGAAACTGGAGATTGAACATACATTTGGTTTATTTGCAATAGACATTTTCATCAATAAATGTAAAGCAATGGCTAAAAAATACTAGAAATTAATAAATAGAGAAGACATGACAACAAGCAACAGTACCTACAAAATCGTTACATTGAGATGCAAAGAATAAGCAACTATTGTGTACAAACAAAGACCAACGAAACTATCATCTTAACCCCTAACCCATTAAACACTAATTCCCAACCCTAACCCATTTAACCCCATAAACCTCTAAACCCCTAACCCATTTAACCCGTAAACCTAAACCTCTAAACCCTTAACCCTAACCCCTTAAACCTTAATTCCTGACCCCTAACCCATTTACCCCACTAAACCCTTAAAACCTTAACCCATTTAACCCCCTAAACCCTAACCCCATTAATCCCAAACCCCTAACCCCCTAACCACCTAAACCTTTAAACCCATAACCCATTTACCCCCCTATACCCCTAAACCCATAACCCATTTAACCCCTTAAACCGTAAACCTCTAAACCTCTAACCCATTCAACCCCTAAATCTCTAAACCCTAAACCCTTAACCCCTAACCCATTTAACCCCCTAAACCCCTAAAACCCTAACCCATTTAACCCCCTAAACCCTAAAACTCTAAACCCTTAACCCTTAAACCCTAATTCCCGACACCTAACCCATTTAACTCCCTAAAACCCTAACCCATTTAACCCCCTACTCTAACCCCATTAACCCCTAACCCCTAAAATCCTTAACTACTAAATCCCATAACCCCCTAAACCTCTAAACCCCTAACCCATTTAACCCCCTAAACCCTAAACCTATAACCCCTAACCCCTAACCCCTAAAATCCTTAACTGCTAAATCCCTTGACCCCCAAAACCTCTAAACCCCTAACCCATTTAACCCCCTAAACCTTAAACCTCTAACCCTTAACCCCTAACCCCTTAAACCCTAATTCCCAACCACTAACTCGTTTAACCCCTAAACCCCTAAAACCCTAACCCATTTAACCCCCTAAAACCTAACCCTGTTAACCCTTAATGACCCCTAACCCCTAAAATCCTTAACTGCTAAATCCCCTAACCCCCTAACCTCTAAACCCCTAACTCGTTTAACCCCCTAAACCCTAAACATCTATCCCCTAATTCCCAACCCCTAACCCATTTAACCCCCTAAAACCTAAACCTCTAAACCCTTAACCCTTAACCCTTAACCCCTTAACGCCTAATTCCCAACCCCTAATCCATTTAACCCCCTAAAACCCTAAAACCCTAACCCATTTAACCCCCTAAACCATAAAACTATAAACCCTTAAACCCCTAAACCACTAACACCTAAACCCCTAAACCCCTAAATTGTTAACGCTTAACCCATAACCCATTAACCCCTAAAATCCTTAACTACTAAATCCCCTGACCCCTAAGCCCCTAATCCCTAATCCCTCAACCACTAACTCATTATTTACCTAAACCCTAACTGCGCCTAAATCCCCTAAACCCTAAGCCCATAATCCCTAACCCCTTAAACGCCAACTCATTATTCCCCTAACCCCTAAATGCGCCTAAATCCCCTAACCCATAACCCCCCAATCCCTAACCCCTTAACTACTAACTCATTATTCCCCTAACCCCAATCTCTAATCCATTAACCACTAACTCATTATTCCCCTAACCGCTAAATGCGCCTAAATCCCCTAAGCCCCCAATCCCTAACCCCTTACCACTAACTCATTATTCCCCTAACCCCTAAACCCTAAACCTCTAACCCCTAAGCCCCTATTCCCCTAACCCCTAAGCCCCTAATACTTAATCCCTTAACCACTAAGTTATTATTCCCCTAACCCTTATAACAATCCTTAAAACCCTTTGGGATTAGCCATTCCAAACAAGAGCAGGTCTAGTTGGGACCTAAGATTGGGTTAATTTTCCCTTGTTGGAAAGGTGAAATACCATGAGTTGTAAAAACCTCTCCTAAATTTACTATTTTATCTCAATTTTATTTTAATAATTAATTAGTTAATTTCTTTAAAAACTCTTTTCGGTAAATCAAATAATCTTTTTAAGGTCGAACACCTTTCAAACCACTAATTGTATAGTTCATCATCAATGTTTTTAAAATAAATTTGTTAGAATGAAACTCATTGTATAGTTCATCATCAATGTTTTTAAAATAAATTTATTAGAATGAAATTGAATTGATTTTGGAACTTCTTTTTAAATCAATTGTTAACATTACAAGGAATCACGAATGCGCTCAACATTCATCATACAATAATGGGTATGATATTAAAAATGATATTTGGAAAGCATAATATTAAAAATGAGGTTTAAAAATTATGTTTGGAATGATATTTGGAAGGCATAATATTAAAAATGACATTTGGAAAAATGGAAGGAGGGGGTAAAAAATTTTCGTTTAAATTTTAGACATGAGTTAAAATAGTGTTTCTCCCGCCCAAAACAAATCACTTTGTTTTTTTCATCTCTGGCTGGCTTAGTGATTAGGGCTTTTCTTATGGGTTTTGTTCTTGTAACTCAGTAATTGCAATTCATTAATGGGTGGGTTTAAATCTCCTCCTTCACGGCCTGTGTGTACTTATTTTGGAAGCTCTTGCCACTGGTTACTCTCATTTGAGAAATCGAAACAAACTGAATGATGAGGGTAAAGAGCTGGCATTAATGGCAAGGATTCGCATGGTCACCCCATAGACGAAGATCGCAAGACTGGCCATGGCATCATTTCTCAGGTAAAATCTATGAATATTATTATAATACATATCATTTCCATCCTCACATATCTGATATCGCCTTTGAATAAAAAATAAACTGCAAGGTATTTCAATTTTAACCCTGTAACAATATATTCAGAAAATAAAAATTGGCATCATCCATATTCATTTCTAGGATATGTCTATTGATGAAGTTGACAAATATATATATGTTGCCTGAAAAGGTTAGATTACTGGTAAAAGTCAAATTCTGTGTCTGGTTTTTTAACATTGTCTCTGTAACCCTTTTCAAAATCCTTTGGGAGAATAACATAGCGGTTTTTCCGCACTGCATGCATACCAGCTTCTTCACAAATTGCAGTTATCTCTGCAGCACTAATTTTATCAGGCCGAGATACAGTCTTCAAGTTATACCTCGTCACTGAGGTTCATTTTCGCTGTACAGACCTGTAAAACAAGACGTTTCTGCCTCCTATCAGGCAGAGGAAACTCAATTTTCCTATCAATTCTTCCAGGACATAGAAGTGCGGGATCCAGTGTATCTGCTCTATTGGTAAAAATCCTTTGGGAGAATAACATCGGTTTTTCCACACTGCATGCATACCAGCTTCTTCACAAATTTCATTTATCTTTGCGACACTAATTTTATCAGGCCGAGATACATAGTCTTCAAGGTCTACCTCATAACTGAGGTTCATTTTCGCTGTAAAAGCCTGGAAAACAAGACGTTTCTGCCTCCTATCAGGCAAAGGAAACTAAATTTTTCTATCAAGTCTTCTAGGACGCAAAGGTGCGGGATCCAGTTCATCTGCTCTCTTGGTTGCAATAATCACCTTCACATTCATAGTATGATCAATACCATCCATCTGATTTAAGAGCTCCATCAAGATCCTCTAAACTTCCCTATCAGCTCCAGTTTGAGCATCAAACCGTGCTTTTGTGATCGAACCTTAGTGAGTGCAGTAGCTGTCTGAATCTTACGGCTTCTGTAGCGTTAGACGATAGAGAAATCAGCGAAGAATCAAGCAGAATTTCCTGCGAAGAAGCCAAGGAGACGTCATCGCACTTCGAATTGGATGGTGGTTTCAATAAGCCGAATCTTGCAGAATGTAGTGACAGTTCTTATCGTAAAGACATAACCAAGGGACGTGGTGATGTTGTGAAGAACAATAGCAGTGAAGATACTTACTCCAATGGTAGCTCGATTTTTTCAGATATGTTTTTAACCAGCTCCGTGGACATCGCTACTAACATTAAGCAACATAGTGATACATGCCTAAATGAGAGAATAAAATATGGTGAGATTCTAGAGTGACGGCCTTGGCAAGCATGGTCTTCCCCATACCTGGAGGGCCATAAAGAAGAACACCCTGGGGAGGGTCTATCCCGATATGCTTATAAAGCTCATGGTGTGTGAGTGGAAGCTCCATGACTTCCCGAATCTCCTATTTCTGTATGTCACAGCCCTCAATATCATTGTAGGTTACGCGTGGTTTCTAACACTGGGAGAGGAGTGAGATAGAGGAGTCTGCCTCAGCTGGGAGGATGTCCACCAGGGCATTCGAATGTCGATGGAGGACTATCGAGGCAGAGGGCTTTAGGAGCTCCCTATTGATTGTGCTCAAAATCCTCACATAGTAGTTCAATCCCGTCGTTGAACCCACTATTCCGTTGTTCTGGTCAACCATCTCCATGAACTGCCCAATTGCTAGAGGCACTGACTGGATCCCCTTCACCTCCTCTTGGGCTCTCAACAGTTCACTCTTTATATTTTTTTGCTTGTCCTTCACGTATTCTTCTTAAATGTCGATGAACTCCATCTTTCTCTGTAGAAATTTCAATCTACTGTACAGATTTTCTTCATCCATGTGGGAATGGGAATGGGGATGGGGAGGAGGAATACTCATATCTATATTGCCCGTTGGACCCTCGGCCAAAATTTAGCACCACGGCCGATGCATCCATTGTTGCCTTACCTTGCCTTTCCCTCGCAAAAACCATAACAGATACGAGGCTTTCTTCACCGAAAGGAAATTTTATCAGGTAAAATATAATACATTAATGTATCATATGCTTGAGAAATAAGTTTTAATTTTTATTTATTGTGATGTAGATCCGAAGCCTGGAAGGGAAGAAGTTGCAGGTCTGAGCAACAAGCTATGGTTTTTTTGTTGCATGAATCTGGTTTTCCCAAATGTAAGTTTACGTATCCCTCTTCTGTAATATTGTCTCATTTTCCTCTTATGTGTGTTGTTATTCATTGTTCTCTGTCCAATCTCTTTATTGTTTCTTTATTTCTCATTTTTTTTTGTCTTCCATAATGCTGCAAAAATCTTCATCCAAAAGAGAAAATGTTTCTTGCCCAAGACTTATGTGATAAGTCATATAAAAAGCACAAAATTTTGAAACAATAAATTGTTAAGAACAATGGTGGAATTAAACTTTGTTTGGCCTTACTGCTCAGATGATTTAACTAAATCATGAGTCCAACTCTCTTCCATCATGTCATACTTGTTGGTAGCAAGTGAGTTCTGCAAGTACTTGTAGGTCAAACCCTAACCACTGAATAACTTGTGGGCAATTTACGTGCCTGAGAATGCAACTCACAAGTGGATGGAGAAATGTTAGGGGTCTTCAAATTTTTTGACCTGTGGGATCACAGCTCTTCAAGTTTGCTCTTTCATAGTATCATGTGAAAGCATATGACAAATTCATTACTGACAATAAGGAGCAGAAACTTAAAATATGAGAGGAACACAACAAATTTACGTGTATGTATCAAAATTAAGATGATCTGGCCTCTATGGATAGTAGTTACCACAAAATGGTGCAAGAATCCAAAGTTTTCATCATGGTGTTCAAAAACCCCATTATTAAATCTTTTATAAAGTGAAGAACATAATAAAGAAAAGAAAGCAAATTGAAACAGTTAGTGCTGGTTGGAAGACTATAACATAAGGTCTCAGGCGGCTCTCTGACAATGTGGGAAATATGTCGCCATAATACAATTGGTGTGGATAGATGGTTAATAAGCCAATGCATGATTTGAGTATTTCTAGGAGAACAACTAATGGATGTGATAACATAAATCTGGAGTGCACTATGTAAATTTATTGCTCAGAGAAATAATTTTGATCAAATATGTTAATGATCACATTCTTATGTATCCAAAATATATTTTATGTCCATTGTCTTTATTTCCATAGATATTTTCCCGGGGAAAAGAGAAAAAAGGTTCATTAATGAATATCAATCATTTGCGAAGATAAAGCTCTTAAAGACACCAAGGGGACAAATGGATAGTATCATCATTAATATGAACGTGGAAGATGGAATGACAAGGCAACATCAGTGACATGATCGACCGGCAAAATTTGAGGTGCTGACTTGATTTAATGAAAAAATTATAATACCACTAAAATGTAATACCTTCACAATCTGTTGAACCATTATGAGATCGTTCCCTTTTTAAAAATATAAAGCATGTTTAGAATTCTAACATTAGTGGAATCTGCTGGGGTTTTTGTCCATTCATCCACCAACAATTTGTCATGCATTCTTGAAACTATTATAACATATTGCCTCAATAACTACTGTGCCTAGATTCCTTTGGAAGAGAACCATACTATCCTGCAAGCTTCATAGACACATCTTTGGGTGTTGTGGACATGGCTATAATCATTGGATTCAATCCAGAGGTTTGAGCCATACAATCCTGCAAACCTCATAGACACATCTTTGGGTGTTGTGGACATGATTATAATCATTGTATTAAATCCAGAGGTCTGAGAATTGCAGGGTCATGTCAGATTATTTACCAACCTTACTAAAGATTTAAAACTCTTGTTTCCCTCAAACATCTTTGAATGATTTTGATTTCCAGAAATAGGCTTGTACTTGTATTTGAAAACCAATACTCAGCAACCTGTGTCTGTATGCTTGTACTTCACACTCAAGTGCAACAATTTCCTCATCTTTCCTATGTATAAGATCATCAAAATATGCCAAAGATTCCCGATCGTGAGCAAGATTTTCCTCAGCCAATATTTTGTACTAATTGGCCTCTAGATGCACAATTTTTTTTTCTTCTTGAAGTCGCAAAATCATTGCCAATGTTTCATTTGCTGCAGTAGACGAAGAATTTATCTCCTCCTATAATTCTGTATAAATGTCCTGTAAAGTCTGGTGTTGGCTACGGAGAGCCTCTCTTAAAGTAAGAACTTAATTTTCAACCTCTCTCATACGAGAATGGCTTCCAGTTTCTTTATCAGCCATGTTTCGAGCAGCTCCTTTCTTCTCCATGAACGTTTTCTTTGGGGAAATATCATTGACAACAGAACTGAATGAAGAACACTTTGCATTGCTGCATAATGAGTTGAACTCTTATTCTTCCTCGGTCAGCCCAAAAGGACCATAAGTTCTACTGTGAGTTTGTTCATTTGATGTTCCTAATAAGAAACCTGTACAGGCATGTGCAGAATTGCTAAAGCCTTCAGTAGGCTGAGTTGGGGAATCATTGCTCAACGTGTCACTGCATTTTTATTGAATTAATTGCATTGAATATCTTCCGATCCAACATCCTTTGTAGTACGCAACGTGCCCTCTTGGGTAGAAAACGGATTCTCATCAAAATAATGTTTACATTCTGAGCTTAATCCCTCGAATTTCCTCTTAACAGAGCGTTGCCATGATCTATCTGCTTCGTTGCCGGATTTGAAAATACATTGAGTGGGAAGAGCCTTGTTTTCATTCCAATGACTATAGTCAGTAGCCATTTACTTGAACAAAGAGAAGCGATCATTGGCACCAAAATGATCCATGCTTACAATGTGAATTTGAAACTTTATTTTTGCATAAGTTCTCAAGCTACATTATGTCCTTCGCAAAAGATAAATCCTAGTTATTCACACAGAATTCCAATTTCTCATTGAGAAAATTAAACAAAAAGTATACATTGCAACAAGAGAAAAGCATAAGCCACTAATAATAGTATTTATTTGAAGAAAAACAAGACCTTCAACAACATTCTCCCATACACACACAAATCCCCTACCAAAGAAAATGCAGTTTCTACTCAACTGCCTCAAAATGATGTCAAACCTTTCCAGATATTGATAATATGAAATACAACACAAAACGCTGGAAATGTACATATTTAGAACCTAGGTACAAAATACATTACCTCGTCTCATGCTACAACAATTCTAGGATACCTATCCTCTAAAATGACATCCATGAGCTTCAAACCCACGACCAAGCCTGAGCCAGGACTCAAGCATGCAAGGCGAATGGCCCTTGCACAAAACTAGCGAGACTCAGGATTGAAGGGAGTCGATTTCTTATAGGTTGTGTCAAAGCCTTTGCCAGGTCACAAAACCACTCACTACAGCTATGGATGATGCAGAATCATTCACATCCTCAGTTTAAACAAATCTAAAAATCATGATGCCCTTATTCTTCGTCCTGTATTTAGCTTTACACGTCTACCGGGTAATTTGCACTTGCACCTAATAAAGAAATTGAAAGAAGAAATCTTCCTTTCCTTTCCTTTATTTTGGGATATGAAAGGCTGGTGTATCAACTATATTTGTAGGTCAGGATTCGAACAAGTGATGTTGGAAAGGCACTATGAAAGAAATATGTTAAGATTGCAACAAGATGATGAGCTTAGTGGAAAGAAGTCGCCTCACTATCACTTGGTGTCTAAGAAAGCGTTTTAAGAAAGTCTATTTTTAGACTATGTCTATTTTTAGACATGTCGATCATATTCTATGAGTTATAGGATGCTATTTGTGAATGGTTGGTCAAGTTTCAAAAAATAGATGGACTTATATTTTTAGACATATTGGGCGGAATCTATTTTTAGATTTCCAGTCTACAAATAGATATGTCAAATATTATTAGCTCTTAAAAAATTTGGACTCTAAACATTATCTTATTCTCTTGGAGAACTTCAGTTAAGTGCATAGATGTGGCATAACAGCTGATAGAAGGAATTATGCTATTCCTGAGGGTTTACTGGAGCTAATGCATGAGGACTTCAGTTAGAACTCATGTGACAGAGTTTGGTGGAGTTATAGAAGTAGTTGATGGAGTTGTGTTCAATTTAACTAATCTAAACATAGTTGAGCTATTTGTATCTAGTTTAACTGATTGATACAATTAATGAGAGTGGTGTGGATTAATTATTAATTAATTCACTAATTATAAACTCATTAATGAACTAAAGAATACACCAGTTAACTTCAGTGCATGGACAATTTCAGTGGAGACCAGTGCAGAGATAGGTGAAATAGCAGGTTAACAATCAGTTGTGACTATACTGTTGCATATTTGCAACACACAGTGATTGGAGAAGCCCATGAGGATTGCGCAATACAAGCCAGGTGGTTCAATTTATTTAGTGAGCCATCCTACAACATTGATTACACAATAGAGGCTGGCTGCAATAGAGGCCGGCTATTAGGTGGCGAGATTGAGCATGTGTTTTGCTAGATCTAGCTTGATTAGTGTAGCAAATGGAGGTTGTGCCTGTAGCTTGTGAGTGGAGCTTTGTACAATGATTGTTACATGATTCCATGACATATAATATACGATAGTTGGGGTTTTCTGTGCTTTGCTTTCCTAGCCAACACCGTGTTCATATGTGTGATTGTTTGTGGTTTTAATGTGTGCATGCAATTGATTTTATTTCCGCATGTGATGATCAATGGTAGAAGAGATTATGTATTATGCATGAAGCTAAAATAGTGTGTGATCAGGAGAATCTCAGTGAATAATATATCAGTTATTAAAATTTATACATGGTATCAGAGCGATATTGATCATTGGAGCAATTGCAAAACATTGAAGCGGTTGAGTTTTGTGCTGGTGGAATTCGAATTTGCAGCAGTGTTTTCTTGGTGTCGAAGTTGAGATTTCTTTCAACAGATTGTGATTGGAGTATGCCCTTGAGGGAAGATCGAATTATATTGCATCGAAGGACAGGATGGAGGCAATGCTAGATGACAATGGGATGAAGGAGTTCATAGATGAAATTCCAAAACCTACTTCTAGTGATGCTGTCGTACTTGACGCATGGCAAAAGAAGACAACAAAGTGTCGAAGGATTCTGTTGGAAGGTGTGAAGGATCACATAGTGTCTAGCCTTCATGGTAAGGCTTCTCTATTCTTGATGTGGAAAGCTTTGACAGATTTATTTCAAAGCAAGAGCGACCAGAGGAAGTTGGCGCTCAAGGATAAACTCAGGAACATAAAAATGGAGAAAGGCGACAGTATGCCCAAGTACCTCACGAAGTTCATCCAATGCAGGGATGAGCTGGGAAGTGTGGGGGTTACTGTTGATGATGAGGACTTGGTGAGATTGGCTCTCCTTGGGCTTCCGAAGAGTTGGCATTCCTATCAGGACTCTGTCAATGGTCGGGAGAAATTGCCAGGATGGGAGCGACTTTGGTCGGATCTTGTGCAAGAGGAGATAAGGCGGAGTACCAGGGACGGATCTTCATCAAAGGCATCTGATGAAGAGAATTGCACTTTGGATGCTAAAGAAAAGAAGGGGAAGAAAAAGAAAGCTTCTCAATCCTGTGAAAGGCATCCTGGAATCGTGACATGTCCAAGGTGGCGCTTTCACCTGTCACCAACATATTACGCCACTAATTGTCCACAAAAGAAGGAAAATAAGCTAGCCGTTGGAACTCGCAGCTGAGAGGCCTTAGCTCACATTTTGAGCTGGATTTTTCACTGATCGCATGCTTGGTCTCAAGCATGATGGGTTCAGTGTGGTTTCTTGACAGTGGTGCGTCTTTTCACATGACAGGAGATAGAGATTTGTTTACTAATCTGGATGAGAAATATATTGGAGTGCACATCGAGATGGGCGATGATAGTAGATACAGTGCGACCGGTATCAGTAACATTTCCTTTGAGAGGGAGTCTGGTAAACCCTTCGTATTGAAGGAATTGATGCATGTTCCAGGATTGAAGAAGAATCTTATCTCTATGACGATGTTAGAAGACAAGAGATATGATGTTTTCTTTAGCGAGGGAAAGGCTTTCCTACGTAGTAAGGCAACTGGTGAGACCCGAAGGATAGGGGTTTGAGTTAAGAACCTTTATCAATTGTAGGTAGATGGCCGCGCAGCAATGGCGGTAGGCGTAAGGAGTGGTGAGTCGGGATGATGGCGAGCTGTGGCACCGAAGATTGGGCCACCTTCACCATGGAGCTTTGAAGATACTACAGCAGATTTCTACTGGGCTTCCTAAGGGCACTCTTGCGCAGTCAGATTAGTGCAAGGGGTGTACTTTGGGAAAATTTGTGAAAGCCACCTTCACGAGAAGGATAGTCGCACCACGACGATCCTTGAGAGAATTCACACAGACGTGTGTGGACCTTTCTCAGTAGCTTCGACAGCAAAGCACAGGTACTATGTGATATTTGTTGATGATTTTTCTCGGAAGTGCTGGATCTTCTAATGCAAAAGAAGAGCTGACATAATGATAATTTCAAAGTTCTGTGAGTTCAAGGCACTGGTTGAGAAAGAATCGGGGAAGCAGGTGAAGGCTTTTAGGAGCGAAAATGGTGGTGAATTCATCTCTGGTGAATTCAAGGAGTTTTTCAGCACAGAAGGAATTCAAAGAGAGCTCATAGCACCTCATAACCCACAGCAGAATGGGGTTGTTGAGCGGAAGAACAGAACGATCGTGGGTGCTGCATGGGAGATATTGCATGATCAGGGCCTTCCCATACACTTGTGGGCCGAGGCATGCAATACTGCAGTATATGTGCATAACTGTTGTCCTCACATGATACTTGGCATGAGTACACCCGAGGAGGCGTTTTCTGGTAAGAGGCCTGATATTTCCCATTTGAGGATTTTTGGTTCACCTATTTACATTCATGTGACGAAGGATGCCAGGACGAAGCTGGAGCCGACCGCAGAGGTTGGGATATTTGTGGTACATCGATACACCTCACAACTATCATGTATTTTTCCAGGAGAAGTCGCAAGACTGTTATGATGAGATATCAAATTTCATGAGGAGAAAGCCATGAAGTGTTCGCTTGAGAGGGAGACACACTTGCATGCAGATGAGGAGCTATTAGTTCCTAAGGATGAGCCTCAGGATGTGGATCAGCCACAAGAGAAGGTTCATGGAGTGGAAGATACCACTCATGCAGTGCCAACCATCAGAGGGCGGAAGCGCACTACAGAAGCTGAGCGACTAGCTCAAGATGCAGAGAAGGTTGTAGGAGCACCTACAGAACAGCGCAGACAGAGACAATCACCAGACCGGTACACTGGATACATGGCTCTTGTGAGCAAATGTGTCATGACAGAGCCATGCTCCTTCGAGGAAGCTGTGGAGGACCCCGCATGGGTAGATGCCATGGTGGAAGAGTATGATTCTATTGTCAGAAACAGTGCATGGGAGATTTTCCCAAGGCCGGAACGGAAATCAGTGGTAGGTTCGAGATGGATCTACAAAGTGGAGCAAGCAGCTGATGGGAGTGTGGAGAAGTACAAGGCAAAATTTATTGCTTGAGGCTTCTCACAGATTGAGGGATCAATTATGAGGAAACCTTTGCTCCTGTAGCAAGGTATTCTTCCATACAGACGATTCTTGCTCTCTCAGCGCAGATGGGGTGGCACATTCATCGATGGATGTGGACCGCATTCCTCAACAAAGGTGATTGAGGAGGAGGTGTACATAGAGCAGCCCAAAGGTGTCGAGATCTTTAGCAAAATGAAGTCGCATGTGTGCGTGCTCAAGAGAGCGTTGTATGGTTGAAACAAGCACCTCGTGCTTGAAGTTACGTATTAAAGATAGTTATTTCACTGGACCTGGATTCTCCAAGAGTGAGGCGGATCCGAACCTATACCAGATTGTGGTGGAGGGTAAGTTGCTGATCATTGTACTTTATGTAGATGATTTGATTTTGACAGGTGATGAGCTGTTGATACTCTCATGCAAGGAGGATCTTGCAAAAGAGTTTGAGATGAAGGACTTGGGCCTCCTTCATTATTTCCCAGGATTGGAAATTTGGCAGCGCAGTGGTGGACTGTTTGTTTCTCAGGGTAAGTATGCCCGGGAGATACTGGAGAAGTTCAACATGCATGGTTGCAAGCCTGTTGATACTCCTCTTCCTAGTGGTTGGAGGAAGGAGGATGCTATCACAAATAGAGAGGTAGGATGCCATCGTTTATCATCAGCCAGGGGTCGCTTATGTATCTGGTCAATACACGACCCGACATATGCTATGTTGTTAACTAGCTTTCACAAGCTATGGTTAAGCCTACCAAGCTCTACTGGAAGGCAGGCAAGCATGTATTGAGATATCTCAGAGGCACATCGGGATATGTATTATGGTACAGACAATCATATGAGGTGAAGTTGTGTGACTTCACAGATGTAGATTGGGCAGGGAGTCCAACGGACAGAAAGAGCACATCTGGAGGGATTTTTAGTATCGGGTCGACAACAGTTTCTTGGTGTAGAAGGAAGCAGAGATCTGTAGCACTCAGTTCAGCAGAGGCCAAGTATATGGTAGCGAGTTTGGCTGCATGCGAGGCTATATAGATGAGGAAGATCCTGGTCGGGTCGTTCGATTCACACTTAGATCCTACTGTGATTTATTGTGATAATCAGAGTTGCATCAAACTCTCGGTTAATCCAGTATTTCATGATAGATCTAAACACATTGACATCCGGTATCATCATATCAGATATTGTGTGTAGCGGAAGATCATGTTACTTTCATACATTCCCACGGAGGATCAGGATGCTGATATCTTGATGAAGGCGCTCACCAGGAGCAAATTCGAATACCACAGAAGTAGGATAGGGGTGGCAGATAATCCTTATCTTGTTGAGAGGGAGTGTTGAGATTGCAACAAGATGATGAGCTTAGTGGAAAGAAGTTGCCTTCACTAAGTGTGCCCGCAGGCTATTTTTGGCGCAAAGTCTATTTTTAGACTATGTCTATTTTTAGACATATGGATCATATTCTATGAGTTGCAGGATGCTATTTGTGGATGGTTGGTCAAATCGGAAAAAATAGATGGACTTCTATTTTTAGACATATTGGGCGGAATCTATTTTTAGATTTCCAATCTAAAAATAGATATGTCAAATATTATTAGCTCTTAATAATATTTGGACTATAAACATTATCTTATTCTCTTGGAGCACTTCAGTTAAGTGCACGGATGTGGCACAGGAGCTGACAGAAGGAATTACACTATTCTTAAGGGTTAAGTGGAGCTATTGCATGGATACTTGAGTTATAACTCATGTGACAGAGTTTGGTGGAGTTGATTGAGGAGTTAATGGAGTTTTGTTCAGTTTAACTAATCTAAACATAGTTGAGCTATTTGTATCTAATTTAACTGATTGATACAATTATTGAGAGTGGTGTGAATTAATTATTAATTAATTCACTAATTATAAAATCATTAATCAACTAAAGAATACATCAGTTAACTTCAGTGCATGGACATTTTCAATGGAGACCAGTGCAGAGATAGGTGAAAGAGCAGGTTAACTATTAGTTGTGACTATACTGTTGCATATTTGCAACACACAGTGATTGGAGTGTCCCATGAGGATTGCGCATTACAAGCCAGGTGGCTCAAGTTATTTAATGAGCCATCCTACAGCATTGATTATGCAATAGAGGCTGGCTATCAGGTGGCAGAGATTGGAGCATGTGTTTTGCTAGATCTAGCTTGATTAGTGTGTAGAAATTGGAGGTTGTGCTGAGAGCTTGTGAGGAGCTTTGTACAATGATTGTTACATGATCTCCATGACATATAATATACATATATTTGGGGTTTTCAGCATTAAGCTTTCCCATTCAATACTATGTTCGTATGTGTGATTGTTTATGGTTTTAATGTGTGCATGCAATTGATTTTATTTCCGCATGTGATGATCAATGGTAGAAGAGATTTTGTATTGTGCATGAAGTTAAAATAGTGTGTGATCAGGAGAATCTTGGTGAATAATATATCAGTTATTCAAATTTCTACAAAATAATTACAATTTCAAGCTTTAAATTTTAGGTCCACATGGTAGAGCAGAGCAAAGCACCTCGACTGGCCCTGTAGAAAGCGAAAGCAAGGGTGTATTTCTCTTTCCTTGTATTTGACACTAGACACCCTCTCTGACTTCAACTTCACTGCGTAGCTCGATAGAGGACCGAGGACCGAACAAGGAGGTGGATCGAACTGAGCACTTGATACAGGAAGGAATGAAGCTAAAAACATTCGCCCGCAGAAGAATCGAAGCAGGAGAAGGAAGTGTCTTTTGTTCGACGTTGATTGTGGTAGGTGGCTCTAGTTGTGGCGTCGTGGGTGGCGGAGGGGAGAGGAGCAGTGCAGAGGGAGAGGTGGTGGAGGTAGGGGCACGGGGTGCACCGGAGTTTGCCTCCGTCGCTGTTGTTAGGGTTTACTTTCCATCGAGTCCGAGTTGGGTGGGGTCCACTTCTTACCCGGAAAGCAGCGGGGCCATCGGAGAGGTGTGTCCCGGAGCTATCCCATCAACTGTCGATTTTTCGAACAAAAGGAACTTCCATGTCCAAGTGTGCCTATAGATGCATATAGTTTATATGGTATTGAAGCTACAAATGAAAAAAAGGAAGAAAATCAAAAGTTGCAAAGGATGAAATTGGTGGTGCCTGTGTGTTTTTTCCTGCATCTGTTTCTTAAATCAGAAAGTGCAATTGCCATTTCTGATTCTCCTAATATCCTTTATGTTCCCTACCAGAAGACTCTCTTAGTCCAACTCCTAATCTTGGTGGTGGTTGGTATTTTTAGATGTTGATCCGGATTTATGCAGGAACGCAACAGAATAAACATATAAACATAAATACAGAGATGCAGCGGAAATAACACTTCATTTCATTAATATTAACGAACTGAATTTTGCTTACAGACAGAATGGAAATAAAACTAGCTAGGGCGCTGGTAGCTATCTCTGAGAAGAGATGTGGTGGCTACAGGCCTCTGAACTGTGTTACAATGAGGCTCGAGGGCCTATTTATTATTTAGAAACAATGGGAAATCCTAAACAGCCAAACCCTAACCCTAGGAGATGAAGCGCCAAAACTATGGGCCCCGTTTGGGTAAATTGGTGTTTCAACTTCCCAGGGGCGTAACTTTGGCATACGATCTCCGTTTGACGTGTACCATACCTCGTTAGAAAGATCTATCCGAGGACTACAAATTTGGAACGGGCAAAATCGGTCCATGGACCCATGTTTCCCTCCGTTTTCCCAAAAAACGTCGTTTAGGGCCTCAAAACGGCTCCGGAAGTTTAGGACCCGAAAAACTACTAAAAATAGTAAACTGTGCCGAAACTGAAAAACTGAAATAGACAATGGTGGAGCCCCAAGTGGAATAGGCGGGTGACCACCAATATCCACTTGGATCAGATGTTTTATTCACTAACTCATGGGTTTATAACAAAAATTGCATTGTATAAGAAACACCCCTTTTTCTTATCATTTTGATAATTTTTTTAGGGTTTTTGAGATTTTTTCTCACCAATGACCTCCAATTTTTGTAAAAATAATAAATAAAGAAAGTGATGATATCCTAGGAGTTTAAACTTTAGTGTTTTCAAACCTTGGGATCATATGACATGAATCATATGAAATGTTTATTTCCAGTAAGAATGAGGGTAGAATTATTAACTTAAATGGTCTTTAACACAATCCCTCTAAATTTGTCTCTTCAAATATGAGGGCACCCACTCTCATAAAGGACATGTTGGGAGTTTAAACTGTAGTGTTTTCAAAATTTGGGCACATATGACATGAATCATATGAAATGTTTATTTCCATTAAGCATGAGGGTAGAATGATTAACTTAAATGGTCTTTAACACAATCCCTCTATATTTGTCTCTTCAAATGTGAGGGCACCCACTCTCATGTTTGCATTTACTGATATTACCCTTTAGAAAAATATAAGAAAATATAAATTGGACTAATGTATCAATCCATGTGAACATGATACCCATTCTCCCTCTCACACACTCAATGTGCAAACTTTGTCTCCTAAAGGACATTATTTGAGCAGTATATCAGTTGCCTCAAAAACTTAGGTTCGATTCAATTCTTCATGCAACATGTTACTAAGAGGTTGCTAAGTTGTTTCCTACTATTATGCTAAATTGGTCAGCATCATTTCATCAATTCTAGATGACTCTCATGGTGTTGCAATGTTATTTAATCTTACAAGTTGGCATACTTTCTTAGTCCCACAGTGCTAAAAAACTTTCCTCAACTATTGATCCTAAAGAAGCCCAATAATGGGTGAACATGGATAGGCCAGCTTGAATTTTCTCACATGTCTTCCATCTCACTTAGACACTTATTTTGGGAACTCTTATACATTTACTATGTCAGTTTTCTAAGGCCTAAGACGAGTAAAATAAATAACAAGTGTGTGCAACCAGCAACATACTTGACTAGATTGAACTCAGCCTAGTCTTATGATGGATGTACATTTTAAGGGCTTCTTTCCTAATTCTAAATCACTAAAGATATATAAAATAACTATTTAATTTGTCCTAAAATTCCAATAGTGCACATGGAAAGCTTCTCTGCAAATATCTTTTGTTGCATATGGTAGGCCTCTGAATAGACTAAGCTTGTACTAGCATAATGCAAACATGACCTGCAAGTCACCACTGTGTTTTGGTTTCTGAAGGCTGCTGCATTATTGAATGACTAGTGAAGTATCAACCAGTGAATGAGTTTCAAGATTTGGATAAGTCACAATATATATTATAATTTTGTCTTGCAGATTGGCCTCTTGACCAATTTTTTCTAGGAATGCATCTTATGAAAAAATAAGTTATTTCCTAACAGGTTATGACCCTCTTGAAAATGCCAGGTTCACTAGAACATTGGAAGCAAATATCTAATGAACGCATCATGCTACCACTACAAGCCATTGCAGAATATAGAAACCAAGGTGAAAAATGATCTACAACTACATTGTACACGTGTTACAGTGACAATACTTTCTTGAATTTCTATTCTCCAACATCCATAGCATTACCACAAATAATCATTGTTTGTATTTAACTCCAAATAATAGGCATTCCAATAAGAAGTTGTCAATCATATTTTTACCTTGTGGCAATTATTTTCCTTATGCCCTGCTCTCATTTTCAATCAAAAACTAGATTTCCTATATTGATGACGTTCCTAATGTAATATGACCAACTATCAGACAACTATCTCACTGTAATTCTAGATAAAATGAGCAGTGTACTAAAATAATAAAGAAACTAAAAATGATAGTAGATATTGCAGGGTAAGCAACTATATAGGTAGTACGCATGATATACTATTCCATAATTCACTACCTTTCCCATTTATAAAATAGTTTCTACAACAATTCCGCTGCACAATAGTTCTTTATGTTGCTATTTATTGAGATTTTGGCTCACAAGGGGATTACATTCAGCCTTTCCACAGGAGATACATATGTCTTATGCAATCGGCATACCATTGTTGTTATTGTAAATAACATCTCATGATAAGAAGTTACAGTTGAAACATTTCCTTTACTTGTTTTGGCTTCCTAATTGTTATGTATCGCATATATAATACCAGCTATCCATTGGGATTCATACGTGACCAAATGAAAAAGGATTTAACTGTTGCTAAATGCGAAAATGTGATAGGCTAGGATTGGAGGGATTTTGTGCAAATTATAATGAAAAATAAAAAAGTGAAGGCCTGCACCTCCAGTGCAGTGATAATAGGGTTTCATATTTATAATCTTCTAGAGTTATTATTATTATTATTTGTTTGTTTCTTTCTGGCTGTTTTTCCCTGGTCAAGGTGTTTCTCAAGTTTGTCAGCTCTGAATGCTAAACACACTGCTTGATGTCTTGCAGTGGAAACACTTCACATCTTAGCATAGGTTCAAGATCTAGTTATGGTACAATAGCACAAATTGTGGAAGATTTGGTAAGTGCCTGCTACTGAAAGCCTTGCCACTGTCACCCAAGTGCTATTTTGCCACAACTAGAAGGTTAGTGAATTGGGCAAAAGAGAATGTTGTGTGCGTTGATGCTGCACACAGGGCATCTTTTTGCAAGCCCTTTTTCCCATCATGTGCAAGAGAATTTTGCATCTACAAGATGCACATAGCATTCTCTTTTCCCAATAAAATAACCTTTTAGTGTTGCATGAGCTTCTAGCCTCATTAGACTAAGGAACTATCTAGAAATTTGTTACTTATGGTTCGTATTTATCCTACGAATTTAGTCTGATTGCAAGACTTTTTCCTTAACATTCCTGCTCAATGTTTCTGCCATAACCTCAAAGCTACTTGGGTTTGGGGTTGTTCCCTATATATCTCTTGGGGTCTGGACCAACCTCCTGAGCTGCTGGCAGCATTTCTATACCTCCAGTAGGTATATCACTTATCATAGGAATTTTTGTTTCTCCAAAATGTTGTTACTCTCGCAAAAGGGTGCATTCTAATTTAAGATTCTTTCTCCCACAACTCAACATGTTGTGTGCAATGTGGTGCCTATTGGGTAATTTCGATGGCTTCTACAAACTAGTTATTAGACAATTTTTCTAACCTCTTAGGAAGAAGCTACTTAGCAGTGGCTGCCTCTTTGACAATTGATGGTATTAATTGTTCATTAGTATATTGAAAAAATCATCATTAAGAATTAATGTTTCAATTTTATCAAGTGTCTCTTGTTTCATATTCAACACAAGATGGACTTTGCATGCACTTAGTTCATTGGAGCAAGGCTTTCTGGCTTGCCTTGAATATTGAAAGAAAGTTACAGAAGCGATCCCTAAAGATGGAGCATCATTGACAATAATTCAAGCTCCTCTCAGTGGATGTTTTCTAATCCCTCTTCTTCTGCTCCTTCCCCTTGTCATCTTCATTTGTTTACAAGTCATGGAAAAGATGCCCATAAGTCTAAATTTTAGCCCAAAAGAAATTGTAATCATAGTGGAAATGTTACGAGAATATTGTTATTATCACTAATGGTCTGCCCATTCTAATGAGGGATGTCTTAAGCAAAGAGATCTCAACACATATTTCAGTGGCTGAGAAAAAGGAAGGAGAAAGTTAAAATGATTATAGTCAACAATCCCAATTACATAAGTGGTTGTTGTGGACTTCCCAATCCATGGTGGAAATGCCTCTACTACTAGGTACGGTAATTCTAACAATTCAAAAAAAAAATTTGAAAAACAATTCTAGGCCCACAATTAGTCTTAATCATCAGTGACTACTTCACTTTAGACAAGGATGCTTTGTTTGTGCAAAATTGTTGCATTATAGTCAATGGTAGTCACAAAAATCTTATTTCACAAGATCATATGACTTTTCTTAATTTCCCTTCAAAATGTTAACCTTGGTCTAAAATTTTAGGGTTGGATGAAGGATAAGGAACCAACGCAAGTTATGAAGGTTAGTTAATTCACTTTTTCTATTGACCTCTCTTTGATAATATTAAGTATGATGGCACTTTTGTTGACTGTTGTGGTCTTATTCCTTGGAAGGTTTTATCAACACGTTTTTTTAATTTCTAAACTAGACTATTATATTAATAATGAACATAGTTTACAGGTCGAAGCTTGCTTCCGAAATTTCTATGCTAGCCAATTCCGAAGGAAGCATAGTTTAAAAAGACAAAAATTGTTAGTATGAATCTTTTGTCGAAGTGTACGAAAAAAGACCACTTTAGCTACGCATAACTAATAGCCCTAACATCAAATATGGCTGCCAATATCTTCAAATATGTAGTTAGTTGATCAAGACAAGAGCTGCAAAAAACCAGATCTATGCATAGAAAGACATTAAGCAGTAAAAAGAAGGGTTTGCTCCATATATCCAATAGACAAGACAAGAACAATTTTTGAAAGAATTTTTTGTATTAAGGGCACTTGGGAGGAAAACAAGAAGATTTTTCCAATTCTCCTCAATGGGATGGGTTCTTGGAAGTCCTCAGCACTTCAGATCTAGCATTTCTCTCTCCTGTTGGTGTAGAAAACCCAGACAAAGATAGAACTCAAAGGGAGCTCACACAGCAAATAATGGAAAATATGACAATGATAATGGCTCAAAGTCAGACCAAGAGTTTAGATCCAGAGTGATCTAATAGGCAACAAAAGGTGAAGAATGGTAGGAAAAACCCTCCTATTTATAACAAAATATTGGGTCATTCTAGATCTTGGTGTATGATTAAAATAATATTAACCAGATCTAGATCCACCTTTTATGGAATATTTTATTATATTTGTTGGAGGTCACTTCAGATCTAGCATTTATCTCTCCTGTTGGTGTAGAAAACCCAGACAAAGATAGAGCTCAAAGGGAGCTCACACAACAAATAATGGAAAATATGACAATGATAATGGCTCAAATTCAGACCAAGAGTTTAGATCCAGAGTGATCTAATAGGCAACAAAAGGTGAAGAATGGTAGGAAAAACCCTCCTATTTATAACAAAATATTGGGTCATTATAGATCTTGGTGCATGATTAAAATAATGTTAACCAAATCTAGATCCACCTTTTATGGAATATTTTATTATATTTGTTGGAGGGAAAAAGTATTTGACTTGGGTCAAATCCTTTATTTGTCAAAAATAAATAAATAAATGATTTATTTATCTTTTTAAGGAAGTGGTTGAAAGATAATCAAATAAATAATGATTTATTTAATTATTTGTGGGTGATTTGGTCATATTTAACAAGGAATATTATCTAAATAAGATTTAAATAATTATTCCTAGAAAATAATAAGATAAATAAAAGGTTTATCTAATTAATTTCTTTGTTTTTGGGTTAAACATGACTGGGAATAATAATTAAATTATGGTTTAATTAATTATTCCATGAGGAAAATCAAACAAATATAGGTTTGTTTAATGTTTCCTTTTGGGGTTTCCTGTTTGGACCATAAACAACCTAATAAATGTGGTTTATTAAGTTATTTAACATAGTGAAGGCAATTTTACTTAGGGTAAAATTGGTCTTACATGGTGTACTTAGGTCCATCTAATGATAATAGGTTAGATGACCAAAAAATGGTGTAACAGATTGCCCCCCAGCGTGCGAGTGTTAGGAGCAAATCGTATGACCGAAGTACGTTGTAAGAACTCAATCACCAGACATCAAGAGGGAAGTCAGAGAGAGAAATGTGAGGTAGACTAATGTGCTGAAGAACTAGACCCTGAGGAGACAAGACTTACAGGTGCAACAAGTCTCTTTTTTATGAGAGGGTACCTGTGCTAAAGGCGGTAGGGGAGGCATACCTATGCCCGCCGAGACAAAGTAAAAAAGAATAGTGTGTCCAGTAAACAAGGGACCAAACTATAAAGTACAGCCGACATAAACATGAGCCAAATAAAAATACAATGATGAATCCCATATACATGTTGTGCCTGGGATAACAGCCAGGACTTATACAATAATATCTGAGTACATGAGATACAAATACAACCCAAATGCCCCCTGTAAATGGGGAAGGGCTCACAAAATATGATTGATACATGCAAATCAAAGAGGCACTGCAAGTGGCTAAGGCCAACATCATCAAATATATGGAGCTGCATCGAAGGCTGCAAGGAAGAGGTCATCCAGGCATGTGGGGGGCTACCTGCAGGGCCACCCCCTCATGAGGGTTGAGACATCTCACACAAACCCGGGAATCACCAAGAGCTGCTGCTGCATCACTGAGCCATCAATTATACGGATCTCGATTATGCTGAAAGGAGATGGAGTGGAGAAACAATCAAGTCAAAGGGGAAGGAGAGATCCCTTTGCCTGATTTGAGGCACCGAACAAGAGTGGAAGCTAGAACCAAGGTACACCGCCCTCTAGACCTGTCTTCTCGAATGAAGGAGATGTTGTCGACAGAAGGAGGTCCGCCATAGGTGAGGCAATGAGAGATCCTCAACTAAGGCACAAGAGAAAATAGTAGAATGACTGACAGACTAATACCAATGATGATGAGGAAATGGAGGGGACTGAGTAGCGAATGGATGACTTCCCTTGTTAGAGCATAAAGGGCATGAATGACATGGCAGCGACTGACACAATATCATGAGGGATAGGGGACAGTGGGACTGAAGGCCATAATGTGTGACACAAGAGAGGGACCAAGCAATGAAGGATGGAGGACTATAGCGGGGTACAAAGGGACTCGGGTTAGACTCCATGAATGTGATCATGACCCAACTTGGATGCTCTAAACAAGGGCGACTTGATGGTGCTGCCACACAGTAAAGTTCCAATGGGGGACCATGAAAACATGAGTACCAGATGGTAACTCATGACGAACATCAACACGAGCATAGATAAGTATGGAGGCCAAATGGTGCCCCTAGCAAGTGAAGAATTTCGATTTTGAGGAGGGTTATGGTTAAGGGGCATAGGTGCCTGCAAGCATGGTGTGGTCATGCCAAAATGTATTTAGAAAAAGGGAATCTAAACATATTTTAATGATGTGGTGTGCCATTTTTTTTCGTTATGGTTATGCAGTTTGAGAAAGGGAATGGAGGATTACCAATCTCTTTTGGTACTGCATATAGGAAGAAAATGGCCTTTAAGTTTCTGGGTTGGCATACCTGGTGTCACTATCCCAAAGAGAGGAGTTGGAGATAATGAACTGATGCTCTCGTAGAAAAGTTATAGGTTGGTCAACAACATGTCTAAGAGATGGAGTTGCTGATGTAAGATGAAGGAATGATAAGGGGTATCATCCTTAGAGTGATCTGAGGTGACATGGGACTCTAGAGGTTCTTTTAAATGTGGAAGAATAATGGTACTAAAGTCGGCACGACCAGATACACTAGGAGAGTTGTGGAGAATTTCTTCTCTTGGTCTCTCAAATGTGGGTGCCCCCTTACCCAAACATTGGGTTTCAATGTAATGGCCACAAGGTGTATGTGGTGTGAATACATGGGTTCGAAGTAAGGGGGAATAGAGAAAGTCAGGGGTGGGGATTTTTTCCATAATGTCGTCATCGTGATAGAAGATGGGGTGACTGGTGGAAGAGGGACCACCTGACGTGGCGAAGCTACCTGAATCATCATTATGAGAAGAGAGGTTCACATGCACGTCATCACAAGGGATGACAGAAGAGTAAGAAGATAAAGGATCTACCGATGTTGAGCCCAAGGTGATCGCTGAAGGAAGGTCAAGCGAAACAACAAGGGAAGATTCAGATGGAATGTTCCCCGAGGGTCTCATGGATGATGATAGGTAGAAAATGCTGGACGAAGGATCCGTCATCTCGACATCAGGAGGGGGAATGTCAATGGGAGCAGTCATGTCTAGTAGTTTTGCCAAAGAAAAATGCGCAAATAGGGGAGAGGTGGACTCATTGCGCTTGGCCTCGAATTGGTGGACCGCGGCTAGAGAGGTGCGAAAGTCCGCGAGGCGGGGAAAAAGGTTGGTGTAATGACCATGGAGATCACACAAAGCACAGGGGTGGTTGGTGTGAATATTCGTGGGGTTCTTGGTCGCGATCGCGGAAGGAACAGAGGCTTCCGGGACCGTGGACTCAGGGAACGTGACATTAACCATGGGCTTGAGATGAAGCAATTCAGGACAAGTATGGGTGGCACGACCGAAAACATCACACAAAGCACACTGGATGGTATGTTGTGGAGGTCGAGGAGGGGCCAGGTTTGTCAGGGTAGCCTTGTCCTTTGATGCCCCCTTGCGAGATTTTCCCTTCTTACCCGAAGCAGTCGCAACAGGAGGTGGTTCCTGTTGAGGTGACTAAGGCACTGTTGCAGCGGGAGAAGTCATGGGGACCGGTTGAACCGGGGTCAAAGAAATATAAGGTTTAGGTTGACTAGGTAGGGTTGCGACTGGAGGATCATGGTACCAGATAGGAATCCCAAGGGTCAGGTTAGGAAGAGAGAGGGTGGCCATGATCGGTACCGTGTACACTCCTGGTGGGGGAGCTAGGAACGGTATCTGACCAGAGGGGTAATGGCCAGGTGGGATGGCTCCTAAATGGCTAAGGCTTGGAAGGCTTGGTTTCGGGGAATTAAAGAAGGCTCAGCAGATACCAGTTTGCGAGGTGAAGAGGGCTAGGAGCGGGTTGCGGGGAAGGCGTGGTTGGCGACTAGTAAGCAGTTGTAATGACTTGAGATGATTGCATCATGCAGACATTTGATGGTAGAGGTGAACGGAGGAGGAAGACCAGGGAAGGTTCCAAGCAAAGAGGAGTCTTTGTAGACGCCGGGAGAGACACTGGTCAAGGAATCGACTGTTTTCTTATTGGCTATAGGAGAGATGGTCGTCTCAGGGGAGGGCTGAGATTCTGGCTCATGATATGTCAACTGGTCAATGGTGACTATATTTCCATTATGAGGGAAAGACATCTTGCGGAAAACTACGGATGGGACAGCAGACATGGCATAGGTGTAGCTCCGCCCTAAGAGAATGTTGTAATCTAGAGGGGCGTCGATGACTTCAACGTCAATGCAAACAGTCTTGCCCGTAAGAGTGATAGGACAATTACGGAATAGGCCAATGGGTTGGGAGGCGTGGCCATCCCACGCTCGAAGGGTGATCGTGGAAGGGGCCAACTCAGGAGATCCGAGTTGTTTCCAAACCGAAGCGGACATCACACAGGTGGATGCCCCCTCATCAATGATACACCGAGAAACGTTAGCGTTCCAGATTTTGACTGGGATTTGGAAGGCTATGGAAGCAGGAAAAGAAGGATGCTCTGATTGATGGGCGTCGAAAACAATCAATTGGTCATCAGCAGGATCTACAGCGCCCATGGCAGATAGTAGAGCCTTCTTTTGGGAAGGGCACAACTGGAGAAGTTCCAATGTAGAAATGGCAGCAGGAGACTGCGCCAAATCATCTACTATGCTATACGAATGAGCAGCGTGACCAGAAGCAGCATTTCGGCGTAATGGTCCCTTAGGAATCTGGGTATGAACCTCAACTTTGGGCTGAGGGATATGCAAGGGACCATTGGATGTCGAAAGAGGCTCTGTAGAACCTGAAGAAGGTGACTCAGGGACAGATGGAGTGGAAGGCTTGGGGTACTGAGGGGCCCGAGTTTGAAGGTTAAGGTCGACGGTTGGAGGTGGAGCAGAGTTCATCATGAGGATCTGGTAATTGGAGGAACCAGAAGGGAAAGGTTGAGTGGCCACCTGTTGTCAGGTGGTTGGGTAGCCATGAATCCCTGCCGTGCATCCACCTGCTCTTGAGGGGGTGGTGACTGCTGTTGCAGGGGTTGATAAGGCCAGGGAGGTGGAGGTGCGGATGCTGGAGGAGCTGGAGCACTAAACTACAGATACTAATAATAAAAGGGTTGGGTAACAATATGGTGACCAGGAGGTTGGGCCAAAAGAGGAGGTATGTTGTATCCTAGATACGGGCTACCAGGAGGGGGACAAGTGCGGGAGGTGCTGCCCCCTCCCCCAGGAAAACCATAACCCATGGGAAGTTGGGCATATGGATGAGAGAGAGCTCCAACAATACCATCGGCGACATGAGGTGCCCTCGGTGCGTTGACACCACCGGGTCTGGGGAGATCAGGTAGAACGGTATAAACATAACCTGTCTGAGCGTAGATCAAGTCATATTTTAACGCCAGTTGGAGGGCGACTTCTTCGGTTTGGGGAAAATGCGATGCGACATCTTTCCCAATAGGAGGCAAGAGAGATCTAAGGAACCAGTCCATGTATACACGGTCTTCGAAGGTAGGGGATTGACATAGGCTCTTTCTTCTCCGCCATTCCTGGACATGATCGGATAGGTGGGTCGCAGATGATTTATAGAAAGAAGTCAAAAGTTCAATACCACTGTCATAACGAAGGGGAAGCTGGAAGTAAGACAAAAAAGCCCGGGCAAGAGTCACAAAGGTGGTATGAGAGGAAGTGAGCTAATCAACATACCACTTAGAAGCCGCGCCTGTAAGCGTTCGTTGGAACAACCGAAGACAGACAGAGTCATCGGTAATGGAGGTAGATGAACACCACATGTGGAAAGATCGAACATGATTTGAAGGATCTTCTCCAACAAGGCCTTCAAACTTGGGGATGTCAGAAGGGAGCTTTGTCGGCATAGCAGGCCAACTAGCGTCATGGTGTATAGGGTCATTTGTCAACCGGTCCAAATCAGGGAGGCTGAGGCCTACCATGAAGGGGAGCAAGGGCACAGCCGAGGTAGTTCCTATGGCGGTTCCGCTAGTAGCAGTCCCGGCATTAGGGCCGGGATTACCGCTAGCATTAGGCCCTGAACCAGACATAGTGAAGGTGACAGGGGGAGAACCGGAAGTAAAAGGAGAACCTAATGAATCAGAAGAGGAGTCGGAGTGCGGACTCGGAGGAGGACTAACTCGTCGACGACGGGAAGGAGTAGGTCGACCGACCGGAAACTGAGGGTGAAGGCCAAGAAGTCTCCGGGATGTGCGCCTTGGGGGCGCAATGGTGACAACACAAACAAGGCACAAGGGGAAGAAGAACGATCAAAAAGGCAGGGAGGTGCAGAATCAAGGGATTACAATGTCGAAACAAGGGCAGATAGGTGCAGTGTCAATTGATTTTAAAGTCTTTGCCTGGCGGTGTAAACCAGGCTCTTCTTCGCTTAGGGTGAGTGTGTGGCGTGCGTTAATTTTAATTTTTAAACCCTTTTTGTTTTGAGAGCAAGAGAAAAAGTGTGCTGCGTAACTGAAAATAATGCTGTAAAAAACAGTATATAATGCTGAAATAACAGAAAATTAACAGCTACTAGTGCATCGATCCAACCCAAGAAGGCGGGTCTCTCAAAACTAATCTAAAAGAGGGAAAAAATCTAGTCAAAACACACTAAAAAGAGGCCAATAGATCTAGGGTCGAAAGGGACAGGGATCTAAAGGATTCCTCTGTGAAAGAGGTGTAAGATCACATGACCAAGAGTAAAGAGGCAAGGTGGTGATTTGGAAAAAGAGGAGGAGAAATCAACAAAAAACGAAGGGGCAGGAGGAGGCCTAAAGGTAGATCCCAATCTTCGGGAGGTGATTTGAAGGGAGAAGAGAGGCCGATTCAAGAGTGCGAAAGGAGGTATCGGAGATGCGGAAACGAAATTTGAAACTGCGAAACGGACCTGAAGCAGGATAAGCTCTTCCACCAAGGTGGAAGTCTTGAGCCCTAGGGCTATTTTCCCACTTATATGAGAAAAAAGATCAGAAAAAAGAGGAAAACGGTGAGGCAGTGGAATACCACGACGAAGCTTGAGAAAAACCCGAGAAAAATTGCGAGAAAAACGCGAAAAATTGGCGATTCGCGGAGTTCGAGCACATTTTACGTGCGAGTTGTAGAAAATGAGCTAAAAGTGTGACTGGAGGTCCGAGTCACGGTTTACAAATTTGAAAAGTGTGACCTGAAGCTCCGGGTGTCCCGGCGGTAGATTTCCGGAAAAGTTGTCGTCTCAGTTGCGGCTGATGTCTGTCACCTGCGCAATAGGGCCAGAAACACGCGAAAGTTAGAAATTTTAATGTTTTAGGGTTTTATAGGTGAAAAACCACATGAAAATAGGAAAAACAAAAAGCTGAAAAGAAACCCTAGGGTCTGAAGTAGCTGGATATGCAGGAATATGAAAAACGACAGTGGTCGTAATTGAAAACCCGTGTGGAGTCGCCAATTGTTAGTATGAATCCTTTGTCGAAGTGTACGAAAAAAGACCACTTTAGCTATGCATAACTAATAGCCCTAACATCAAAAGTGGCTGCCAATATCTTCAGATCTATAGTTAGTTGATCAAGAAAAGAGCTGCAAAAAACCAGATCTATGCATAGAAAGACATTAAGCAGTAAAAAGAAGGGTTTGCTCCATATATCCAATAGACAAGACAAGAACATTTTTTGAAAGAATTTTTGTATTAAGGGCACCTGGGAGGAAAACAAGAAGGCGTATCCAATTCTCCTCAATGGGATGGGTTCTTGGAAGTCCTCGGCACTTCAGATCTAGAATCTCTCTCTCTTGTTGGTGTAGAAAACCCAGACAAAGATAGAACTCAAAGGGAGCTCACACAGCAAATAATGTAGAAAAATGTGACCAAGTGTATAGATCCAGAGTGATTTAATAGGCAACAAAAGGTGAAGAATGGTAGGAAAAACCCTCCTATTTATAACAAAATATTGGGTCATTCTAGATCTTGGTGCATGATTAAAATAATATTAACCAAATCTAGATCCACCTTTTATGGAATATTTTATTATATTTGTTGGAGGGAAAAAGTATTTGACATGGGTCAAATCCCTTTATTTGGAAATAATAAATAGATAAATGATTTATTTATCATTTTAAGGAAGTGGTTGAAAGATAATCAAATAAATAATGATTTATTTAATTATTTATGGGTGATTTAGTCACATTTAACAAGGAATATTATTTAAATAAGATTTAAATAATTATTCCTAGAAAATAATAAGATAAATAAAGATTTATCTAATTAATTTCTTTGTTTTGGGTTAAACATGACCAGGAATAATAATTAAATTATTGTTTAATTAATTATTTCTTGAGGAAAATCAAACAAATATAGGTTTGTTTAATATTTGCTTTTGGGGTTTCCTTTTTAGACCATAAACAAACTAATAAATGTGTTTTATTAAGTTATTTTACATAGTGAAAGAAATTTTACTTAGGGTAAAATTGGTCTTACATGGTGTACTTGGGTCCATCTAATGATAGTAGGTTAGATGACCAAAAAATGGTGTAACAATAATCTAAAGAATATTCTTTCATAGACTTTGCCGATAACGTTGAAACAAAATACGAATCATAGGTTGATAATATTAATGAATTAGGTAGGATTAATTTGGTTTTTAGGAGTCACCTTACTTCCCGACATTTTGGTGTCATTTCTGGGGAGGTTGTCAATTTACAGATTGTATCTCTGGAGTTCGGGCTTTGAAAAAGGAATGTAAGTACCTATGCATGCAAAAATTAAAAAGCTTACGCCCAATGCCCACTTTCTATTGATTAGGCTATGTGAGTATGTATGACTAAGAAAAAAATTAGGAATCAAGTAGTAATAGAATAGAAACCAGCATAAAAAAGCACAAAAACCCAGGGACTGGTGAGCCTTCGGAGAACGACCTTCACCAACGAAATTATTAGGAAAGTCAAATAGCTTGCATCAGTAGGACCTGAAATGTATCTGGGAAAGGCTCTACCATAATCCCTCAAATAGCTGAATCACCAACTACATATCATGTTGATATTCACATCAAAACTTAAGGATCTGAGAAAAGCTTCCAAAGCACATTTATTCAACACTCCAACTCTTCACAGGTGGAAAATTATTGTAATTTTAAAGAGAAATAAGGATAAACCAACATAGTAGATCCACAATTCTCAGGATTTGTATCTCCTATGATCTTGGTAGAAGAGAAAATTCTTGAGATTCGAGATTTAGGCAGTGTAGTAAAACCCCCTCGAGAGCCATGTTGTATCCATAACTTTCTTGCTCAAATAATACCACTTGATTAAGAAATCCATGAAAATTACTGGCAGATATTCGATCAAATGGAAAACCAAGGCCAACAAAGACAAAATTCAACATTGGAATATCCCATTGTTGATCTAGTGGCTAGTGCCCCAATGAAGGATATCCCTTTACAGAATATCCCAACCTTTCACGGGATGACCTCAGAGGATCCAAAATCCTTTTTATTTGAGTTCAATGTTTTGTGGAGAGGGTATGATTACATCACTGATCCACATAAATTAAAACTATTACCTTCTACTTTGAAGGGTGTAGAATTACAATGGTTCATGGGATTAGGAGGAGGCATTATTTATTCTCGGGATGCAATGAAAATTTATTTTCTTACTAAATATCAGGTTTACTGTCGATCTAGGGATCTAAAGGATGATTTTTTTAAAATGACTGCAAAATAGAGTGAAACTTTAGAATAGTATATTGATATATTTCAGTACAACATGTGAAGATTGCCTTATACTACCTTACCAAAATAAGTACTGAAAGCTACTTTGATAAAAGGCATGAAAGAAGAGAGGATAGAAACATTGAATTTAATGGGACATGGTGATATTTATAAAGAAGAATATGATAATATTGTTAAGTTGTGTATCAGGTGTTCACGTGGCAACACACGGGCCCGATCTGGAGTACGGGATCCTCTCACCTGAATCAGCAAGACCACGGGTGGTGGTGTAACGCGAACAGAAATTGGTAATATTTTAGAGGATTTTAAAAATGACATATTGGGCACAATGAATACACAGTTAGATGTTTTTTAGGCTCAAAAAAAGCAACCCAAGGCAGATCGAGCATTGGAAATATTCTATTGATGTTGTAGAAATAAAAACATTGAAAGGGAATGCCCGCTGGACATGGTTCGAACCTGTGCCATTTGCACCAAAGAAAATTCGATAGAACAGTGTCTGTCACTCCAAGAATTAAAAATTGTACTTAAATAATCTGAGGAGGAAACATAACCTGCGTAGCTAATGGCTCAATGTCGATAATGGCAGCTACACCCTTAGGTTATGATGCAACACCCATCCATGTTTTATTCTGGAAATTATATTCCACAATAGAATCTTGGAAACACGTGGCATGTACAATCACCCTTCAATTCTTCTTGGAAATCCCAATCATATCCTACATCACCATGGCCAAATCAATCATTTATTGCATCAGGTTGGCCAAATTCAGAGTATCTTACCCCATTATGCCAGAATCTAGTTACTAATTCCTATCCCTCGCAATGGTGGAATAAGCCTATGTATAATTCAATGTGGTCTAAAAATTGGCAGCACACTGCGGGATTAGTAAATCCACCCATAGGGATGATCCCTTAATCTCAACCTACATTGTAATCTCCATTTAAGTTTCCTCCTAATCCTCAACCTTTGATTCATCCTCAATTTCTAGCTAAGATAAATTCTAATACCAACAATAGACCTATCCAGTATGTGCAAATTGTTGAAAATCAGGTCTATGAAATAAACCCCTTAGAATGTAATGAGCTCCGACTAAAATCTAGACGTATTATTTCTCCTGAAGAAAATCAGAATGATTGAGAAAAAGAAAACAAAAAATAATAACAAACTATGATAAATCCTTCGATTGTGGTTATTTCATAAATAAAACTAGCGGGAAACACAATCAAGCAACAAGAATCTAAGAAAGTCATAACTACATCCCCTCCATTCCATGAGAGACTCATTATAACTAAACTAAGCATTTACCTTGAGTTTTTCATTGTAGGGGAACTGAAAATATGTAAATAAAAATTCCACTACTGCATGCTATATGAGATATCCCAATTTATGCCAAAAGAATGAAGGAACTATGTGTGAAAAAACCTGGGAGAAAACCAAAAGATCCACCCACAGTTCACAATGTAGGAACATTATTTGAACCTATTTTAGGAAAACAAGTTCCTGTTAAATATGAATATCTAGGATGTCTGGTTGTGACTGTCCAAATACAAGGTTGCACTTTTATAAACATATTGGTAGACCTGGGAGCAGTTATTAACCTTCTAACCTATGAAAAATGTAATGTCTTAGGAATCACAAATTAGAAACCAACCTCGACCCTACTATAATTATCTGATAAATTGGTGATCAAGTCTGAAGGAACTTTGGAAGACATTTCTGTCTCTGTAGACTCCTGGGAATATCATGTAGACTTCCTGGTCATCAACTCAAGAAGTAGACTAGATGGACACTCGTTAGTACTCAGAAGACCATGGTTAGCAATGATAGATGCATATATAGGATGTCAAACTGGAAACATGACGATTGATAAAGGAAAAATTGTTAAAAATATTATTCTGTATCCTCCTGATAAACCTAGTCCACCTGTTGTAAAATTTCAGTTACACCCACCTAGATACCAAGAAGGAAATATGCACTCTCCCCTTTCCTTGGATGAAGCTCTGGGACTTAAAAATAAATTAGAAGATGATGTAGTCAGCAACTTCATCAATAAACCAGCTGTTATTGGAAACCAAACATGCCAAATGCTAAAATCCCTGCTTGATAATGATACACAAGGAGACCCCTTAGAAAATTTAAACGAAAATCATATTCCCACAACTGTTGTCCATAACAACATTCCATCTGAAATATAACCAGGAAAAACTCTTAACATTAATGATGGTCTAGAAAAATATCAACTGTAGAAATTAATTCAGATTCTTCATAAATACAAGAAATCTTTTCCCTAGGAATATTCAGACATGAAAGTTCTTGACCCACAACTCTGCGCCCATCACATTTATATTTAAAGGGATGGTTGTCCTATCCGGAAACCGTAGAGGTTGAATCTGGACCTCAGGGATATTTTGAAACAATAATTGCTGAAATTGTTGAATATAAACTTCATATACCCAATTTTAGACAACCAGTGGGTTTGGTAGTCGTCCCTAAGAAAAATGGGAAATGGAGAATTTGTGTAGATTATAGAGAACTCAATAAAGATACCCAAAAAGACCATTTTCCCCTTCTTTTCATAGACCAAGTCCTTGATACTTTAGCTGGAAAGTAATTATTTTCTTTTCTAGATGGTCTTAGTGGTTACAATCAAATTTAGATTTCTTTGGAAGATCAAGGTAAAATCATGTTTACCTATCCATGAGGCACATTCACATATAAAGTATTACCCTTTGGATTTTGTAATTCTCCGGAAAAGTTTCAAAGAGCAATCTCGAGTATTTTTTCGACCTAATCAATGAGGGACTTGATTTGTATATGGATGATTTCACCCAGTTTGGGGACGAGTTTGATCAAGCTATGAATAATTTAGAGAAATTCCTTGAACGATGTATTGCTACCAGGTTGTGTTTAAGCAATGAAAAGTGCCACATGATGATGATGGGATGTGTGGTTTTAGGGCACTATATTTCTGCTACAGGGATTTAGGTGGATCCATCCAAAATTGAGGTAATCCTTAAGTTACCTATACCCCACACAAAAATTTAGGTACGTAGTTTTCTCGGTTATGCAGGATACTATCGCAGAATTATAGAACAATTTTCAAAGATAGTTGCACCTTTATGTACTTTAATAGGAAATGTCGAATTTGAATTGTCTGACAATTGTGATGTTTCTATTGTATGTCTCAAGAAACTCATTTCGTCAGCATGAGTATTAAGAGGACCAAACTGGGAGCTACCCTCTCACATCTCCTCGGATGCATCAGACACAACCATAGGCATTGTTCTTGGACAAGAAGAAGACAAGAAGCCTTATGCTATCTACTATATCAACAAAAACCTTACTCCTGCTGAGTTAAACTATACAATAACAATTTTTTTTTTTTTTTAATCTTTTATACATGCTATCGATAAATTCTAACATTATATAACAGGCTACTCAATTTTTATGTATATTGATCACTATGCTATTAGATATTTAGCTAATAAACCCATTACTAATGGTCAGTTTACCCAATGGTTATTGTTGTTTTCGGAATTCGATATCACCATTAAGGAATGACATGGAAAAGAAAAAATGTGGCAGATTTCTTGTCTCGAGTACCTAAAGTAGATGACCATCAGCCTGTAGACGACCAATTTCTAGACGGGCATCTATTTCTTGTGACAATAAAAACACCGTGGTACACCAAAGTGGAAAATTACTTGGTGGTAGGGAAATTTCCAACACACCTGTGACCACGAGAAAGGAAATTGATCATATAGCACAACAAATGTTTTTCCTCGATCGGTAGTTATATTTTTCACACCGGTTCTGATTTTCAAATCTGAAGGTGCATCAGAGAGGATGAAGTTATTTTAAGGACCTACCATGACGAACACTATAGAGGACACTTTGCAGACCGCCAAACAGGACATAAAGTTCTTCAGATGGGTTATTACTGGCCTACAATCTTTAAATATGCAAAAAGTTATGTTCAAGCCTGTGATATTTGTCAATGGATGGATAGTCTTGGCGAAGGTGACGAGATGCCCTTACAACTGCAAGTGGTGGGAGAACCATTTGAAATATGGGTGCTAGATTTTTTTGGCCCCATAAACCCACCATCAAATTAGAAAGTGTACATATTTGTTTGCACGAACTATGTAACTAAATGGGTCGAAGCAGTTGCTTCTCCAAGAGCCACAAAGGAGGTAGTGCTTAATTTTCCGTTCGAATTGTTTGTGCGATATGGATTACAAAGGAAATTAATAACAGTGGGAGGGCCACAATTTATAGGTAATAAAATTTCAGCTCTCATAATTATCATATTAAACATAGAGTTATTTCTCCATATCACACCCAAGAAAATGGACAATTTGAAAGTACTAACAAGATTATAGAGGCAATTTTAACCAAAATTATGTCTACAAATAGTCAAAATTGGGCATCCAAGCTCCCAGATGCCCTATGGGATTATCAGACAACATGAAGGAACGATACTGGTCAGTCGCTGTATCACCATGTCTTCAGCAAAGAACCAAATTTTCCAATAGAATTCGAGATAAAAACTCTCAAGACTGAAAGGGAGATTGGATTAGATTCTACAGAAGCACAAACCCAGTGCCTACAACAGCTTAATGAGTTAGATGATGCACATATATTTGTTGTGGAACACACTACTATTATACAGAAGGAAAGAGCTAAACAACATGATCAACTGATTAAAAATAAATCATTCCAAATGGGAAACTGGGTGTTGCTATATGGTTCCATGTTCTAGGGTTTTCTAGGGAAATTACAGATAAGGTGGCTCTGGCCATATGAAATCAAATAATTCCACAATAATGGTACCATAACCCTAATAATTATCGATGGATTTGGTACCTATTTTCTAGTAAACATACATCTATTAAGCCTCTACCACCAACCGCTCATGAAGGAGTATTTCTATCATGAGATAAGTAATGGTCATACTTTCCAGATTATAGCTAACTGGGGTAGCAACTGAGCAGCTCCATCCTCATAAAATTTTCTTTTCTTTATCATTTTTTATATAATGTATATATTTTCTTTAAGGGTGATTAAATTATTTTTCTTCCTTTTTTTCCTTTTCTTTTTCTTTTCTTCATAATAAGAAGGGGATAAAATACCTTAAGAAAGTTTTTGTTCCCTTTATTACAGTTTTTTTTCCCTTTTCCACAATTGTTGTTCCATTCGACAGATTTTTTGTTCCTTCATCACAACTGTTGGTCCCTTTGGCACAATTTTTGTTCCCTTTATAACAACTATTGTTACTTTCAACACAATTTTTGTTCCCTTTATCACACTTGTTGTTCCCTTCGACACTTCATTTCGGCACAATTTTTTTTTCCTTTTTATCATAGATGTTCTTCCCTTTGGAACAATTGTTGTTTTCTTTGCACCAAGCTATCCCTACTTTCATATAAATGAATGAAATCTTTAAAAAAGAAAAATTAAAAAGAATTGATCTTTAATCTATCATAGTGTCAATAATAACATCTTACCTATCATCCTATGAAGAACATATTTTAGTTTTCCTCTGGCACATCCTATCAATTTAAATATTTTCCTTATATTCGGATTTCTTTGGAAGAATCATAAAATTTTCATGATCCATCACCACCATATTAGTTTTATATTTTTTGTACATCTCGAAATGTTGAATTTATTTCAACATAGAAAAGGATTTACAGATAATTTATCTGGCATCCTCTTTCTTCCTTACGCCATTCTAAAACCATTAAGGAGTTGATAAGCCACCCTTGATGATAAAAAGATCAGTTTTCAGAAACAACACTTAAAAAATTAGATTTTCTCATAAGGATAGGGGGTCTCATCACAAGCCAACCTACCATGATTATAGGACAATAAAATAAGTGAAACTCCCATTATGGCTTTCAAACCAAGGTAATGGCCTTTGAAATTAGTGTCAAAAGGACAAGAGGTCTCATCACGAGCCGACTTGTTCACTTTTTTATGATCTAGTGAGTGGAATTGTTTTTATCTAGTCACCACGCCAGAACAATGAAATATTTGAGAAAAATCATTTTAAATAGTAATAGGATATATCACTCATAGAACATTGGCTTATCTACAGGTTAGAAAGGCAACCCCGTCGAAGCTATGAATGTCTGCTCACCATAGTAGCTCTGACTATGGCATTGGAATTTATCTTGAATTTCCGTATCATGATTATGTTGTTAGACCTCCTTTTTCTTAATAAAGATATCACCATCACCACTATATACACTTATACTTGTAAAAACAACTAGTTTTGGTATATCAATTATTACATGAGAGAATTCTAAACTTTCGAACCTATGTAATATGCATGTTACCTATAAAGGAATGTCACCAGATATATGTTTGTATGTTCTTTAAATGTTATTATTTTCTTAAAAAGGAAATATTTTTACACATGATATATCGTTATTATTATTATTTTTTTCTCTAATAATTACTGCATGTCATCAATCCACGCATATATGACAGTTAATTATTTCTTCCCTTTGGCTTTGCCTAATTTGACCATTCCCCTTTGTGGTAATGATTACTTCCGTCTGAACATGTAATTTCCATAACTCTATCATTCGCGGTCGACCTTTCCTATTGGGGGGAGGTAAGGAAAAGCACGTGCTTGACGTTACTAAGCACAATTAACAAACATGGAAATTTCCGTCACACAAATGCACACCAGATGATGTTACTCTGTCATATTGATCATTCTATTAAAATATTTCTAGATTGAAACAACTTTGTATATAGTTTTTTTTGCATTAATCTCGTCCAAACTAGCAACAATGGGGGGTAAATCCATCCAAAGTGAGCCTGTTATACTACGGGTCACTAAGCAGGCTTGAAGAACATTAGAAAGGGTGGGTTGGCTTGAATACTTCACCTGATTGAAGGGATTTTATAATACTGTGGCTTTAGAATTTTTACAGAATTTTAGAAATGAAGTCATGAAATGATCTTGGTGGAAGTTACAAGTCTCTCAACGGAAGGAGAGAAGTGGATAGACATGCATACCAGGCTCCAAAGTGTGATGGAATTGTTTACAGACCGTGGTGAGGAACCTCTCCACAAAGGAAAGGGATTCCACTCCGCTTTATTTGGAGAACCATGGCAGGAGCTTGCAGACATAATCCAGAGGTACATTATATGTGATGGATGTCATGACGTGGTAATATCGTGCCATCTAAAAATATTGGCAGCTTTAAAATAGAACATAGTCATAAAGATGTATTTCTTTTTAAATTTACTTTTACATCAAGTTGTTGATAGATTGTGTAAATCCAAGGATCCAAGTGCTATAGTCATTCACCACAGTTTAGTCAAATTTATATCTATTAGGGAATTGGCATTGTCACAATTAAGATGGGACAATTTCTTGGGACTTAATGACCGGTCATCTGTGGAAGAAATGAATGAGGAATAAAATATTCATCCAGGCATGGAAAATGCAACCCCTAAAATAGTAAACAATCATCCAAGAGAGGAAAATGATAGTCAAACCCCAACTTTGCAGAATTTGACTAGATTTGAGAAGAGGTTAGCCTATGTCCTAGTTTCTTTGCTGGCTAAGCATAGAACCTCTGAAAGACTAGCCAAGGAAAATTATCCTATAGGGTTTTTTGAGCATGCATAATAAAATGAGTTGTCTCAAGAACCCCCCATGGAACAATAGGTTAGCTCACCTTGAATTTGTCAAGAGGAAATAGCCTAGGCCTTGGAAAATATGGGAACCCTCTTTTACTTTGACATGAATGAAGACTGTTTTAAGAATAAATCTGAACCAAATGCTAATTTTTTAGCCTCTACCCCTAATTCTAATAATATTGAAATATTTCCATCTTCACCAAGAATTCATAGGCAAGAACATTCAGGATATTTAACTGAAAATGTGAAATAACCACACTCTTTTATATAGGGGATCACTCCATTGATCCATGATAATCATAAATATGAATATACCTCAACTGCTGCAGTTTTGATTGACCAAAGTTATGAAGACTTTGAAGTCCCTCCTATTAATGGAAATGTCACTATTGTTCCATATTCATCTATAGTTCCAATTTTAGAACCTATTGAAGGGTTGAAAGGAAACAATATGCAAAGAATCAAGTTATTGAAGCACAAAAATAAGAAACTACAAAAACATATAGGATAGCTCAGAAAATGGCTTCCAAAATATATAGCACAATACAAAAGGAAAATAAAAAATGTGACAGTTGGAGTCCAAAGTGAGGAGATTCCTATAAATCATGCAGGGACTCAGACTGAAGGAATTTATATCAATCATGCAGGGACTCAGACTGAAGGAATTTATATCAATCATGCAGAAAATTCAAACAAACATTTACCCTTATGTGGTCAGATTTGAGGCAAAAAGTCAAGCAGACCTATTGGTGACTACGAACATGGCTACACAAACTGAAGCAGTTCTTCCTTATTCTCACTTGATCAAGGATACCACTATCCAAGATCTCAACAGGGAATTAGAAAGGCATAAACAGTTCTTGAAGCATTGTCGAAGGGAAGTAATACCTAGGGTAGAACACCAAGAATTTCTACAAAGGTACAAAGAATTGGCTACTACTAAAGAGAAAACTTATGCCAAACTCAGAATGGAGAAAAAGGAAATAGATAAATTACGAGGAAAACTCCAAAAATCTCTGGAAGAAACCAAGGAAATAATATGCTCTATGTACTCTAATGCATTATGTTGTAGATATCTAGCAAAAACTATGCCTTGTTTCTACTTGAACGATAGTTATTATTGAAAGTAAAGGCCATATAGTCTGGCCAACCCTTTGAATTAATTACTGTTTCTAATTTTATTAAGTGTTTTCGAGAGCAGGAGGAAAATGTCAGGTGTTTATTATGTGAAGTTTACATGCATAACTTCTTTATGGAAGAACAGAGGGATGAGAACCCTAGTCCTTTCATTGAGGATGTGAAATTCCAAGTTTTTATATCCTTTTCTAGGAATCAAATCAAATGTTACAGGTACTATAGAATATTTCAAATAAGGGAGAATGGCTTGGAACTTTATAAAGCATAAAAAGTTCATGGAACAACCTGGGGTTTCTTCTAATTTTCCCCCCACAAATAAATATGTTCTTATAGTAGGTATTGAGTATTTTTAAGATATTATAGACAAGGCCCTTCAGGTAGCACAACAAATATGGAAAGCATCCCCTAATAAGGTCAAGAACAGAGAGCCTTTTAGTTACAGAAATTTTTAGGCGACAACTAATCGAGTGAAACATTATAGTTGTATGGTTCTATATAGAGGCACCACTTGGATTGGGTGTTGGTATAGATGCCCTGTTATCTGGTATCCTCCAAAGGGTTACAATATTGAATATGAACTTCCTGAAGGAAAATAAAGTGAGGCTTTAAAGGTTCTTCAGAACATGAATGGATTTCGGTTGTATGTTGAACGTTCTTACCCAGCTTATTATTTAACTTTGCTACATGTTAATCATATTTTTGCAAGAGGACATGAAATAAGGTAAGCTGTGGGGTAATATTGGGACATGGAAATGGTAAATTTATTTTCCTTATCTCTTTAATAATTTTTATGTTTTTAAGAATTTTACCCTTGATTTGCAATGATTTAAGAGAAAAAGGATAATGAAATCGAGTTGAAGATATCTTAGTTAATTTGAGCTTTATAGATATCGAAAAGGTTATAATTTGAGTAAATCATTATGAAAATCAATTCAACTGATTGATTTTTGTTCCCTTGAGATATTGGAGCACGATATTGGATCAGCTGATGCCGTATTATAGCAGATTACAGTTTGACGCCTGAGTATGGTCAGAGAGCGAAGTTATAGGAAACTAATCAATACTATTTGAGGGCCTTATGGTTAAAGAGAAATCCTAAGATTCTACTGATTCTCAAGATATCTCCATAGTCAGTCTTTAAATGTAAAATATAAGACAACAAGTAAAAGACATATTTTTTTATTTTTCAGTTTTACACTTTCACTGTATATTACGTATAACAATATAAGTTGAACCTTATTGAGGTTATTTTGTAAAACACTTTGAAGTTAATGAATTTTCACAAGATATTATCTTAATTCCTTCGTATTGAGTTTATCTAAGGCGGTACTTCTGGACATTTTTGGCCCAGTCAATGGAGGTTCTACTGTCTATTATGTATTATTATTGGTTGATTAATTTTCTACGTTTGCATTAATTGTGTTAATATTTAGTTGCCTTATTTAGTGGTAGATAATCAATGAATTCTATATTTGTAATTCTGTTATGCATCTCCTGCAATAAATGATTGGATTGCATTTCATAACTATAAAGTGTGATTGTGTGAATTCCATAAGTTATATTTGGGATTTTCAAGCATTTGTATGATTTACTAGTCTTCCTTATGTGTTGGATCTGTTGAGAGAAATATAAAGTGGTTTGTGAATTAGAATAGTCTTTTCTACATAACTATAATTGTAATAGTAATTATTTACTGTTATCGTTTATTTCTACAACGATTGAATTAGGGTGATGATTCATGTAGCTTATTTTAAGTAGTTACTTACACTTTTTCATAATCTAAGGGCTCTATTCTTGCATAGATTTTTTCTAATAGCCTTGAAAGAAAATACAAATCCCAGGTTGATAAGATTAATTAAGGTAGGATTAAGTTAATTTTTAGGAGTCACTTTAGTGCCCATCATTTTGGCCTCGTTGCGGGGGAGGTTGTCAATTTATAGATTGTATTTCTGGGAGGCTGAGTATTGAAGATGGAAGGTAAGAACCTACACATGTGAAAAATAAAAATATTGCACCCGACACCCTCTTTCAGTTGATATGATTAGGCTATGTGAGTGTGTAAGACTAAGAAAAAGAATAGGAATCAAGTATTAATAGAACAAAAATCAGTACCAATAACCAAAAAAAACTAGGGACCAGTGAGCCTGGGGAGAACGACCTTCATCGACGAAATTATTCAAAAATTTGAATCTCATGCATCAGTAGGAACCCGGAAAATATCTGGGAAGGGCTATACAATAATCCCTCAAGCAACGGAATCACCAACTGGAGCTCATGTTGATATTCACAACAAAACTGAAGGATCCGAGAAAAGCTTCTAAAGAACATTTATTCAACACTCTAGTCCTTCACAAGAGATAAATTATTGAAATTTGAAAGAAGGAGAAGGAGAAATAAGTGGATCAGATCCATGATCCTTAGGAGACCGATCTCCTGTGTTCTTGGTAGAAGAAAAAATGTCTGAGATTCCAGATTTAGGAAGTGTAGTAAAAAACCCTCGAGATCAAAGTTTTATCCATAGCTTTCTTGCTCAAATACATCCTTCTGATCAAGAAAGAATTGAAAATTACTAGCACATCTTCTATCAGATGGAAAACCAAGGGGAAAAAAAATCAAACTTTGACATTGGAATATCCCATTGTCAATCCAGTGGCTAGTGCCACAATGAAGGTTGTCCCTTTACTGAATATCCCAACCTTCCACAGGATGACCTCAGAGGATCTAGATTCCTTTTTAGTTGAGTTTGATATTTTGTGAAGAGGGTATGATTACACCACTGATATACATAAATTAAAATGGTTCCCTTTTGCTTTGAAGGGAGCAGAATTACGATGGTTCATGGGCTTAGGAGGAGGCACTATTGATTCTTGGGATGAAATGAAAATTTCTTTTATTACTAAATATCAGGACTATTGTCGATCCAGGGATCTAAAGGATGAAAATTTTATAATGACTACAAAATACAATGAAAATTTAGAAGAGTATATTGAGAGATTTCAGTGCAACTTGCAAAGATCACCTTATACTACCATACATAAAGAAGTACTCAAAGATTTTTTTGATAAAAGGAATGAAATAAGAGTGGATAGAAACATTGAATTTAATGGGAAGGGGTGATATCCATCCAGAAGAATATGATAATATTGTTAAGCTTTGTATCAGGTGTTCACATGGCAGCACACGGGCCAAATCTAGAGTACGGGATCCTCTCACCACAATCAGCAAGACCATGAGTGGTGGTGTAACCAGAATAGAAATTGTTAATCTTTTAGAGGATTTTAAAACCAACATCTTGGGCACACTGATTACGTAGTTAGATGTTTCGCAGGCTAAACAAAATCAAGCTGAGGCAAATCGAGCATTGGACATATTTTTTCCATGATTCTGAAATAAACACATTGGAAGGGAATGCCCGCTGGACATGGTTCGAACCTATGCCATTTGAACCAAAGAACATTCGACATAATAGTGTCTGTCACTCCCAGGATTTTAAGTTGTAATTAAGTAAGCTGAGGAGGAAAAAGAACCTGCATACCTCATGGCTCAACGTCGACAATTGCAACCACACCCTTCACATATGATGCAAGACCCCTCCTTAATTTATTCTGGATAGTATATTGCACAACGTAATCTTGGAAACACATCGCAGGGACAAACACCCTTCAATTATTCTTGGCAATCCCAATCATATCCTACATCACCATGGCTGAATCAATCATTTGCTGGTTCAGGCTGGCCAAATTCACACTATACTACCCCATTATTGTATAATCTAGTTACTAATTCCTATCCCTCACAATGGTCGAATACGCCTGTGTAGAATTCAATGTGGCCTCAAACTTGGTAGCGCCCTACAGGATTAATAAATCCACCCATAGGGACGATCCCTCAATCTAAACCTACACTCCAAGCTCCATTTCAATTGCCTCCTAATCGTCAACCTCTGATGCGTCCTCAATCACTAGCTTAGCCAAATGCTAACCGCAACAATAGACCTGTCAATTACGTGCAAATCATTGAAAATTCGGTCTATGAAAGAAACCCCTTAGGATGTAAAGAGCTCCAACTAATATCTGGATGTATTATTTATCCTGAAGAAAATTAGAATGATCGAGAACAAGAAAATAATAAATAAGAAAAAACTATGCTAAATCCTTCGACTGTAGTTATTTCAGAAAAAAACTAGCAGGAAACATAGTTGAGTAACAAGAATATGAGAAAGTCATAACTAATTCCCCTCTATTTCCTGAGAGACTCATGATAACTAAATGAGCCATTTACCCTAAGTTTGACATTGTAGGGGAATTGAAAAATATCTTTATAAAAAATTCACTCCTGCAAGCTATACGAGATATCCCAATTTATTCCAAAACAAGTAAGGAACTATGTGGGAAAAATCCTGGGAGAAAACCAAAAGATACACCAAAAATTCACGTTGTACTTACATTATATGAAATTATTTTAGGAAAACAAGTTCTTATTAAATATGAAGATCCAAGAAGTCTGGCCGTGATTTTCCAAATACACAACTGCACTTTTCCAAACACATTGGTAGACCTGGGAGCATTTATTAACCTTATGACCTACGAAACCTGTAATGTATTGGGAATCACAACTTTTAAACCAACCTCGACCCTACTAGAATTAGCTGACAGGTAGGTGACCAAGCCTAAAGGAACTTTGGAAGAAATTATTGTCTCTGTAGAAACCTAGGAATATCTTATAGACTTCTTGGTCAACAAACCAAGAAGTAGACTAGATAGACACCTGATAATACTCAGAACACCATGGTTAGCAACGGTGGATGCGTATATAGGATGTTGAAATGGCCACATGATGATCGTGAAAGGAAAATTTTTCAAAGTTCTTATTATGTATCCTCATGTTAAACCTAGTCCGCCTTCTGTAAATTTTCAGTTACCCCAACCTATATTTCAAGAAGAAAACATGCGCTCTCCCGTTTCCTTGGATGAAGCTATAGAACTTAAAAGTTAATTAGAATATTACGTAATCAACATCTTCATCAATAAACCAACTTCATCATAAGGATAGGGGGTCTCGGCAGGAGCTAGCCTACCACAATCATAGGAAAATAACATAAGTGGCATTCCTGTTATGGCTACCAAACGAGGGTACTGGCCTTTGACATTAGTGTCAAAAGGATGAGAGGTCTCATCAGGAGCCAAATTGTTCACTTTTTTATGATCTAGTGAGTGGCATTGTTGTTATCTGGTCACCACGCGAGAACAATGACATTTTTGATAAAAATAATTTCAAATAACAATATGATATATCATTCATTGGACATTGTCTCATCTACAAGTTAAAAAGGGAACCCTGTCAAGGCTATCAACACCTGCTGGCAACATTGGCTCTTCCTATGGCATTGGAATGTATCTTGAATTTCCTTATCATGATTATATTTTTATACCTCCTTTTTCTTAATAAATATATCACCATCACCACTATCAACATTTATCCTTTAAAAAAAAACTAGCGGTGGTATATCAATTATTACATGAAAAAATTCTAAACTTTCGAACCTATGTAATATGTGTTTTATCTATAAAGGAATGTCACCAGATATATGTTATTATGTTATTCAAAGGTTATTATTTTATTGAAAAGGAAATATTTTTACACGTGATATATCATTATTATTATGTTTTTTTTCTATAATAATTAATGCACATCAGCAATCCACGCATATATGACAGTTAATTGTTTCTTCCGTCTGGTTGTGCCTGATTTGACCATTCCCCTTTGTGGTAATGATTTCTTTCATGTGAAAAATTAATTTCCATAACTCTACTGGTCGCAAAAGACCTTTAATATTGGGTGGAGGTAAGGCATAGCATGTTCCTAACGTGACTAAGCACAATTAACAAAAATGGAAATTTCTGTCACAGAAAAGCACATTGGACGATGTTGCTCTATCATATTGCTCGTTCTATTAGAAGATTACCATATTGAAACAAATCTATATACATTTTTTTTTTTGCAGCGATCTTATCCAAACCAATAACAATGGGGGGTAAATCAATTCAAAGTGAGCCTGTTACACGACGAGTGACTTAGTAGGCCCAAAGAATATTATAAAGGGTGGGTTGGCTTGAATACTTCTCTCGATTGGAGGGATTTGATAATACTATGGCTTTAGAATTTTTACAGAATTTGAGAAATGAAGTCATAGTGGTTAAAGGAAAGTAGATACAATTCAATGAAATGATCCTGGTAGAAGTTACAGGTCTCTCCACAGAAGGAGAGAAATGGATAGACAAGCATACTGGGCTCCAAAGTGTGATGGAATTTTTTACAGACCCTGGTGAGGAACTGGTCCGTAATGGAAAATGATTCCACCCTGCTTCATTTGGAGAGCCATGGGAGGAGTTGCCAGACATAATCGAGAGGTACATTTTATGTGACGGTTGTCATGACATTGTAAGACTACGCCATCTAAAACTTTTGACAACTTTAATACATAAAATATTCCTAAACATGCCTTTCCTTTTAAATTTCCTTTTACATGAATTTTATAATAGATTGGGTAGAGCCAAGGATCCAAGTGCTATAGTAAGTCACCACTTTTTAATAAAATTGATAGTTGTTAAGGAATTTCCATTGACACAATTAAGTTGGAAAAATTTCTTGGAACATAATGATCGACCATCTATGGAAGAAATGAACGAGGAAGAAAAAATTTAGCCAGGCATGGAAAATCCCCCCTTGAGATAGTAAACAGTCAACCAAGAGAGGAAAATAATAGTTAAACCCCAGCTTTGCATAATTTGACTAGAGCTGAGAAGATGTTAGCCTTTTTCCTAGTTTCTTTTCTGCCTAAGCGTAGAAGGTCTTAAAGACTACCCAGGGCAAAGTGACATGTAGGGTATGTTGAGCATGCATCAGAAAATGAGTCATCTCAAGAACCCCCCATGGAACAACGGGTTAGATCACCTCAAATTTTTGAAGAGGAAATAGCCTAGGACTTGGAAAATATGGGAACCCTCTTTTCCTGTTCTGAGAATCCATCTGAACTAGCTGCTAATTTTTAGGCCTCTGCCCCTAATTCTTATAATAATTAAATATTTCCATTTTCACCAAGCATGCATAGCCAAGAAAATTCAGGAGAATCCACCAAAACTATGGAAGAACAAGACTCTTTTATAGAAGGAACCACTCCATTGACCCCTAATAATCCAAACTCTAAATATACCTCAACTGCTACAGTTTTTATTAACGAAAATTATAAAGACTTTGAAGTCCCTCCTGTTAATGAAAATGTCACTATTGTTCCATCTTCATCGACAGTTCCAATTTTAGAACCCATTGAAGTGTTGAAAGGAAAAAATAGGAAGATAATCAATCTATTGAAGCACGAAAAAAAGAAACAACAAAAACAGATAGAACAACTCATAAGACGGCCTCAAAAATCTAGAGGACAATACATAAGGAAAATAAAAACCGTGACAGTTGGAGTCCAAAGTGAGGAGATTCCTATCAATCATGCATGGAATCAGAATAAAGGAATCTCTATCAATCATGCAAAAATTTAAACAGACATTAACCCTTCTATGGTCACATTTGAGGTAGCAATTTGGACAGACCTATTGGTGACTACCAACAGGGATACAGAAAATGAAGTAGTGCTTCCTTATTCTCACTTGATGAAGGATACTACTATCCAAGTACTAAATAGGGAATTAGAAAGGCATAAACAATTATTGAAAAAATATCGAGGGGAAGTGATACCTCAGGCAGAACATGAAGAATTTATGCAAAATCACAAAGCATTCGCTGCTAATGAAGAAGAAACTTACACCAAACTCAAATTGGAGAAAAAGGAAACAGATAAATTATGAGGACAACTCCACAAAGCTCTGCAACAAACCAAGGAAATATGCTCTTTGTACTCTGATGCATTTTGTTGTAGTCCTCTAGCTAAAAACTATGCCTTGTTTCTACTTGAACGATGTTTATTATTGAAACTAAAGACAATACCATCTAGATAGTCCTTTGAATTCATTACTATTTCTATTTTTATTAAGTGTTTTCGAGAACAGGAGGAAAATGTCAAGTATTTCCTATGTGAGGTTTACATGCATAACTTCTTTATGGAATAACAGAGAGATGAGAACCCTAATCCTTTCATTGGGGATGTGCAATTCTAAGATATTATATCATTTTCTTAGAATCAAATCAAATGGTATAATACCTATAACATATTTGAAAGAAGGGAGAATGGTTGAGAGCTTTGGGTTAGAGGAGAACCTATCATTCCACTGCGAACTTTTTATAAAGCATAAAAGGTTCATGGAACAACCTAGGGTTTCTTCTTCTTTGGCCCCCATGCATATGTTCTTATAGCAAGTCTTGAGTATTTTTAAGAAATTAAAGATGAGGCCTTTCAGGCAGCACCGTAGCGATGGAAAGCATCCCCTAATAAGGTAAAAAATAGAGAGCCTTTTAGTTACAAAAATTTACAAGCGATAACTAATCGAATGAAACAATATAGTTTTATGGTTCTATCTAAAGGCCCCACTTGTATTGGGTTATGGTGCAAATGATTTGTTATCTGGTATCCTCCAAAGGGTTACAATATTGAATATGAAATTGCTGGAGGAATATAAAATGAAGTTTTCAAGATTATTCAGAATAAGAATGGATTTTGGTTGTATGTTGAACATTTTTAACCAACTTATTCTTTAAATTTGCTACATGTTAATCATGTGTTTGCATGAGTACATGCAATAAGGTAATCTGTGCGGTAATATTGGGCCATGGAAATGGTATAGTTATTTTCATTATTTCTTTAATAATTTGTACGTGTTTAAAAGTTTACCCTTGATCTGCAATGATTTAAGAGACAAAGGATAATGAAAGCGAGTCAAATATAGATTAGTTAATTAGAGATTTATAGATATTAAACATGTTATAATTTGAGTAAATTTTTAGGCACACTAGTTCAATTGAGCGACTGTTGTTCCCTTTAGATATTAGAGAAGGATATTGGATCAAATGATGCCTTATTTTAGCATATTAAAGTTTGATGCTTGAGGATGTTCGGAAAGCGAAGTTATAGGAAACTAATAATTAATATTTGAGGGCCTTATGGTTAAAGAAAAATCCTCCGGATATCCCCATATTCCATCTTTAAATGTAATATATAAGGCGACAAGTAAAAAGACAAAGGTTGTTTTTTTTCATTATTACACTTTCACTATATATTACATATAGCAATCTAAGTTGAACCTTCTTGAGGATATTTTGTAAAACACTTTGAATTTAATGAATTTTTTCAAGATATTATCTTAATTCCTTTGTATTGAGTTTATCTAAGGTAGTACTTCTGGAGATTGTGGGCCCAGTCACTGGAGGTTCTACTGTATGTTATGTATCATTATTGGTTGATTGCCTTTCATCCTTCACATTAATTGTGGTAATATTTACTCGCCTTCTTTAGTGGTAGATAGTCAATTTAACTCTATATTTGTAACTCTGTTATGCATCTCCTGAAATCACTGATTAGGTTGCGTTACATAACTATAATTTGTGAGTTTGTGAATTCCATAAGTTATCTTTGAGATTTTCAAGAATTTGTATGATTTACCGAGTACTTCCAAGGTTTGGACCTATTGAGAGATATATAAAGTGTTTTGTAAATTAGAATAGTCTTTTCACATAATATAATTATAGTGGTATTTATTGTTATCATTTAATATAGTTGTGATTAGGATGATGATTCATATAACTTTTCTATAGTGGTTACTTACACTATTTCATGGCTGATTATTGAGAAGATGGAAGGTAAGAACCTACGCATGCGAAAAGTAAAAAATTGTGCCCAACATTGACAGTTGGTTGATACGATTAGGTTTTGTGAGTGTGTATAAATAAGAAAAAGACAAGGAATCAAGTAGTAATAGAACGTAAACCAGTATCAAAAACCACAAAAAACCAAGAATCGGTGAGTCTTGGGAGAACGGCCTTCATTGACAAAATTATTTGGAAATCCGAATCTCATGCATTAGTAGGACCCCGAACAGTATATGGGAAGGGATCTACCATAATCTCTCAAGAAAAAAAATCACCAACTGGAGCTCATGCCGAGATTCACCACATAATTGAAGGACTGATAAAAGCTTCAAAATTACATTTATATAACACTCAAATCCTTCAGAAGAGGGAAATTCTTGTAATTTGAAATAAATAGAAGGAGAAACCAGTGGAGCAAATCCATGATCCTCAGGATTTAGATCTCCCGTGATCTTGATAGAAGATAAAATGCCTGAGATTCAGATTTAGTCAGTGTAATAGAAACCCCTCAAGAACCAAGGTGTATCCATAACTTTGTTTCTCAAATAATACCTCATGATCAAGAAATCCTTGAAAATTACTAGCAGATCTTCCATTAGATGGAAAACCAAGGGAAAAAAAACAAAAATTCGACATTGGAAAAACCCATTGTCGATCTAGTGGCTAATGCCCCAACGGAGGCTATCCCTTTACAGAATATACCAACCTTTCATGGGATGACCTTAGAGGGACCAGATGCCTTTTTATTTGAGTTAGATGTTTTGTGGAGAGGGTATGATTACACCACTGATCCACATAAATTAAAAATGTTCCCTTCTACTTTGAAGGGAGCAGCATTACGATGGGTCATGGGCTTAGGAGGAGGCACTATCAATTCTTGGCATTCAATGAAAAGTTATTTTATTACTAAATATCAAGATTATTGTCGATCCAGGCATCTGAAGGATGAAATTTTTAAAATTAATGCAAAAGACAGTGAGACTTTAGAAGAGTATACTGAGAGTTTTCAGTACAACTTGAAAAGATCGCCTTATACTGCCATAAAAAAAGAAGTACTGAAATCTTCTTTGATAAAAGGCACGAAAGGAGAGTGGATAGAAACATTGAATTTAATGTGAAAAGGTGATATATATCAAGAATAATATGATAATATTGTTAAGTTGTGTATCAAGTGTTCACGTGGGAGCACACGGGCCAAATCTCGAGTACGATATTCTCTCACTCGAATTAGCAAGACCACGAGTGGTGGTGTAATGTGGACATAAATTGGTAAGCTATTAGAGGATTTAAAAATTGAAATCTTGGGGACACTGAATATGCAGTTAGATGTTTTGTAGGCTAAGCAAAATCAAGTTGAGGTAGATCAAGAATTGGCCATATTCTTTCCACGTTTCTAAAAGAAACACATTGAAAAGGAATACTCGTAGGATATGGTTTGAACCTGTGCTATTTTCACCAAAGAACATTCGATAGAACAATTTCCATTGCTCCCAAGATTAAACGTTGTACTTAAAGAAGCTGCAGTGGAAAAAAAACCTACATACCTGATGGCTCAATGTCAACAATAGCAGCCATGCCCTTCAGGTATGATGCAACACCCATCATTATTTTATTCTGGAAAGTATGTTCCACAACATAATATTGGAAACGCATGGAAAGGACAATCACCCTTCAATTCTGCCTGGAAATCCCAATCATATCCTACATCACCATGGAGGAATCAATCATTTATTGTATTATGTTGTAAAAATTCGCAGTATCCTACCCCATTATGGTAGAATCCAGTTACTAATTCCTATCCCTCACAATAGTAGAATACGCCTGTGCATAATTCAATGTGGCCACAAACTTGGAAATTCCCTACGGGATTAGTAAATCCACCCATAGGGATGATCCCTCAATCTCAACCTACACTGCAAGCTCCATTCCATTTTCCTCCTAATCCTCAACCTCCGATGCATCCTCAATTACCATCTTAGCCAAATGCTAACCTAAAAAATAGAGTTGTCTAGTACGTCCAAATCATTGAAAATCCAGTATATGAAATAAACCCCTTAGGATGTAATTATCTATGTCTAAGATCTAGACATATTATTTATCCTGAAGAAAATAAAAGTGATAGAGAACAAGAAAACAATAAAGAAGAACAAACTATGATAAATCCTTCTGTTAGTGTCAGTTTTTGTATCCTCCCACCAGTGACCAAATAGACTCTTATCATGTCTTGCTAGGGTCCCAATTTCAATTTTTTGTCATTCCATTAGGTCATCATGAAAAAATTTGGTCACTGGATGTAGATATAGGTCTAATTTTACTCCGAAAATTTTACTAGTTGTTGGCTCATTCCACTCTTTGCTGAGTGTAGCATCATTCATGAGTTGTCATCATCATTATATTTTTTTTCATCATGGTTTCATTCATTCGAGAGTCTCCATTATGTATTAGGGTTCCAAGGACATCAAACCATCATTTCATTCACAAATTCTAGCAAGCGAAGGAGTGACAATAAAGTGATTTCATCAATAAATTTGATTTCAAAGAAAAATGTAATTTTATGTTCAATGTAATTTCACGTTCTTAATTTGTAATAAGTACTTCAAAGTTCCAAGTAGCTGCAAATACTCAAGTTCCACCAACAAATTTTTAAGTTTCCAAGAAGAAAATCAATGTTAAAAAGGCATCAAAGTTCAAAATTCAAAATAAAAACTTCAAAATGCAAAAGATCAAGTTCAAAGTCAAAATGGAATTTTGGTGGGCAACCCCACTAAAGTTGAAAAAGATGATTTAAAAAAAAAGAAAGGAGTTGTATATTTATCATTTCATTTTCTTCTAACAAAAATTCAGCTCTCATTGGAAAACAATTCAGGATTTTAGCTCTCACTGGGAGAAATTTCTCCTCGTTGCGCATCTTCTAACCTTGTTGCACTTCTAGAATCTTCGTTGCACTTTCCGTTATGCATCTGAACACTTCGCTGTGCTTTCCGCTATGCATTTGAACACTTCGTTGCACATCTGAGATAGGAGGTAGGGAAATAATTTCTAAAGGAAAATTGAAGCAATAATTTTTTTTTTAGGGTTTTCAAGAGTATATACAAGTTACAAATCAAGTAAGTAAAGAGAAAATCCCCCTCTTCATCAATTTTCAAAACATAAAATAATTTCACTCTCTCAGCTAGGGTTTTAAAGGTCAATTTGGAGAAATTGTGTCATGCTAATTTTTTCAGTTTGAAAGCCCTGAAACTCACCTTCCATACCTTCATTCACTCCATTTGAATCATTCACACCCATTCCCCTCACCCAATTCCTATTTTTTCCAAAAACTCTACTCAAACCCTAATTTCTACCTATTTTTTATTGTAGGCCTGTGTTTTGGCCTTTTCATCCCCTTCCCCTCACAAAAATTCAAAAAAATCACTTGTCCCTACTTCATAACATCATTCCCTCTCCCACTAAATTTCCTCAAAAATTCAGGCAACCCTAAACTCATATTAGCACCTCATTCATAAACCTAGTAAAAACACTATGTTTTTGCTCTTCTTCATTAGGGTTTTCTTACTACCATGGACACTAACACCTCCCCCTCTAAGAGGAAGATGTATAAAGGAAGAAACATACTGAGGTTTGAGCACTCTCGCTCCCATCAAATTATCTCATCTCCTTTTATACTTAAATGTTTTCAAGATGTCAACTATGTACAATTTTTCCAAAAGGTACAAGAGGTGGGATATAATGAACAACTCACAGGGTTATTTTCCATTGCTTTGAAAAAGGAAATGGATGTTATAGGAGGGATAAATTTCAATTTCACACTAGAAGCCATCTCCACATCCACTGGTATACCAAATCATGGATAAGATTCATTCAAGAGTATGAGTCTTGATGATGAATACTTCAAACTCTACTTGAAATCACCATATAAAGATGCTCCATTGCATGTATTTCCTTTAAGATAATTATTGCATAAATATGCTCCATTGATGAAGTCCATTAGGCAGTTTTTCCCTTGTGAAGGACGTTTTTCAAGACTTTATAAATACCACATAAGACCACTAATGCATTTTACAGCTGTGAAATCTCTTAATTTGTGTAATTACCTCTTCAAAAGTGTGTCCAAGATGGCATAGAACATACATGAAAAGGGAAGAAATAACATAGACAATATTTTCCACCACAGTTTGATTAAGATTATTATTCTTCACCAATTGCAAGAGAATAAGATCACTTAGGAGTCATTTTTGGAAATTGTAGTTCAGGGGAACTTGGTAGAGCCACTACAACAACAAGAATTGTCTTCAGCAGAGTATGATATGGGATCACCAAGCAACAGGGAGGAACAACCTCCAAGTGAAAAGAATGAGGAGCAGCTAAACAAAGCTAAAGAATCAGGCCATGAGGAGCACCATTCACCTTAAGGGATAAAAGAGGACAAATAGGTCAAAAATTATCAGAGAGGACAAAGGCAAGTGTTTGCTCCACAAATTTTGGAAGGGGAATTGCCTTATACATCAACAAAGCAAGGTTATCTGAACAATAAGAGACAATTATACTTGAGGAAGAACATGATTTTGACCTAATAGAATTGGAATCCCAAGATAAACAAGAAACCCTAAACCTATTCATCAAAGGAAAATGTGCTAAAATTAGAGAGTTTCAAGATAATTTGGGAAGGGCACAGTTTTTTATCTCCTTCCTTGAGAAAGAGAACAAACATTTGAAGGATAAACAAGTGCTCTTGGAATTGGACTTGTTGAAAGCTAAGAGGCAAGATGCCAAAGGAAAAGCTCTGATTGGAAATGATGATTCTAATGAGGATGAGGCACAGATTACAAGGAAAAGACCAAAAATAAGAGGCTTGAAAAGAGCATTGGAGCAGGAAAAACAATAAGAGGCACTTCTTGTAGAAGAACTCACCTTTGAGGAAATAATTTCAAGAGAAATCAATGATGATAGGGAAGTTTGGACCGATAAAGTAAACATACACTTGGAGAATATTCCTCACAAGGCCAAAAAGGACAATCATATGTTGAGGCACCTTTCTAATCCCTATTACACTCGAAACAAGATTTGCAATGTCAAGGTTAAGCAGTTGCAAGATAAGCTCAAAGAAACTCAAATCAATCAAAAGGAGAGGGGAAAACTCCATTTTCTTGATGATGCCTCCTTGGTTGCATGACAAACTTTTTCAGAGACTCACACAACAAACCCACACACAAATTTTGAATTTTTACAAATTTTGGGGTTCTTTAGATAGATTATGAATTATTGGTGTAGACTGGTGCAGACTGGTGTAGGGTTTTTGTCTCTCCCTAGAAGCGCAACAAAATTAGCTACGCTTTTTCTACAAACCTCCAAATGAGAAAAAAAATATGTTTTTGGAAAGATAATAAAATTCTAAGACAACCCATTTTGTCAGATTTCCAGTTCAGGGTTTATTTTTTAAGAAATTTGTAAAAAAGTGCTCAAAAATCACCTCTCTACCCTACTTTTAGAAATTCGTGGTGCTTCTAGGAGTAGTCTTGGAAGAATGAGTTTGAGGCCAAGGAAGACGAGTTTTGCCGTTAGACATCCTAAAGTCATTTACACTTCCACAGAGAAAGGTAGTTATCGATCAAATGATGGCAGGCTGAATTTTCACTAGAGTATAGCTGATTTGAGAAAAGTGATGATGTAGAATCACCCTTTTTTTGGAGCATGTTTTGGCATTTCATTTTTAATTTTTTAAAAAAATTTTATGTGAATGATTTCTGTCGATTTTTGAATAGTTGTGGTGTATCATCACCTAAGATGTTTATTTTTAAGTGCATTTATGTACTTGTGTTTTAAAAATAGCAAAATATTATAAAAATTTATTAATTAAATATTCATTTCTTCTGAGAGATAAAAAGAATTTAAAAAAGGGTGGTGTTATAAAAGTTTATTTTCTATATGTTTATGTATTTTTAATTAATATTTAATCACCGCATCAAATAATTGTTGCTAAAGCCAACTATTTGAACCATGAAACAAAAAAATACATTTCAATATAATGAATGTAAAAAATACAATTTTAGAGTCTTTTTTGTTAAAAAAACTATTAAATAAACTAATTTTTTGGGAAAATTTTAATAATAAAAAAACTTAAAATAGCATTTTTTATGAATTTTGTGTGAAAAAATAATAGTAATCACGGGTTTTTTTGCAAAAAAATAAGGATTATTCTCATAAAATATCAATTTCATGCTACAAGTATAACTGATTAATATATATCAAAGCTAGGTTTATTTCAACATAACTTAAATAATATCAAGAATATCAACTAATCCATATTTCAACATCTTCTAAAAACTTATATTAATGTCTTCTTCCATTTGCTTCATTTTGGTCATTGTCTTGTCTTCTAGCAGGATCTTTCGTAATACTGCGAATCTTCAAAGTGTCCTTTTTCTATCATTCCATATAATGGTGGTTGAGGTTCAGCCGCTGGCACACTGCGTGGATTCCAGCTAACATCCACCCTTAAACCAACAGCGGATCTGGAAGAAATTTAAGAAACATCGATTCTTTGTTAGATAAATTTGCATTCTTGCTGATTCTCATGCTTCACTTGATTTCTTCCCTTTGTAGGAACATCTCTTGTTGTACCTTATCATCAAAGAAGAAAATAAATATTGGAAAAATTAGCATGAACACATAAAAAATAAAAAATAAAATATTTAAATTCAATTTGTATAATAAAACTTACTTGAACACGAGAATAAATCAAAAAAACTAATCTCCTTCATTTGAACATAGATCTATAAGATAGTTAATCAATGCTTGTGGTTTATGATAAATGTTAGCTTCTCTCTCCCCTTTACATCTTCCTCCCTCATGTATATTGTTTTCTTGTTTGCATGTGAACTTCAATACTTGACTATGACTCTTTCCCTATCTACCAGTTCTTAAGAATACGCTTATAGCTATCCTCTTTTTTCCAACATTCAACATGGATGAACTTCGAATCATTTATAATAGGTTAGTCTGGAAAACGATATTTGACTTAGCACATATACCTATTTCTCAGTAGAGTTCAATTAAATTGTATAGTAAAAAAAATTAACGAGTAATAAAGACCTTCAATTTCAAAGTCTTACCATAAGTTGCATCTTGAGCTTGTTTTTCCCTTTAGGCTTGTTAATAACATTGCAAAGCTGTGTGTCACCTGAAATGTCGAGAAATATCCAAAGTGGTGATGTTGTGACTTCTTGAAAAACTCATAACCACTTTACTAAATGTAATAAACATATGGTTCACTATCATATTCCAATTCTGGGGAAATTGAAACCATGAGAATATCTGTATCTTGAATATTCCCCTTTAGGTATTAGATTTTAATGTCTTTACAATCTTGTATTGTTTGATATTAGATCTTGTGGAGGGCTATTCAAATGAAATGATTAAGAGTAGGATCAAGTTCAACATTCATTAGACGATTCTTTCTCATCTTTTCCAACTTAATTTTTTCAATAAAGCTTTTGAGTATCTGACACTCCATTTCCATGCTTCTTGACATCTTTAATGACATTAAAAAATATATATTTGTATAAATTAATAAAATAAAAATACTTTAAATATGAATAAAATGAATGTATAAATAAACATACCTTATTGAATGCAATGTAAGAATCTTGAAGTGTTGTAGTAGAACTTGATTAAGGTAGTGCCACACAACATCATCCCAGCTGTCTTCATTCAATATTTTAACCATATGTTCTTTTATTTCCATATAAATCTTTTGACTAAATAAATAAGTTAAAACTGATAATATAGTGACATGTATAACAAATTCTATCAACAACATTATGTTTTATTTTTAAAGAAAAGTATAATGAAAGGAAAATAAAGAATAATTCAAGAAACTTACTTTTTGAAGTCTGCACATTTCATCCATTGATAATTCACCCAGACTTCACACGCGATAGTACTAATTTGACTAGTTTCTCATCCTTCACTCCTTGCATTGTTCTCCAAGGTGTGATAGTCATATCCTCTAGAAGTTGTTTCATTTTAAAGGACCTATCTTCTTGTTGGTACATATTATGGGTTTACTCTTTTTAACCTTGATTTTTTATGGAAATATTCTCCCAAGCTCAAAAAATATCATGATTAAATCCCATATCTTACAGTTTTAAATGCGACTGAAAAATGTTATCCATGCTTCACAGATATATTTGAGATCCATTTTCATATCCTTTGGTTTTTTCATCCATTTGTTCATACATTTCATTCAAGCATTTCCATACAAATGTTAGACTAACCCTTTCCATGAGCATTTTTCTATGATCAATGTGAATAAAAATCTCATAACTGGATAGAGAAGTCATTTTCATTACATTAACAATGTACGTGCAGTCCCATGCAAGTAACTTTTGATTCTATTTCTGTTAATAATAAATGATGCATTTCACTATTTTGAAAGATAGTTAGTGGATGTTACCTCGTCAGTTGTCTTTTAGCCTCTTTGAATGGTTACCTCCAATTACCTGTGTTTTGTAATCAAAGCCATTTGTCATGTCAAATGCACCTTGTTAAGGGAACTGTTGTGGATGAAGAACCACATAATCCACCACATGCATATGTGGTTGAACTGGTTCAATGTTTTTATATTATGTGCATCTTTGGTGATGGGCCTTTTTAATTTGATATTGAGATTGTCCTTCATATAGCCTATAAAATTGGTGACATTCAGCTCAAATGTTTAGCCACATATATCTAATTATTCTTCCTATAAATCATATCGAATGGCATTTTGTTTTTTTTAATAAAACCATCCTCCTAACTGTTTTAATTATTTAGATTTCTCCACTTCCACTTTAGAATTTCGGTTGTTCTTCACTCTGCTCAGCAATTTCTGAGGTTGAACAGAGTTGATTTCTTCTTCTTATTGGTTAACATATCGGTTTTTTATAAACAAGCTCTTCATCATCCAGGCAAAAGAGACATCTTTAGCCATTTTTCTTTTAGGTGTGATTTTTTTCTCTTTGCACAATATTTCTAATCTCTCCTCACTAATTCTCTCCATAATTTTACTACTTTCATGTTCCACATCTTCAAAGAAGCATATTTAGGTTCAATTAGACACACATAGTGACTACGGGGTGATCCATCATTGCTACTATTGCAATGTCTGAGCTATTGATCTTTGCTTCCATTTCTCACTTTCCTCTTCTTTGTCTTTGTAGGAAAGTGTGTTGATCTTGATCATAACATTTGGTTCATATAGCAATACCTTCAAACATTTGAAATATCTGTAATAAATCTATAAATGAGAAATAAAACACTTTTAGCAGCCAGTCAATAATTTATAAAAAGTGAATGAACCTTACAATAACATAGTAGAAATATAAATAGCACTTTTTAGGTGTTGCTTTGCAATGTTGTTTAATTCTGAGATAACTTTGTGATGTTTCATTTGTGTCATACTTGACATTTGATGATGAGTAACTTTGCGTTATTAAAAATCATACAAAGTGTGTCGTGTTTGTATTGGCACCAGCCCATATAATATAAATGCTACGCTTACATCATAGATATGATTCTTTTTCAAGTAAGATATGCCACAATGAATAGATATATGGTCTGTTTGTTTTCAACTGAATACCTTTAATCAGTTTTATTTATTTCCTCTACATTTCTTCCATTTAGAAATCAACTTTACTAAACCTGCGTGGGCCACTTGCTTGACTTTTATTACGTCTTCAATTTTTATGCTTCAACGGTATGCATGGTTGTGCAACAATGTCATTATTGCGTCAACGGTATCCATAGTGCGATCTCTTTGCAACTTTAGGGCAAAGTTGCTACCTAGGTCAGCATTCTGAAATCTTTGTACTCTTGATGCCATTTTCTGGTAAAGATATAACTTAAAGCAGGTAATTGATTTATGTGTTTTATCAAATTAACTAATATATATATATATCTATATTAATGATAAACATAACTTAATAATGTTTTTTTATAGTTTTCAATATAAATTTAAAATATATCGAAAAAAAATATTATAAAATAATTAAAAACTAAAGTGCTTGTAAAAATATATAAATTAAATTAAATAAACAAATAAAACTAACTTCATATAAATTTTTGTTAAAAAACAAAAAATATTCTATCATATTACATATATAAAATTTAATACATTTTATAAATAAAATAAAATTTGTTTTAAATTTTATAAAACAATTGAAAAAGCAAATTGAAAGTTTGGAAAGCTAACTTTAATTTTTATATTTTAAAAAAAGAAAAGAAAGAAAAAATAATGTTTTAACGATTTTAAAAATTAAGTAGGTTATTTTGAAAAACTTATTTTTAAATTACCATTAATGTTTAACCAAGGTTAAAATTATTATTTATTTATTTATTTATTTATTTTACATTAAATAAAATAAAACAATTAAAATCAATAAATAAATAATTTGTTTTAACTTTATTCTTTTGATAAAAAAAATAAAAATAAAAATTAATGTTTAACGATTTTAAATTAATTATAGTTGAAAAGAAAATAAATAAAATAAAATTAAAAAAATAAAAATTAATTTGAGATCTAACTTTATTTTTATATTAATTAATGTTTAAGCAATCTTAAAATTAAGTAAATAAAAAAATAATCTATTTTACACAGAATTAATAAATATGAAGAAATCTTTAGGTAATAATCACATTATCATGAATAAGTCCTAAAGTTTGAACCAACTTGAGTGTGGTTCATCATCGGAGACTAGGTGAGGTCAGATCAGTCGTTAAATTTAAATAATGTAAGGAGAGAAAGAAAAAACTATTAAGATAAATGAAAATTTATTTTAAATCCCACAGTTTAGTTCTAATAATATGACAATTAAAAAATCAACAGCAACCACAGTTGGAAAATGAATCACCCAGTTTGTACTACTCGTGGATTAAACAGATGGTGGTTGGAACTTGAGCACTCATGGCAAAAGTTGAAAATGTGTTGCAAGGTCACGATGCGGCATGATGTTAAGAAAGCATACCCGAAGCAATCTATTAGACGGTGTTCAGAGTGAGTATTACAGCTAAGGAGATTTACGAGGAAGTGCAAACTTACTGACGCCTTGTCATCCCTCATTCTTGGGAGAGATTAGCTGAAGAAATTAGAAATGGCAAGGAGTTTACATTCGGCATGGATGCAACCGGCGGATCAAAGACAAATTTGAAGGGACAGTTAGTTGGGCTTTCCTGACACATTGTGTGAACCATGTCCTCCTGGAACATTGCGTTAGAGCGAAACGCTATCATGAACAAGGGCAGAATATTGGTGACTATATTTAAAGTCATGCGACGAAAAAAGTTGAGCTGAAGCGCTGCGACTAAGTTTGTAGATGATCATGCTTCACTGACAGCATTGTTTCGATCATCCTGCATTTTAAATCTGGCTGCTCATCCTTAGCTGGGTGAGTGTTGTGAGTGGGCTGTCTAGCATTCTGCAGACTCATAAGTAGCTCATCTTGACTGCCATGGACGTCAGTGCACTATGTTGGCTGTTCTATATACCCATGGGCTAACAGCTCCATAGGTTTGGAAGCAGTATCTCCACGTACTTTTTCCAGGCTTCCTTTTTTATTGTATCAGTTGAATGTCGCATGTCATGGCTTTTGGCAGGTGGCGGAAGTGATGGGGCATCCACCATACACATACCATGCTCCATATTTTTAAAATGAGCGGCACAAAATGAAATAATGATTTTAAATTGAGGGAGAAATGAAATTTTGAAAAATAGCCGCGCCTTTATCTACTTCAAAAACTAAAAAACAATACTTTTGAATTTTTCTTGTATTTGGTTCTAACGCCTCGTTATGGCAGACAGTGGATAGCATTCTCTGTAATTTCTGCAGGAGTAAATAGCAGATATCCGAAAACAACAAATTACTTTTATATTTTCTTGTATTTGGTTCTACTGCCTTGTTATGGCAGCCATCGATAGCAATTCTCGTAATTTCTATGGGAGTAAATAGCATGTGAAATCCGGCACAAAATGAAATAACGATTTTAAAGGGAGGGGGAAATGAAATTTTGAAAATAGCCGCGCCTTTATCAACTTCAAAAACGAAAAAACAATACTTTTATATTTTTCTTGTATTTGGTTCTAATGCCTTGTTATGGCAGATGGTGGATAGCATTCTCTGTAATTTCTACGGGAGTTAATAGCAGAAATCCAGAACGAATTACTTTTATATTTTTCTTGTATTTGGTTGTAATGCCTTGTTATGGCAGACATTGGATAGCATTCTCTGTAATTTCTACTGGAGTAAATAGCAGAAATCCGGCACAAAATGAAATAACGATTTTAAATGGAGGGGGAAATGAAATTTTGAAAAATAGCCGCGCCTTTATCTACTTCAAAAACTAAAAAACAATACTTTTATATTTTTCTTGTATTTGGTTCTAACGCCTTGTTATGGCAGACAGTGGATAGCATTCTCTGTAATTTCTACGGGAGTAAATAGCAGAAATCCAGAACGAATTACTTTTATATTTTTCTTGTATTTGGTTCTAACTCCTTGTTATGGCAGACATTGGATAACATTCTCTGTAATTTCTAAGGGAGTAAATAGCAGAAATGCGGCACAAAATGGAATAACGATTTTAAATGGAGGGGGAAATGAAATTTTGAAAAATAGCCGCGCCTTTATCTACTTCAAAAACTAAAAAAATATTCTTTTATATTTTTCTTGTATTTGGTTCTAACGCCTTGTTATGGTAGACAGTGGATAGCATTCTCTGTAATTTATACGGGAATTAATAGCAGAAATCCAGAACGAATTACTTTTATATTTTTCTTGTATTTGGTTCTAACGCCTTGTTATGGCAGTTATTGGATAGCATTCTCTGTAATTTCTACGGGAGTAAATAGCAGAAATCCAGAACGAATTGGGCATGGAAGCAACAGGAGAGCTAGAACTCATCAGAGATATGTAGCTTAACATGGCAGAAGGCGTCAACAGAGATATGTAGCTTAACATGGCAGAAGGCGTCAACAGAGATATGTAGCTTAACATGGCAGAAGGCGTCTTTTTAGCTGTATCTTAATCTACCCCTTCTTTATATATATGAATTTTTTCAGAGGGATTTATTGCGATTTTTAATAGATTGAAAATTTTATGAACTTCTGCAATTGGGATCTTAATCTTACCCTTTCTTATATAATTTTTTCAGAGAGATTTATTGCGATCTTTAATAGATTGAAAATTTTATGAACTTCTAGAATTAGGATATGATTTTAATAGATTAAAAATTTTATGAACTTTTGGAATTGGGGGTTTCAAGATTTCGCCGTTCCGAAGACCTCTCTAGTTCGGCTCCTTTCTTTGTTGAGGAGCTACCTCATTTTCCTAGCTTTCTCGTTCTTTCCCAGCTTTGAGAGCTGACATTCCATTCGAGCTGGAGTCTTCTAAGGTAAGGAGTTATTCATCGAGCAATCCAAAGGATTATGCATGGTGTGGTCTTTTAAAAAGGTAAAAGTAAGCATTTCAAAGTAATAAAATGTTATTTGTGAATCCAAACAAAAAATTTGTTCAAGAGATAGAAAGCTTGAAGCTAATTTTTATTTATTTGTTTATTTTTTAAATTATTGTTTATAAACAAAATTTACAATTTTATTTTATATTTAAATTTTCTAAATTATTATTCATATTTAATTATAAAAGACATTTTATATATAGAAATTTACAAAACTTATTTTACATTTAAAAAAATAATTTATAGATAAGATGGTTTTGTTCAAGTGATGAAGGTGGTTAATAATTTATTTCTATTTTTTTATTCTTTTCACATAGTCAAGCGTTAGTTTTACTGAATTTGGAAAAATAAACATTTAATTGAAAAACAAACATAAACATTAATCAAAATAAATAGAAAGATAGAAAGTTATAATTTATCATTGATTCATAGTTTTTCCACCAACCATATTTTATATTAAAAAATTAAGCGTGTAAAAAATTAATTGCTAATAATTAGTACAAAGTTTTAATTTATTAATGAAAATAAATAGAAAGATAGAAACTTCTAACTTATCATTGATTCATAGTTTTTCCACCAACCATATTTTATATTAAAAAATTAAGTGTGTAAAAAATTAATTATGAATAATTAATGCAAAATTTCAATATATCATCAGTTAAGAATGTTTCAATTTATTATTAGTTAAAATTTTAATATTTAGTCTTGTCCCTTTTTTTACATTTTAAGGTTTAATAAATCCTATTCACATAAGAAAATAAAATTAAAAATAACTTTCATTTAAAAACCAATTAACTAAAATATTTATATATTTCTTTATTTATTAATTCACTTGATAAAATATTCAAAACTTTTACATTAAAATTTACTTAAATATTATAATATAAAAATTAATATCTCAAGTTCAATTTTTTATTTATATAATTTGCAAAAATTATTTATTCATAAACAAAATCTCACAAGCTCCAAATTTACATTAAAAAAATCAGATTTACATAAATGTTTAGTTTTTTTATTTAAATTATTTATTCATAAACAAAATCTCAAAAGTCCCAAATTTACATTAAAAATTTCAGATTCACATAAATGATAGAATAATCTATATTTATTTTAAACAAAATCTCAGAAGCCCCAAATTTACATTGAAAAAAATCAGATTGACATAAAAGATAGAATTTTTGTAGATTTACATAAATGATAGAAATTTTTTTTTTTTTGGTAGCTTGGTAGCACTACATCTTCATCATCATGTCCAAATACATCACCCCCATCGGACCAAGGAATTAAGTCAAAATGTATTATTGATTATTTTCTAACTAAACTATATATCTGTCCTATCTATTCTTAAATTATATATAATTAAAATTTTTGACAGGAATGTGAACAAAAATATATTCAACTATAGAAATAGGAGTGTTAGATTTGGGTATGATGTTGGATGGATATGGTTCAATATCAAACAATACAATATGATGTTGGGTGGACATGGTTCAATCTCAAACAATGCATCAAGGAAAAAAGAAATCTTTGATCAAAACATGGAAAATTTAAACCTATCATTTATTTATTAATGATTTCCTAAAATATCATAAACTCATTTTACTTGTGAATAATATATATATATATATATATATATATATATATATATATTCTCGTAACATTTTTTTCTATATATAAATATATATGAAGTTGATATTAGACATTAAAATATTTTCCAAAACTATAAAGGTTAAACATCTTGCTCACATATCTTTTTTTTACTCCTAATTACTTTACATGAAATTATATTAAGTCATTATTATTATTATTATTATTATATCTTACATTGTTTTTCTATTTAGAGAGTATTTTATTTTCTATTTTAATTTCTATTTTAAAAGGGATCAACATACTTACACATCAACTATTTTTATTAAAAGTAGTTCATAAAATCATTTTCTCTGGCCTTAATAAACACAAACTAGCAACCTATATTTTATATTAAAAGTAGTTTCTAAAATCATTGTTTCATCATCACAATTCATAAATCTTATTTTTTTAATAAAATCGTTGTTGTTCTTAAAATCATTGTTTCATCATCACAAATTCATAAATCTTATTTTATTTCAATAAGTTCGTTGGTATATATGAAGTATTGTTAGTCAAACAATATAGTTGGTTAAAATTTTATCATTTAATTTGTTGCTTCTTTCTTTTTTCTTATTAATCAAAATCAATCAAACTTTATTTTAATCTTAAAAAGGCATTTACTTTACAAAAATTTATAAAACTCATTTTCCATTTAAAAAAAGAAGAAGCTATAAATAAGATAGTCTTGGTCAAGTGATGAAAGTTTATTTCTATTTATTTTTTGGGTCAAGTGATGAAAGTTTATTTCTATTTCTTTATTTTATTTACATATTTAAGAATTAGTCTTTTTTTTGGGAAAAATAAACTTTTAATGTAAAACAACTTAAACATTAATCAAAATAAATATTTTTTCATTTATTAATTTATTTGATAAAACCTTAGAAATTCTATTTTACATTAAAAAGTTACCGGTAAATAAAAAAAACCCTAATTTTACTATAGAGATAAATAGTTAAAACTTATCATTTATTTATAGTTTTTGGACAAACCATATTTTATATTAAAAAATTAAGTGTGAACAAAAAGTTAATTGTGATTTTCCAGATATCTTTCTGTTGTAGTGTTCCTAACCAACCAATGTGGTTCATTTTAAGGACTAGATAAAAGATCAGATCAAATCATTAAGCTTAAATAGATATAGAGAATTTCAAACTAGCTATTAGAAAAACAATTAATACAACTATGAGGATTTTTTTTTTAATGATAAACAAATTATTCTTATTTAATATATAAATTTAAAATTTATCCTATAATGTTTCAATTTATTATTAGTTAAAATTTTAATATTTAGCCTTGTCCGTTTTTTTTACATTTTAAAACTTCATATATCCTATTCACACCAACAACAATTAAAAAAATTAAATTAAACATCGCCTTTATTTATTAATCTGCTCCATAAAATATTCAAAACCTTCTTTTCATTAAGAAAATTACTTATGAATTAAAGAATAATATTAAAATTTGAATTTTTTATTCATATAATTTTCAAAAATAATTTATTGATGAACAAAATCGAAGTCTCAATTTGCATTTAAAAAACAGATTTACATTAGTGATAAAGTGATAAAGAATTGAGATGTATTAACCATTATAATTTTCTAAAATTATTAGTTATATATATAGATAGATATAAGAATATATTATTTTTTAAATTGACTTTGAACTAAATTATATATCTATCTTGTCTGTGGGGTCTTGGTTAAACGGTGATGAGGCGGGCTGTTATAACACTCATCACAAGTTCAATTCCCTTCCCGAATCGGGGTTATGTATCTGGACATGTCATGAAAATGAAGTAAACAAAAAACAAAAAAAGTGAAAAGTACTACCAAACTTACAAAAAAAATAAATAAATTATATATCTATCTTGGAAATATAAAGAATGTGTATTATTCTTAAATAAACCGCCGGTTTTAGTGCTTCCACCCCAAGCTCAACCTTAGCTCACCCATTTTGCTCTACTTAATTTGCCTCAAATGCTTGCCCATCCAAACCTAAACAACAAGTAGGAACAACAAGGTTTACAATGGGGAAACATATTCTCCAATTTATGTTGTGAAGATACATGGGATCAATTTTAGCTTGGGAAGAGTACTCTCACACAGTCATCCTCCATCTCCACCTGGGGAGGTTGAGGAGAAAAAGAAAGAAATCAATACTCATATCAAACAACCTCCTTTTCCTCAGCGTTTGATCCATTCTAGTTAGCACACCTCAGAAGAGACTAAACTTTTGGGAGAACTAGAAAATTTGTGTGTGAAAATATCCTTTCTCCATTGACATTAACGATGTTCCTATTTACAATAGGCTCATCAAAGAAAAATGCTTTAAATCTGTTTTTTTTAAATGTAAATTGAGACTTAGATTTTGAATAAATTATTTTTGAAAATTGTATGAATAAAAAATTCAAACTTCAAATATTATTCTTTAATTTATAAGTAATTTTCTTAATGAAAAGGAAGGTTTTGAATATTTTATGGAGTGGATTAATAAATAAAGGTGATGTTTTAATTTTTTTTTTAATTGTTGTTGGTGTGAATAGGGTATATGAAGTTTTAAAATGTAAAAAAAATGGAGAAGGTTAAATATTAAAATTTTAACTAATAATAAATTGAAACATTAAATGATAAATTTTAAATTTATATATTAAATAACAATAATTTGCTTATTATAAATAAATAAATAAATCTTTCTAGTTATACTAGTTGTTGTTCTAACAATTAGTTTGAACTTCTCTACATTTATTTAAGATTAATGATTGGATCTGATCTTTCATCTAGTCTTTAAGATGAACCATTCTAGTTGGTGTGACGTACATCATTATACAACTAACAAAAAAAATTAAATTTTTTACATTATCCAACATTTAACTAATTATATTATTGCAATTCTTATATTTCAATTCAAAAAAAAATAATTTTTTTACATTATCCAACATTTAACTAATGATATTATTGCAATTCTTATATTTCAATTCACTTACGAGCTCATACCTTTTCCTTTTCTTTTTACACTATCATAGCAATAAAAAGATTGGGTAAATTATTACAATTTCAAAGGTGGAAACTTTTCAACATATGCGAGACACTTGGAATTTGATTCGGCTGTGTTTTCATTTTAATTCATACAGTACACAAGATCCTTAGTAATAATGCGATAAGGACGATATATTTATTGTCAATGTTATATTAATCTTGGTTATTTCATAGAATAATGGGTTTCGGCGGAGATCTGTGTATTTATTTTTGGATTAGATAGCATTGTACATGCCATTACACCAACTTAACTTCGGTTGACAACTGTGAGGAATTCACGCCCTTGGATTACATAGGTTTGAATTTACGGTGGAGTTTTGTTTGAGTACCTGATTAGGTTATTGACTTCCCCAAACCCTAACAGTTTCTTTTTAATTGTTGTCGTCCTCCGCCGCGTAGCTCTACAACTCTGCCTCGGCCTGCCGCTGTTAACAGGCATGCCTTGGCTCTGCTCGGCTCCGTATAGTTTTTCATGGCTCAACACGGACATGTAAACTCATCAGTCAAAGTTTACCCTTATCTTTGTTTTTGGGATGAGTTGCTATTCAATTAACAAGGGTTCCTCAGTTATTTTTTTTCACTGGTCAGATAATGTCTCTATGAATTGTGCCTACGCACAGTTCTTTACATGAGTTATGATTTTTCTTTAAAAGGCGTTTTCATTTTTGCTCTGCCAGGCCTGGTAGTTTACTTGCGGTTAAGCAACTCCAGCTCCCCTGCCGAGTTCCCTCATCGAGTTAATAGGTAAGCCGAGATAGTTTTAAGTTGTTTGAGTTCTTTGAATAAGTTACACGCCATCCTATGGTTGCGAGAACTGACTTTCTTCCGTGGCTTTGTCCACAAAAGTTCACCTTCAAACCTGTGCAAGCATCTTTACACAGGTAAAAGCTTACATTGTCTTTTGCTTTTCTTCATGTTTGTTCGCTAGTTGATAGCATAGTCGACAGGGTATTTTGTTAATGATTTTCTTACCCTTGTTTTCTTGTGTAAGTAACCGCCATGGCTCAAGCATTGAGGTTAGCTCTTTTGGGATGTTCGATTTCGGTCTTCTCCGACTCTTTTCACTTGTCCCTTTAGGTACCATTCTTCACTGTAGGGATTGTTAAGTTCTCGGTTGCAGAGACCTCTGCTCCAGCCTTGAAGGCACTCATGGCAACGTGAGCTATGGATTAGTTTTATGGCTACATGCCACTATGTTAATTTCTGTTTTGAAACATTCAGGGCTTCACCTTTCTTGTGACTACATATGAAATTTGTGACATTGTCTTTTGATCAAAACTGGATCATGGGCCAAAATGATAGCTCAAAATTCAAAATGTTCGGAAGTGTGCTGAACCTGAGTGGCCAGAAAGGTCTCGTCGTTGCAATTCGGGCACCACAAACAGTTTAAAAAAACGACATCATATGAAGAAGTTATCACAGTTTTAAAAGTCCAATAAACTGCAAAAAATGGACTTTGACTAAGTTTGCCTTGGAATTTTTGAAAATTAAAAAAGAGAATATTCTAGGGAACATTATTGGAATATTCCTTGGAATATACTTTATGGTCCAATGGACGCTTGATAAGTGGCATCATCTGAATGGATATTGGGTTGACTTTTTGAATTTCAGACCAATCAGGAGCCACCACGTAGGAGGCCCAGAGGCCACCACGTGGCCCAGGTCTGGTCTTGTAAAAATTTTGGAGCCTGCGAGAATCGAACATCCAACCTCTCGATAGCATGCCCGCGACTTACCGTTGGACTATACATTATTTCTTAACACTATGGTGGCAGCAGTCTCCGTTATCGTGAATGGAGTTATACGTTGGGGGTTTGGGGGGTCACCCCCGAGGGGCCAACCCCCACCATATGGCCTTGCGCCAAAAAACTGTGGCCTCCAACACAACCGATGGTTACAACAAAATTTATCCCAAACAGTTTATATATTTATCACATGGGCAGTTGTAATGTATGCAACGGGTTCAGAGTTTTTAACTCCAACATTTAATTTGACTGTGGTGATTCTGGGTCATTTGCCCACATTATCCACTCCCCTTAACCATCAAGGTTAGTTAACAATTTATATGGTGGGATTTGGAGCAACGCCCTAACTTTAGGGATTTTTATTAAATATAACTTAAGTTAACTCCAGTGCTCCAGTTTTGGTGGAGCTGAGGTAGGGGTTACCGTGAAAAATTGGTTTTGGCTCTATATTGAGCTAGGGTGAACCAATTTTGGAGTGCCAATAGTCAATTGCGACTATCTCCAACATTAAAAACTCAATGGAGTAGGTTTCAGAGCCATCATAGATCTTCTAAATAGATTTTTGCATCAATGAAGTTCAAGGGGCCGCTAGGGCCACCAAGAGGTAGCAACAGTTTGAGGCCTAGCCAGGGGAGTTAGAGGCCTTATTCAGAGATACAATAGTAATTTCTATATATTTCAGATGTTATGAATCTAATGAGATGGTTTGTAGAGCCTTTATAGGACTTTAGAAAGCTGAAAATCTTCAGTGAAGTTCCAGGGGCCATTAGTGCCAACTTTTGCCAGCAGTAGTTTGGGGCCTAGCCAGGGCAGCTAAAGGCCTTATGCAGCGAACCAATAGCCATTTTTTACTGTAATCAACATTATAAATCCATTTGCAGATGTTTCAGAAGTTGTTGAGGAATTCTATAGGTCAAAAACCCAAAAAAGAAGTTTTTAGTGACCTTAGTGCCAGGGGGTACCGACAGGTGTTGGAGGCAAAACCGGAGCAGCTGGAGGCCATTTTTGATGAAAGAATAGTCTATCTTGACTATTTCAGACATTTTGAAACCAATGAAAGTGGTTTCAGAACATTTTGATAAATTCTAGAGCTCTAAAAGTTGAAGGGAAGTTTTGGACAGCCCTGGCCAAAGCCTGGAGGATAGCCTAGTTTGGGGATGTAGTGCTCGTTTTGAGTAATTTATTAGTTGATATTTGGTTTCTGATGTGTGCTAGATACAACAAGTGTGGTTTCAGTGACAGAAACATAATTCTGAAGGAGTTAGTGCCAAGGAGAAGCTCACTGTAGCTCAGTGCATCGACAGAAGGAATCACATCTAAGGGAGCCTAAAGCTCTTTGCAGAGTTTGGAAAGCCATAAGAGGGATATAGATGGTATTCTTAGCCCTTTGGATTAGTTCAGTATCCATTGTATTTAAGTGTGGAACTTGTAAAAGAAACCCTCCCATAATCCCAAAGAGCCAAGTCAAGATGACAAAGATCAAAGGAGACGTAGCCCACGAGATTCAAGTGAAATCCTAGATTAATTTTGCTGTTGTGTTTGAATTTTTTATTGCTGCATTATGTTGTTGTTATACATGTTAAATTTCAACAAGAACAAATGAACTTAAGACACATAAACAGTTAAAAAATGATACACCACTTTCAAGTAATAATTCCGCATAATGTCAAGTACAAGCTAGATCATTTATTTGTTTAGCTGAGTGGGAGGTTCTTAAAATACATTACAAGTTATCCATGCTATTTTCAGATCATCTTTGGACTATAGTTTAATCCTATTTTACTCGGTATTTATGGTTCGGTCTTATGGGAGATTAACCCTCGGACTCAGTAACTTTTATTTATATTTTAATTCGTATACCAGAAGTTATTTTACTTCTTTACATATGTATCATCATTTTGAGTATCTTCTGCATTTTACTTCTTTACATATGTATCATCATTTTGAGTATCTTCTGCCTCACAAATACTGATGCTTTATGTTATATGAAATGGATTTCTTCTTTTTCATATTTTCAGGAATGGTAAAAACCGTTTTTCCAGTTTTCTGTATATATGTATATTATGTGTTTCTAGTTTCTTTTTTAATAGCCTTTAATGATTGTTTGAATTAGACTAGCTTATCTCCTAGAGAACTAGAGTCTAAACTCCGAGCTACTATATTAATTTGGCATGGTAGTTCATCGTCTTTGTAATTCTTGTTTTTACGATGGAGATTTTGGTTTTGGGTGCATACTACACATGCAAACCTTGATATTTTCCCCTTTATCGTTATATAATGTTTAGAGACAGGTTTCACTTCTTTCTAGGTATTAGTACTGAGTTTACTTTTCTTTCAATTTTAAATGAAATGTCTGGACCATTCTATTCGTGTATATCATAGGTACAGTTAACGACCAACTCAAGGTTCAGAGTTTCGACTCTAAAACTCTAAGTTAACAATTTTCTGTTTAACTTACTGATATCAGGGGTTCTAGTTATTTTCAACTGTTTTCTGTAAACACGAATTTCTTTCCTTGAGGATACAAAACCAGAACTTGCATAAATACGATTTTTCTCGCACGATCTAAATATTTAAGGGTTTATCTAGTTCCTCTGGTTACTTTAAGGAATACACAGATAAAACACTTATCTAACGTTTAATGTGGAGAATTCATTATTTCATAAATAAAGAAAAATAATTGTAACAAGAAATACAAATAACTAGACAACATATCTCGTACATAGTTTTCCAGTAACTTGTTTACTTATCTGTTTTCTAGACCTTGTTGATGATTTCCTCCCTACCATGAGAGAGGTAATTACATCCTCATCTCCCCTCGTGCTGCACACCTGAGATAAGTAGGTTGACAGAGATTTCGGAAGAGGCCTCGAGACCCCAAGTCCAATCTTCTTTTCTAGGAATTGTAGGAATAGTGAGTGTCTCCACTGGTCACCACCAGCTCAGGAAAACATCACTCTCTTTCCTTCCTCTCCTTAGCCACAGAATAGAACCTCTTTTCCTCACTAGGATGTACCTTTATCCTCAGAGAAAAAGGTAAATGTTTGAATTGTTTTTCTGTTCAACTACGTCTCATTTCTTTGAATACTTTTATCATCAATGTTTTTACTTTTTATGGAACCACTATTCCTTGATTAATTTTATATCAACAAAACCATAATTAATTCATGTTCATCATGAGATCTTTTCCTCAAAAGAAATAAATGTCTTAGTCTCTTAAAAATAAAATAACATAACAATTAGCACTTAAGCCAACTGTCACAGTTGGTCAAGAACACTACAAAAAGATATATGGAAAATTAGTGTGGATCATAGAAGCATGAATTCAAAAATTAAAACATTTTTAAGTAATGATAAATTGAAGCCTTACTTCACTTATTCACAATTAAATTTTTATTCACACTGATTTTTTTAATATAAAATATGGTTTGTGGAAAAACCATAAATCAATGATAAGTTTGAACTCTTTATCTCTATATTAAAAATAGGTTTTTTATTTACATGTAACTTTTTAATGTATAGAATTTGTAGGGTTTTATTCTAGGTTTTTTATGTAAAATGTGTTTTGTGAATTTTTGTATAATAAATGTCCTTTTAAGATTAAAATACAGTTTGATTTGGATAGTCATTTTTCCCATATTTAAAAGAGCTAGCTTTTGATTAATAAGAAAAAAGATAGAAAAAACAAATTAAATGATAAAATTTTACCCAGCTATGTTACTTGAGTAAGTACACCAACGAACTTATTAAAATAAAATAAGATTTATGAATTTGTAATGATGAAAGATGATTGTAAGAACAAGAACAAATTTATTAATAAAATGAGATTTATGAATTTGTGATGATGAAAGAATAATTTTACGAACTACTTTTAATATAAAAGATATGTAAGCAAGATGTTTAACTTTTATAGTCTTAGAAAATATTTTAACGTCTAATATCAACTTCATATATATCTATATATAGAGAAAAATGTTTATATATATATATAACATTAAAATATTTTCTTCACAAGTAAAATGAGGTTATGAGATTTTAGGAGATCATTAATAAATAAATGATAAGTTTAAAGTGTCCATGTTTTGATCAAAGATTATCTTTTTCCTTGATGCATTTTTTGAGGTTGAACAATGTCCATCCAACATCATATTGAATTGTTTAATATTGAACCATATCCATCCAACATCATACCCAAATCTAACACTTTCCTATTTCTAAAGTTGTACATATTTTTGTTCACATTTCTATCAAAGATTTTAATTATATATAATTTAAGAATAGATCAAACATTATACTTAACCCTTTCCTATTTCTAATATTGAATATACTTTTGTTCATAATTTAAGAATGACAAATATTCTTTATATTTGTAGGACATGGGGTATGTATTTAGACATGATGATGAAGATGTAGTCCTACTAAACTAAAAAAAATCTATTATTTATGTAAATCTGATTTTTTCAATGTAAATTTGGAGCTTGTGAGATTTTGTTTATGAACAAATAATTAAAAAAAAATTAACATTTATTTAAATCTGATTTTTTTAATGTAAATTTGGAGCTTGTGAGATTTTGTTTATGAATACATAATTTTTGTAAATTATATAAATAAAAAATTTGAATATATTATAATATTTAAGTAAATTTTAATGTAAAAGATTTGAATATTCTATGAAGTGAATTAATAAATAAAGAAATATTTTAATATTTTATGAAGTGAATTAATCAATAAAGAAATATATAAATATTTTAGTTAATTTTTTTAAAATAAAAGCTATGTTTTAATTTTATTTTTTTTATGTGAATAGGATTCACTGAGTCTTAAAATGTAAAAAAGAAAAACCAGATTAAATTTTAAAATTTTAAATAATAATAAATTTAAACATTCTTAACTAATGATTAATCGAAACTTTGCACTAATTATTCACAATTAGTTTTTTACACACTTAATTTTTTTCTATTTATTTTGATTAATGTTTATGCTTTTTTTTTAATTAAATGTTTATTTTCCAAATTCAATAAAACTAACTCAGGACTATGTAAATAGAATAAAAAGATAGAAATAAATTATTAACCACCTTGAAAAAAACTATTTTATCTATAACTTATTTTTTTAAATGTGAATAAATTTTGTGAATTTCTATATATAAAATGTCTTTTTAAAATTAAATATAAATAATAATTTAAAAAACTTAAATATAAAATAAAATTGTAATTTTTTTTGTTTATAAACTATAATTTTAAAAAACTACAAATAAATAAATAAAAAATTAACTTCAAACAAGTAACGTTTTATTGTAATAATAAAAAAAGTACATCAACCTAAACTTTCCAAAACTTTCCAAAGCATATAAAAGATCCATAATTACTTTGAAATCTTTACCTTTACTTTCAAATATTTACCTTTACCTTTTTAAGAGACCACACCGTGCATGATCCTTTGTATTGCTTGATGAATAGCTCTTACATTAGAAGACTCTAGCTCGAATGGAATGTCAGCTCCCAAAGTTGGGAAAGAACGGGAAAGCTAGGAAAATGAGGTAGCCCCTCAACAAAGAAAGGAACTGCCGAACTAGAGAGGTCTTCGGAACGGCGAAACCTTGAAACCCCCATTCCAAAAGTTCATAAAATTTTCAATTTATTAAAAATCCCAATAAATTCCTCTGAAAAAATTTATATATATATATATATATATGAAAGGGGCAGATTAAATATATATATATATATATATATGAAAGGGGCAGATTAAGATCCCAATTCGAGAAGCCCATAAAATTTTCAATCTATTAAAAATCGCAATAAATCCCTCTGAAAAAATCATATATATATGAGAAAGGGGCAGATTAAGATCCCAATTCCAGAAGTTCATAAAATTTTCAATCTATTAAAAATCGCAATAAATCCCTCTGAAAAAAGTCATATATATAAAAAAAGGGAAGATTAAGATACAATGACAAAGACACCTTCTGCCATTATATATCTCCGTTGAGTTAGACGCCTTCTGTCATTTTAAGCTACAGATCTCTGCTAAGTTCTAGCTCTCCTGCTACTTCCATGCCCAATTCGTTCTGGATTTCTGCTATTTACTCCCGCAGAAATTACAGAGAATGCTATCCACTCTATGCCATAACAAGGCGTTAGTTTTAGTTTTTGAAGCACATAAAGAGGCGGCTATTTTTCAAAATTTCACTTCCCGCTCAATTTAAAAACATTATTTCATTTTGTGCCGCTGATTTTAAAAACATTGAGCATGGTATGTGTATGGTGGATGGCATCACTTCCACCACCCGCCAAAAGCATGACATGCGACATTCACGGATATCAAAAGGAAGTCGAAGAAAGGTAAGTGGAGACACTGCCGGAAACCGGTTGAGTTGTTAGCCATGGCATGTATGTGAAACAACTTGCCATAGGCGCATTAAATGCCCTATGGCAGGCGTAGGACGACCCTCCGTCCGCCACCGCCGCTCTGGCAGCCACTTTCAATTCCATCACTCGTTTTCTCAATTTCCTGCCATTTTCTTCCACCATTAGCGCTTTCCACGATTCTTCCAACTTCATACTCTTTAAATAAATTAATTAATTAAAAAGACTATACTCAACTTAAACTAAACTCATTTTTAAATACACTAATATAACTAAATTGACTTTTTCCATGCGCTTAACGAAGGGGCAGCTCCCATTGGATAGGGCAGGCTTCATGCCTGCTAAATATTTCTGAATTAATATTTTCCATACGGTTAGCTGGATAAAAGCTCAAAGTTGCAGTAAACAATAAAAAAAGTTATTATTTTCATTTTTAGAAAATGGGAAGTCTACTCTTTGAGCTTATATTATAATAGGCTATATACTCAATGCAGTAACTTCTATAGACTTGTAATCAAATCACATATCACTATATCCACTGTGATCTTATATTAATATAATTACAAAAAAAGTGAAAGTATAAAAAAATATTAATGTCATGTTTGATACTATCATCTTAACATTTTATAATAGTGACAACAATGTTTTACATTAAAAAAAAATAACCATAAAAATGGTATTTGATAATTCAAAAATTAGTGAAAAGTAAATTGGAAAACAAAAAGCAATGAGACATTATTCAAGAGAGGAAAGATAAGATGGACTTAGATGAGAGAAGTTTTATGGGTTTTTTTTGTTTTATTGAATTCTTGTTTCAATTTATACATTATGGATTGAAGAGGACTAAGGATGAAATGAAATTGTTTTGTTAGTTTATCATTTATTCAAGATAAGGAAGGATGAGATGGGTTTGGATGGGAGGAGGTTTCTGATTCTCTTCCTTTCTTGGGTCACTACTTTGTTGGTTCATTCTTAATGATGATTGGGTTGTTGGTTGTTCTTTTAGGAGTAGAAATGTTTATAAGCTCCAACCTTTTCTTCTCCTTGTATGATATTTCATCATAAACTTTAAAGTTGAGTCCAAAGGTTACTTTATAGAGTTATGGTGAATTTGGCTTTAAATCTTTTGAGCCTAAGGAAAGATTCAAGCTCATATGATTTTAGCTCTCAAGGACAATGGGAAACAAATTTTTGGCAAGCTAGAGGTGTGTTGATGATGTTACTTCATTGAGTTTACTAGAGCTAGAGTATTTGGGGTGACATTTTATTGAAATAACCATTGAGTTTTCCTAGCATCTCTCTCAATGCTATGGAGAGGTATGGCTTTGGGGATACACACACCCCCACCCCCTCCTACTAGATTCATGTGCATCTAGCTTAACAATAATCACTTCTTAATTGAGACTACAAATTAGTGGAGCAATTCTCTAACAAAGATCCTTGTAGAAGCTAGCATAACCCGAAACAACCCATGGCCACTCAAAAATAATTGGGTGATGCATGTTACATGATGGGATAACAACTAAACAATAAAAATCAACTAAAAGACAATAGCTGATAGAATGAACCCAACAAAATCCATAAATGTCTAACATTAAAAGAGATGAGTAGAGATAGACTTTGGTTGCTAACCAACCTACAAGGAAAAAATCTATATATCCCATAGGTTGAGGAACAATATATAATAATGAATGAATATGGAGGCAACATCATAAGAATTACCTTAAGGCTGTATTTTATTGAAGAAATCCTAAATAAAAATTATCTTTTCCACTAGTATTAATCATCGCATTAGTGAAAACCAAAATTGGTTCTTTGATATTAGCACCATTTCATTCCCTCACTTTATTGCAAGCCTATAGACCTTCTCCACTTGAACTCGTGAAAGAAAATCCATTTTCATTGAGTGTCGGTAAGTGAGATAAACCATCATACATAAAACACCTAAAGAGAGAGGAGTAGAGATAGCCTCTGGTTTTCAACCAACTAATAAGGAAAAAAGGTGAAATTTCCAATTAAGTGAGGAACAATATATATCAATGAATGAATAGAGAGCCAACACCATAGGAATTACCTTGATACTATATTTTCCTAGTACAATCCTATATAAAATTAACTTTCCCATTCATATTAAGAATCACCTTAGTGCAAACCAATACTTTCTTAGATTAGGTCATAAGCTCACACTTACCTTCACCATTATTGTGAAGGTTTATTAATTAGTTGGTATTAACATCTTCTCATTCCCATGAGACAAACCCATAGCCATTCTCCACTAGAAATTATGAGCACATTTATCTTATCAACATCCTTTGATTTCCTCACATGCCACAAGCCTATATCCCTTCTCGAGTAAAACATATGAACAAAAATGTATTTTCATTAAACATCCCCTAATTGAACCACCACGCTACATCAAACATCCACCTCAATACTCTTACACTCATCTTAAATACCTACCTATATATATAACAATAATCACCGTGGTTTGTAATAAAATTTAATTAATATTATAAAAGTTTTCTAAAACATTTAAAAATTTTATAAATTAATAATTAACATAACATTTAAAGTTTACAATGGTTTTTCTTGTTTGAAATATTTGTAAAAAATTTTAAAAATTTTCTACCATCATTAAGTTGAATTAAACCAGTATCTACCAAATTTTCTTTTTCTAAACCATTTGTAAAAGCCTTTGAGAAATTTTAACTATCCAATTGACTTTAGGTTAGACAAGATGTCTACCATCTCACGGTAACTTTTGAAAACTTTCAAACTATCCAATTGACATTCAATTGAACAAGCTATGTCTACCCAATCTGTTATTTTGATATTGTGTTATCAATTGAACAAAAGATGTCTGCAATCTATTGTTTTTGTTATCAATTGACCTAGTTGAACAAAGATGTCACTCAAATCTATTGTATATATAGAAATAAAATTACCACTCAAATCTATTGGAACAAAAATGATTGATTCATCAGATTTGATTCCGTTGAATTTTTACAGTTGTGATACAATGTCCGTGCAATGATTTGCATTTACAACTTTTTTACAAAGACATCCAATTTCATTGTGCAGCGGGCATATTTCCCTGTAGAGTAAATTATATTTAATAGATAAACAATTGTCATATTAACTGTCGGTGTAACATAAGGTCCCTAATTTGGTTTAAGTATGGCTGATTGTATAGTATATTCTTATTGAATTTATATGTATATGTACTTGTTTATTTATTTATTTATTTTTATTTTTTAATTTGAAAGGGATTTGTTTAAATTATAAATTTGAGTTGTGAATTCTTCAAAATTAGAGTGTTTAGAGAATGTAAAAGTTATTTATGTATTCTAAAGTTTATTTTAAATAATAAAATCTCATAATTTGACCAAAATTTGTTTGGTATTTTAACTAAAAGCCCTAAAACTTAGAATAAGTAGCTCTGCCATATAAATTAAAAATAGTTGTCAAATGCCTATATACATCAATCTATAATAAACATCAAAACACGTACTAAATTATAACTTTATTATTATTATCATTATTATTATTGTAAAAATAATATACAAGTTAACATATATTAATTTAAAGACATGAAACAACATTCTTAACTATGGAGATTTATCCTCACTTTACCATGGATATTCAAATATCTAAATAGGCTTTGCTACAATACCATGGCTTATCACTAAGACATTCCCAAACAACCATAACTCATTTCATATGTCACTTGTTCATATGACATCTTTTTAATTATTTCACTTAATTAAAAGAGTAAAAATGGCATAACTACTTTGGGGATAAAACTAAGCTTTGATTTCTAGACACTACTAAGAATATTCTAGAATATTTCATGGAAGTTAAATTCCTACCATCAACAATTATTAATATTTAAATTAAAATTCTAGAAGCCTTATTCCAAAATGTACATATGTATATAAATTTATTTAAAATTATTATTATTATGAGAGATAAAAAATATTAATATATAAGTTAAACATATATATATTTAAAAAATATTTGTAGCAAGATTATTAATTATGAAGATTTATCCCACTTTCTTATATAGGATTTGCTACAATATTATGGATCAATACCATGGTTGATCAATATCACATGCCCAAAAAACCATAACTCATTTCATATGAAACTTGTTCATATGACGTTTTGAAACTAATTAATTTGCTTAAAAGGGATAAAAAAGACATAACTACTTTGAAAATAAATATCAACCTTTGATTTTTGAATATTATTCACAATATTTATAATATTATATGGGAAATTAAATTATTACCATCTACCTAATAATCATTAATAATTAAATTAAAATTTTAAAACATATATTCCAAATTATATATGTCTATCAGAATATAAACAAAGTGAAAGAGGATTAAGAGGTTAATTACAAGTTTAATATGAGTTTTTATGTGAATTTCATGAGCAAATTAACATAACCAAAACATTGAACATCAACATCTAACAGACATGAACATCACCATAAATAGTAACACAATAGCACATAATGAAGTAGTTCACCCCGCCTGGGCTACGTCTCCTTGGTCCAACTTCCAATGCATTGGTCTTATGTTATGCTAAAAAGTGTGATTACATGTGTTTAAAATGCTCAAACAACTCTTAAACATGTTCCATTATCTCCAGAATGCCCAAAAATTCTCGTGTAGCCTCTTTCTACATCGAATTTGGCCAAAAACTAATCAATTTATGATCTCCCCTAGTTCCTCCACTATTCGTTCTACAAAAACCTCAAAATATGGCACTGAAACCCATAGTTTTTCCCCTAAAAGTGCTAACTTAGAGCCAATTCCACCAAAAACTGAGCGAAATTGTCGGGCCATTAATTTTCCCAATAATGCCTATAAGCCAGATTCCAAACCATATCAATTATGGTTTATAAATTTTTTTATATATAAAATCGTTGCATGGTTAGTCCTAACCATCGGAATTTACTGTTTATCACGGGTACATGTCGTGGTTGGCAGAAAACTTTAAGTTAACAGTTAGTGCTAGCGGGCAGTTAACTCTGCAACGGTTTTCAACGGCGGACACATGGCGCCAGTGGATAGCGGTTACAGATAAGGATGGGGGCACAGGGATAGCATGCCATATCCAACCATTAAAAATGTGCAACTTGGCACAATACCATTCGTCGGAGAATACCATTGACCAAGTCAACCTGCACAATCACCCTGCCATGTAGGCATGCCCAGTCAGCTATATGGACTACTGACTGGGTTGTCCTGCATTTTTTTTTTATTATTTGTTTGACAAAGTGGACAGAACACATTTCTAAGAGAATACTATGTCAGTTTTATGTGAAATGAGTTGCGCCGGATTCAAAACAACTAGATGTATGTGGTCATTCAGGTTCCACACTAATCTGACAACTTTGAGTTTTTAGCATAATTTTGAGCACCTAATCACTCCTCTCCACTGGAATATTTTTGACCCCAAAAGATCACATTTATTTGTTCAACAGATGAGGGTACAGCTCCCTCAAGTTTCCAATCCTAATCCATTTGGCCTTAGAAGGATTTGTGCCTTTGAGCCCCACACGAAGGTTGTCTATACTCCCTCATTTTGATGTCCTTATTCTTCGATCAAGAATTGTGTCTTGTTGAAGATCACCAAGGTATTCAGGAGAAAAGTTTTCAATAGAAGGAATATCAACTTGTTCTTCTTGATCTTAAATCAATGGAGGCTCATACAAACTCAAGTTCTCAACATTAACAACAGAGTAAATTTGCATGTATGAAGGAAAATCTAACTTGAAGGCATTTTCACCAATATTTTCCAAAATTCTCAAAGGACCATAATAGAGTGGTTTCAGTTATTTACCTTCCCCTTGAAGCCTCTCTTTGCTAATGTGAAGCCAAAATTCTTAACCAACTTGGAACTTGTGATCTACATGATGCTTGTCATGCCTTGCTTTGTACTTGCCTTGGCTCTTTTCAAGCTGATCTTGAATTGTTTGATGTATCAATTAAATTTGTTCTATGAACTTCTTGGCTTTGTTTATGTCGTTATGGCTATCAATAGCAACATCCTTCCCAAAAATTAAATCCAATGGTGATCTACGAAAGTATCCAAGACATGCCTCAAATGGCGATGTTTGTGTAGAGGAGTGTTTTACACGGTTGTAAGCATGTTGGATGTAGTGCAATTTTTCATGCCACAACTTAGGATGCTTGCTATAGTATCCTTGAAGAAGATGTATGATTGTTCGATTGACCACCTCGGTTTGACCATATGTTTGTGGATGAAAGGTTGTACTCTTCTTCAACTTGGTATCCATCAAGTCCCACAAACTTGACCAATAATTCCCAACAAATTGAGAATCTCGATCACTAACAATGGATGCGGGAAAACCAAAATGAACCCAAACATGTTGAAAGAATAAGTGAGTTGTTTGTCTAGTTGTGATTTTCTTTTTACATGGCATTAATATACACATATTTCTAAACCTTATATCCACAACTACATACAAATAATCATGACCTCTTTTTGACAAAGGAAGACCTCCTACAAAATCCATAGAAACACTCTCCCATGGACGTGAAAGTACAGGAAGTGGTGTGTACAATCCTAACTTCCTATTGCTTTGCTTACTGATTTCACATAATGAACAACCTTTAATGAAATGTGAGATACTTTCAATCATACAAGGCCAATAAAAATGCCTTTGTAGATGTGCCATTTTTTTCTTACACCGAAATGTCCAGCAATAAGAGAAGTGTGTGCTTCCCTTATGACAGTCACCCTCTCTCCGTGTCGAATACAAAGCTTTCCCAAATGAGACAACAAGTTATTATGTACATGGTAATCAAATTCCTCTACTTCGTTGCCTTGACTCAAGCTTGCATAAACATCTTGAAAGTCATTATCAAATGTATATTTCTCAACATAACTTTCATGCAAAACATAATTATGCTTGAGTAAAGTAGCTACACTAATAATAGGCCTAGAATAATATCAGCAAGCTTGTTGTATATACCTTTCTTATACCTGATGACCAAGTGGAATTGTCATCCATCGAAAGTGCCTTGACTGCTGCAACTTAGTTTGTGATTGCAAGTATTGAAATGGTTGGTGATCAGTGTGCATGATGGTTTCCTTTCCCATCAAGTAGTGTTTCCTCTTTTTCACACTTTTAACCAACGCATAAAGCTCCTTTCCATAATTAGGATATTTAATCACTGCACCATTGAAATTTTCTAAATGAAATGAAATGGGCTTACCATTTTGAATAAGGACTACGCCCATGGCATAGTCGCTTGCATCAGTTTGAATCTCAAAGGGTTGTCTCAAGTCCAGTAGTGCAAGTACTGGGGCTGAACTGATCTTCTCTTTCAAAGCATAAAAAGAAAAATTGTTTATTTCCTCCCCACTAGAATACCTTTTTTGCACTATTAAATGCATGCAAAGGAGCTGTGATAGAAGAGAAGTTAGCAATAAACTTCCTCCAATATTGGGTTGCTCCCAAAAAAAAATTTACCTCAGTGAATGTCTTGCACATTGGCCAGTTCACAATGGCCTCAACCTTAGAGGGGTCTATCCTCAACTCACCTCCTCCAACAATATGCCCCAAATACACCAATGAAGTTTTACCAAACTCACACTTTGACATCTTCATTTAAATAATTTTTCTTTCCTTAAGACATCAAGTACTTTTCTTACATGCATGACATGTTCATCAAGTGATTTACTAAAAATTAAGATATCATCTAAGTAGAGGATGAAAAACTCATCAAGAAATGGCCTTAAAAAATCATTCATCACATGCATGAAGGTAGATGGAGCATTACATAAACCAAAAGGTATAGCAATTCATTCAAACAAACCTTTCTTTGTTTTGAATGTTGTCTTCCAAATGTCACCTTCAACTATTATAATTTGATGGTAGCCTCTCCTTAAGTCCAAATTAGTAAAATACTTTGCATCTTTCAATTGATTAAGTAAATCATTTATTCTTGGAAGTGGATAACTATTCTTTACTGTAATCTTGCTCAATGTATGAAAATCTACACGCATGCGCCATGTTCCATCCTTCTTTGGCACCAACACAATAGGTGACCCGCATGGCAAAGTAATTAATCAGACGATCCCTTTGTCCAACAACTCTTTAATTTTCTTTTTTTATTTCAGCACTCTCCATCACTGACATCCTATACATGACAATGTTAGGAAGATGAAAATTTTGTTGCAACTGTATTTCATGTTGGACTCCCCTCTTGGGAGGTAACCCCTTTGGCTCCTAAAACATCTGATTATTTTGATAAACCACTTCAATCAAATAAAATTTAAACTTTGGATCACAACCTTGAAATGCTTCCTAATCAACATCATTCTTTGGTTTACTCATAGGAAACAAAAAAATATTTCTTGAATTCACTAGTCTTTTCATTTTCCCTGCATTAACTAATGAAAGATCCAGTTTCTTGTGATGAGTTCTCACAATATACTGCAAATCATTTTTTAACAAGTGGTACTTGTTTTAAAGAGGTCATATTACCTCTAGGGAGAGGAAATCCGTGAAATCAAGCACCATCAACCCCTATGGGTAGGAAATTTCCATCAACGCAATGCCTCCTGGTTGTTCACAACTATCAGTGACTGTCTAGCATGTAAAATTATATTTTAGAACTCTTTCCAATAGTAATTTAAATAACGAACCATATGCACATTGTCATTAAAACAAAAACAAAAAAACATTTATGTACCCTCAACATGAGTCCACAATATCTAGATTGACAAGAAACATAACTGACATACATGTTTTATACATTATTATTTTCCAAATAACACAATAATTCATATCATAACATTATACTTTATCATTTACGATTTAAATTCACATTGCAACATTTTACCTTGACAAATTTTTGTGTTTCCATTAAGCTACCCCTGCTTAATCCTATTAACAATGTTAGTCATAAATAAGTATTCACTTTGTAATAATTTTAGTTTCATGCATACAATACTGCCATGCATAAAAGTATATACAAATATTCATTAATGTGTATATGTCAATAATATTTAGGATACAAATCCAAACATTTCCAATTCCCATAGTGTATTGTTACCAATAGATTGATACATGAAGTAACTACCATAGTCACTTGTCTTCAAATTGAAATAATCTTAAGTCAAATCCAATTCATGCATATAAATTTTAATATTTATTCATGCAGTATTAACTAATCAATTCTACCAACCATCTTATATTCAACCACAGGACTCAATCAACAATTAGTCATTCAATCAAATCTTACTGCTTGACTCATTTTTCAAAATGGGTTCATATATCTTTAACATCTAAAGGGTCTATTTCAATGTCCTTTTAAAAAATGTATCGTCATCTTCAAGGAAATTCCCCATCATTTACATTCATGCATTCATTCATTATAAACAATGCATTGTAACTTTTAGACATGTTCATTAAATGTATCATTAATATCTTCATATATGCAAAGGTTAGTAATCAACTCTCTCTTTCACTAGTGAGTACTCGAATTCTTTATAGGTGAAAAAAAGGTTTATTTTTTGTTATCCTCATCATGATTCAAATGTCAGGAACGCAATTTTGTAACACAATTTATTACTTACTACACTTCATTGTAGTTATAAACATGCATCAGGTGTTTCATGACAAAAGTAGTCTACTACATATATCGATATGTAGTTTGTTGGAATCATACCTAAGTTTATTCCCACTAGTATCATACCTCGATTTCTTTTCTTCTTGACAATTCCCAAAGGCGTCAATGTTGTAACCTTCAACTCTTATATGACTTGTAACATCCCCCAATAACCTCACATGAAAATGCAGGAAGTTAGAAATTTTTTACACAAATTACCCACTGGTAACTATCCAAACCACTATTCTATGTTCCTTATTAACCATTAAATAAAATTTTCATTAGTACATAGAGTAACTTTAGTATAGGAGTAATAAGTTGCATATGTAACCTTGCATCATTTTCATGATTCCTTTAGCTAAATTAGTTAATCCCATACTTGATATTATAAATATCACATCATGCAAGGAATCAGCATCATCAAACTGACACAATAAGAAATCACATCATTGAACACTGATATACCCTTGAAACCCCGTAGGGTAAAAACCAGCAAACATTTAATTTTATTATTAAACACTAGTGAGGGTGTTCACCCCTCACTCAATGGCTTATAAGATTCCATCCGTTAACCCTTGTTAGAATACATTACAAGGAAATTTCATTTAAATAAAAAATATATAGCTTAAAGCTATTACAATCATCATGATATCATTTACCCACAAATCTTCAATATTCATATCTCTATGGCCTGGTTGTTTCTTTAGTGGACCATCATGTAGCTCACACTCATCTACATGGACCATTAACTCTTTACTTATCATCATGTTAAACATAATATATCATTTGCACAAGTAACCATCCTTTCCTACCATTTTTGTCATCAACATATGTTAATATCATGATTACTTAAAGTATTAATCAGCCAATTCATAAATTTATACTAGTGATGCTTCATCTCTATTCATTTTCATTCATTAATTGCAAGCAAACTATCGTGACATGCTTCCTTTAACATCATTGCATATGCGCTATTTATAAGCATGTAACCATTAAAGCATGTGTATAAAATAAATACCACATTAACTAATATTTTCTTTACACAAACACATGTTCTTGCAAAAAAAATCACTACAAATTTCCAGACATTACTTTAAAGGAAACTAGCACATCAATTATGATCTTTGTGCATGAAAATTATATAAATTTTATCAAAACAACTATCCCTTCAGCTATTAATTTTGGTGCATGCAAATGCGTAAATAAAGCTAACATAATGAATGTTGTTCCTATGCATGAAAATGCATATACTTTCCAAAAGGATCTTTTCCAATGTAGGCTAGCACCACATGTTGTCATTTCCTGTATGCGAATGTATGTTCTTTCCAAAAGAAAGTTAACAAAAATAATGCATGCAATTTCATCTTATTCCAAAAGACACTAAGATAATGGTTATGAAAGCATAAATTAATAACTTACAAATTTTCAAAAGAATTATAGCTCAATAGTTCTTCTATCCATGGAAAGAAAATATTTATATAGTAAAACGACTATTCTTTGTGCATGCAAGAGCTTATCATAATAGTCTTTCTTTAATATGCAAAACATATATTCCCTTCTCTATAATTCTAAAATTATTAGATATTATTTTCATGTAAACAAATACATACTTCTTTCTCAAAAGTAAGTTAATATAACCTTGTTTCTCTATATTTATACAAGCAAGTATCTCATGCTTCCATTTCAAGAATCCATTTCAAGAAATTACCATAGATAACCATCTTTTATGCATAAAAACCACTCAACATTAGGAAGGTTAACTTAATCTTTTTGTGCACATAAATTAAGGAAATAACACAATTCATTTATCTAGACAATCTTTTCAAGAAGATTAACATAATAACTTTTTTTATCTACAATAAAAAACATATTTTCTATATCACAATGAATACCCTTTTGTACATGCAAAATGTGTTTTTCTTTAACACAATGACCCTTACTTCAATGCAAATAATATTTTCAAGAAACAAGAATGTGTTCTTGTTCTCATATGAACAATATTCATATGCATATTTAAAGAAAACAACCATTATTTTTCATCAATCCATGTACAAAACTCCTATGTAATTCTTTCGTCACTCAAATCCTTGTAGTCTTTAAATACATAATATGGGTAATATATGCATACAGATTCATGAAAATGCTTCCAAGAAAATTAATCTAATTAGCTTTTATCCTTTCCAATGATTTGATAATGCATGCAAAGACATTTCACTTTAATATTTATTTATTTTCAAGAATTAACATACAAATTTATTTCAATAATTCCAATATAATGGATATTATTATTGTGCACATATTCCTATTAAGAGACTATAGGAATCATGCTAATATCTCCAAGGAAATTAATAATCTAAATTTCTCTCATAATTTCCTGGAAATCTTTTCTTTAATGAAATAACTTATTTTCTCTCTTTTCATAAAAAAATTTAACATACATTATTTTCATGAAAAAAAGCATGATTTATTTAATATTTTTTGTTTCACATGTGTTTTCTTTCCAACAAATCTAATGCCAAAGTTGTTCCTTTTGTACATGCAAGTGCATATTTATTTCTGAGAAAATATAACATAGTGACTTTTATTTTCATCCATATAAGTGTTTCTTTCTCAATAAAATTTGGAAAAATAATTATTGACTTTGTGCATTTTAGATGTATTCATTTTTCAAGAAAACTATTAAAAGGAAACTCATACATTCTTTTCAAGAATCTTGGATAATTTTCTTTTTATGCACATGATTCTCATTTAATATTTTTCATGAACTAACACATAGTTATTTATATGTCTATATGCAAGGTTTTGTGCTTTCTAACCCATATTTATCAATAAAAAAAACTTTCAAATATTTTAACACAACAACCAGGTTGACTTAAGAACACTTATCTTTTGTTTGAATAATCTTTCATTTGTTTTCATAGTCTTTCGCCTCCATATCCAATTCTTTGTTTGCAATGTCTCTGCAAATTCATTTGAAAGTTTTCTCCTCCACGTAAGTTTTTTTTTCCTCCGTGAAACTCACTTTTATCCCCCCTTTCTCATACATTCCTTGCATAAAGGTAATTTTAATAGGAAAATTCTTTAACGCCTCCTAAATATCAAATTATTGTGGTGGAGGTGATTTAACTTTAATAAGTCTCTTAGGAGAAGGTAGAATTTTCTATTGTGTAGAATGTTGAGTTTAGGGTTGAACTCGATTGGTAGGATTTGGTAACAATTATTCATATTCTTTCTCAAATTGCTTCTTCTCATTACTCAAAAATCTGGATCTTGCAAAAAAAATTCCTTATGTGGCATGGAAATTAATTTCAATACTATTAGAAGTTGAAGATTCTCTAGATTCATTAGAATACATGAGTTGACTTGGTTGTGATACTTGATTTGGATGTACTAGTTGATCAGTATTCCCTACACTTTAATATTAGGATTTTTATTTAATGGAGTAGGCAATTGATATGGCCTACATATTTGACTATAGCCTTGTGGATGTGGTGGTGGTAACAACTATTGTTGCTAATATGACGAATTATGATAAGGCTTATTTTTTCTTTGCATTGGAAATTGAACACCTGTTCTAGAAAGAGTTTTTTGGGTTAGATAAGACTATTGATTATATGGAAATTCATAATTCCAAGGACTTGATAAATTGTTTTCTAGGGCTGTTGATTACTCAAAAATTGAGAGGGAGGTACTTGTTGGATAATTTATATAGGGAATTATGCCAAGGTTGTTTAGATAATTGATTTTTCCATTTGTGATTAAAATTTTGAGGTTTTTAATTTGCTCCAAGAAATGGAGGGCGATGTTGTATAAACCTTATTTGATTGATGAAATTAACTTGGTCCACAATTTTATCAGTACTTTGATATGCTTCCTTCAACCATGGAAAATTTGGACATTCATTGGCATCATGCTCTTAAAAATAGATGTAAAATTTTATTCAAATGAGTGGACACTCATTCCTAAGATGTTTCTTGATAAATAATATAGCTAGTTTCTTATCAATCAATGTAGAGCATCTAGCTACATAGATAGTGAATTTAGGGTGTTAATTTTCATAGCCTCTATAGATTCCAAATTTCATTTTTAGTTATCCTATATTTTTCCATGAAGATGTGGTTATCAAGGTTATTGACCATTTTCTGTTCCTTGTGTTTTCTCTTGAATAATTCTTAAAAAATATCTAATTTCAACATAGCTATATTGATAAATATATCCAACAAAAATGAGATTTAAATCTTCCATCAAGTATACCCTAACCCCTCTAATTAGTACCATATTTAATGACTCATCATCCTATTTATTTTTTTTATCAGCTATAGCTAAATTGAAACAATAAGCATAATCTTCTAGAGTCTCATATGGTTTTTGATTCATTTGAAAAAATGTGTCTCTTGTTTCTCTTGATTGGGGAGAGAAAAAGAGAGAGGGATAGAAGAGGTGAGTGGGATAAAGGAGGGAAGAGAGTAGATGTGTTTGTGTGTGTGTGTGTGTGTGTGTGTGAGAGAGAGAGAGAGAGAGAGATAATAGTTGGGATAAGGGATAGAGGGTGTGAGAGAGAATGAAAGAGAGATCAAAAGGGAGGCAGGGAGTGAGAAGGGGAGAGAGAGGGTAGGTAGAGGAACCAAGAGAAAGTGGGGGAGGGTTAGGGGGCAGGATATAGGGATTAAATGGTGGAGAAGGAAAGGGTGTGGGGAGAGAGACATAGAGAGAGAGAGAGAGAGAGAGGGTGTTAAAGTTGGAGAGAGGGAGAGGGAGATCAAGAGAGAGAGAGAGAGAGAGAGGGTAGGAGAGACGGAGGTAGGCAGAAAGAGTGAAAACGTGGGGGAGGGGTATGTTCCAAGGAGGGAGAGAGTGGAACATATAAGGAGAGGGATAGATAGATATAAATATTGAGGGGGAAAGAGAGAGTTAAATAGAGAGATTTGGGGGGGGAGAGAGGGAAATAAGGAGGGAAGGGTATGGGGGGGTAGATAGAAGGATAGGGGGAGACATCAATAGAGTGAGTGAGTGATAAAAAGGGAGGGGGGGGGGGGGGGATAAAGCGAGCAAGGGAGAGAGGGGTAGAAAAATTCTATGTGTGTGTGAGAGAGAGAGAGGTGGGGAGGGATAGAAAAAATGTATGTGAGAGAGAGAGAGGGAGGGAGTGAGAGAAGGAGAAAGAAAGCAAGAGAGAGAGTGTGTGAGTGAGTAAATGGGACGTAGCGTGAGAGGGGTAGAGGGGAAGATGTAAGAGAGAGAGGGGGGTAGGTGTTGGGAGAGATAAGGGGGATCATATATTTAGGTGGGGAGAGAGAGGAAGGGGGTAGAGAGAGTGCGAGGAAGGGAGAGATAGGTAAAGGGAGAGGGGGAAAAAGGAAGGGAGGGAGACAAGGGATACTGATCAAATGAGCTAGAGGGAGAGAGTGACAGAGGTGGAAGAGAGAAAGAGGGGTTGAGTGAGAGAGGTGGAGAGCAGGTGATCTAGAGAGGGATGGGGGAAGAGAGTGAGTTACAGAGATAGTGAGAGAGCTAAAGAGGTTGCGGTTGAGGGAGAGGATAAGAGAGAGTAGGAGTGAGAGAAAAAGGTATCAACTCAACAAGAAGTACTCTCCATAGTTCTCATTTTTAAACCTCATATTTATTGGATACAACAACCTACAACAATGTATCAAGATATATGGATATCTACAATATAAAAATAAAAATAAAAAGTACTCAATAACATTAAGACCCACATCCATTATATTAACACAGGGCCTTCTAATTTCAAGGATATAATGAATTTCATAATTGAAAAGAATATATATAAATTTTGAAAAAATAAACCCACACTTGAACAATGTGTTCTCTATAATTGTACAATTTTTTAAAGGAAATTTCATTGCTAAGGTACTAAACACCTACCATAATGAAACGATATGCCTTATATTTTGCATGAAAAATAACATAACACTCTTAAAAAATATGAAGTTTCACAAACTTATAAGAAAATTATATAAAGAAAATTTATATTAACAAGACAAATTCAATTTCTTACCTTTCATATTTTTACATCATATTCAAATTCATTGTAAAAGTATCTAGAATAATTTGTCCCTTTTCCATGTTTGCATTGCCACTAACATGTCATGAAAGACCATCATTAAATTTCCTCCACCCATAAGTGAGCTAAATATGGCATCTTAAAGGCTTTCCAGATTCTTGAAAAAGGTGAGGGGGCAAGGTGCCTTTTTACTCCTCAAAGCTTGTTGGAGTAAAATTCCAGGTATTTTGTCCACAGCCTAAGCCTAACCTACTAGAATTAGGTAGTTTTGCAAATACACATTCATTGTGAAATCGAGCATAAATAGTCAAACGCAACTCATATAATTGATCAAATATCTATTCATTTTTTATTTAATTGCAATAAAAAAACATATTTTTATTGGGGCAAAAAGTGTATTTTATATTCAAATAGGAAAGAGACGGTTAATTCCTTCTATATTCAACTTCAAATTGATATGTATAATTTTTCACTTTTATTCTTAGCCGTAAATAAAATATATTAATTTCCATGTAAATTAATGTAATGTTATACTTTTGAGAAATAAATTAATTAAAAACAAAAAAAATTATATTTTCAAAAAAAAATTATAATTATTATCATCCTGATTTATGTATAGACCCCAAACCTAGACATTCTTACCAAATGACTATGATAAATTAAAGATAGTTTTAATTCAAGTAAACAAACTTTTACTATGCACACATCACATGATACTGGAAGGTCGAAATTGGTGTAGGACGACCCTCCGTCCGCCAC